>ML787649.1:83661-116202 GCA_009831015.1 Picea engelmannii | reverse complement strand
CTTGGGAGGATCATGTGCGACATGTTGACAAGGTGCTACAACTACTAAAGGAGAAACAACTATATGCCAAACCATCCAAATGTTTCTTTGGAGTAAATGAGGTAGAGTATTTGGGTCATATTGTATCTCATGAAGGTGTCAAGTTAGACCCTAACAAGATTAATGCCATGATGGACTAGCCGATTCCCAAAACATTGAAGAATATTAGAGTATTTTTGGGTTTGACAGGTTACTACCGCAAGTTTGTTCGGAATTATGGAAGAATAGCAGCACCTTTAACGGCACTAACTAAGAAGGATGCATTTTCATGGACTCCAGAGGCAACTAAATCTTTTGAACAACTTAAAGAGGTGATGTGCAAATCTCTTTCTTGACCACTCTAGACTTCACAAAAACCTTTATTGTAGAATTTGATGCCTCAGGAAATGGAATTGGTGCTGTCCTAATGCAAGAAGGAAGGCCCATGGCTTTTGAAAGTCTACCACTCAGAGGAAAGGACTTACACAAACCCATTTATGAGAAGGAAATGATGGCAATACTACATGCATTGAAGAAATAGCATCCTTACCTAATAGGTAGGAACTTCAAGGTCAAAACAGATCATGATAGTCTTAAATACTTCTTGGAACAAAGACTATCTTCACAAGAACAACAAAAATGGGTAACCAAGATATTGGGTTATGATTTTGAAATCGTCTATAAAAAGGGGAAGCAAAATGTTGTGGCAGACGCACTTTCAAGAAAGGATGAAGATGTTGAGGCCTTTCTCTGTGCTATCTCGATCATCCAACCTAATTGGATAATAGAAGCAATGGATGGATGGAAGAATGACGAAAAAGTGTGGACTGTCATTCAAAGGTTGCAACAGGATTTCAGTGCATCAGATACATTTACATGGAAAATCGATTCACTATGGTACAAAAATCGCTTATATTTATGTAAGAAATCCCAACTCAAACAAAATGTACTATTGGAATTGCACACCTCTCTAGTAGGAGGGCACTCGAGATTTTTGAAAACCTACCATATTTTATTTGTGTCGGCTTTAGGCCATTAGTTGTAATTATGCCTCCTAGTCTCCTATATATACCAAGGAGACATTTTCATTTTGAATCATCTTGTACTTGAACATTTAAGTGGGGTAACAGGAGGTTGCCCCCTTGAAGAGGCTTATTATCTGAAATTATCTCTTTTTCAAGGCGTTGAGTACTTTTTCTGAGGTTTTTCTATGTTATATTGATATTTGATTCTTAACACTAGATAAATCTTTTCTATTTGCGTGTTGGTTCAAGTTGTTCAAATGCAAGTCAGTCCAATTTTTTGATTCATGGTAGAAATAAAGAAGACAAGAAGAAAACACGGGGAAACTTGGAGCAGAAAGAAGACAAGATGGCAAGATAATTAAGATTTCCCTAATTCCAAAAAGGCTACGTGGAATGTGGGAAAGTGACAAAAGTGTGAAGGACTTGCAATTGGAGGGACAA
Source organism: Picea engelmannii (assembly GCA_009831015.1). Classification (NCBI taxonomy): domain Eukaryota; kingdom Viridiplantae; phylum Streptophyta; class Pinopsida; order Pinales; family Pinaceae; genus Picea; species Picea engelmannii. The sequence goes on along the minus strand of ML787649.1, from coordinate 114,718 downwards.
TTGGGGAAAAAATAAAAGAGACAAAGTGCTAGAGGTGGGAAATATATATAAGGAAGAAATTTACAACAGAAGAAGAGTTAGTCAGTTGGAAAGTTGGAAAAATAGCTATCTGCTAATTGTCAGCTAGCTAGTTGATGAGCCTATGAATGACTAGTGTGATTGAGCTCACTCTGAGATGATGTTTTGTATGTCTTTTATTGTGAGTCTGAGTCTTTACTCTCTATAGATCTTGAAGAGATGCACATGGTGTGATGAAATGTAACAGTGGGAAATCTATAAGAAATAATATATTTGTTGTTGTCAATGAATGATTTGCTTAATGTATGCATGTGCATGATTGAATCAAGATGATAATAAATTTGTAGTGATTATGGACCTATGGTGTGTCAATTATGTGTCTGATTGAATGTGTTGTTTCCATTATGTTTTTTATTTTGTTAAGTAAGGTGCAATGAATGACCTAAATGCAATCCTCAGTGGATCTTTGTGTGATTATTCCTTCATCCCCAACATAAGACTAGATGTTCTATGTGATCATCATGGCATCTCAGGTGAGGAGTGATATGTTGATTCCTTGGGGTTTTTGTTGGTCACTCTGGAAAAACCATAGGTATTCAAGCCCCCATTGTTAGGAAATACATGCGCAAGAATGAAACAACCCAACAAATGGTTTTGTTGTCGAGACCATAAAATCTTGTATTGAATGATGAAGGAAAAGACTGAGGTGTTATTCATCATGAGAATAAATTTAAGACTGGTTAACTATGAAGGAAAATGTATTTTCCCAATGGGAAACTCAAGGACTGAGAGTCAATGTGAAGCAATGGTAGGATAACCATAACTACATTGATATGCATGAGACTTTCTTTGTTGAATTTCCCTATTTTTTGTATGAATGGATGAAAAGGAATACTACCATTAACATTGAATTGAGGCCACTGGAGATGATAGTTTGGTATCAATCCAAAGTTCATAGGCTAAAGGCATTGGACAAAAAGTGGACTCAATCAATTGATGTTTTGTTTTCTTGGGTAAAGGAAGGGTATATAATTGAATTTTCTATGGAGTACATTGTTTCTTTCAGTGAGGTCGAAAGGAAGTTCACAAAAGGTCCTAGAAGAAGATTTATAGAAGAAATCCTACTCTAGATAAAGATGTTTCTCATGGTGTTACACATTATTTTCATCATCCCTATGACCTTTAATGATGTAAACATGTATGTAGTCTTTAGAGGGGTCAGTGGCCTGAGTTCCTGAAGAAAGAAGGGAGAAGAACTTTTCCTGAGAAAAGAAGTTGCATTTTCCTTTATGAAAACCCTATTAAAGGTGATTTTCACATTCTTCACTATGGATAGGGTGAGAGAATACCTTATTCTCGTAGGCTACACCATAGCTGGGTTGCGAGAGGTTCACATGTTTCTCTATAAGCAGGGTGCGAGAATGCTCATACGTGGGAAAAACAAGCATCTTCTCAATGCTTCTAGAAGGAGAAACTTCCATGGTGAGGTGGAATCCGAATGGTTTGGATCTTAGTCGCTTTCATGATTTGGTGGGATCATCCTAACCTCCTCACCTTATCCTCTTCAACTTATAAAAGGACAGGAGCTCTCATGGAGAAAGTTGGCTTGGATGAGATTAGCTTTAGCTTTTGGGTTTAGCTTAGATTGGATTGAGCTTTGGAGATTGTTAGCTTGGCTAGATAAGCCATTTTGTCAAGATAGATTGTGAATATTATCAAATCTATGCTCTCAGAATTCTTGGAGTGGAAGTGTGTGGGGAACGAAGGATAGTTGGAAGGGACCTTATGACATCAAGGCCATGGTTGTAATCTCTCTTTCACATTTAATATGATACAGTAATATGATTCTTTCCTATAAAGCTTGTTGTGTTTTATTGTATGATTCCTTGATCACATACATAGGTTTATATTGAGTTTATGCTATTACTATCACTTTGGTTGGTTTCATTCTTTTGCAGGATCATCATTGTATGAGTGTTGGAATGGAGCTAGGATGGTGATGGCGAGAGGAAGTGGCGTTTAAACGGTATGTCACCTATCCCTCTTTAGTTACTTAATTCAATATTTAAAACTTAAGGAAAGCGTCATGTTCTTGTGTGTTTTTTTCTAGATCTAGGTGGATCTAGGGAGATTAGTTAGTGTCCGCACCTACCGATTTATCCAATAACAAAATTGGCGACTCTACTGGGGAGCGGATTGTTTCCTAGTTAGTCTAGTTTCCCTTGATTTGATTGCTTGTTTTCTGGTTTCTGAGTCTGTGGGAGATCCATCCATACTCTCTGGATCTAAAAGTTCACTTATACTCTTTTGTCCTTTTCCAAATTCTCTTTGATTTCAAGCAGTCTCACACTATACTGGTCTACAGCCTGCGAAAACCCCTTAGTTTCGCACCCTACTGTGTAAACCAGTGAGACATGTTCGCACCCTACCTGTGTCCAGCCTATGAAATCCACTGATTTTCGCACTACACCCTATAGCTAGGCTTCGAACCCATTTAAAATTTTTGTTTGGAATTAGGGTTTCCTATCTTTTGATGCCTAGTTTTGATTTGATCAACTGGATTGAACTTTTGGAGCCTATATTGATCTGTTTACAATCTGCTTGACATTCTTTGAATTTCTTTTAGCCATATTTGCTTTGTTTGGTTTTGAAGGATTAGTCTCTTGCTTTGAGTGTCTTTCAATTAAAAAGCGTTTGTTTTCTTTAGGATTGTTTAGGGAAAAATTAGATTTCTTCTTAATAGTTCGCTTTAAAAGAAAACTTTTAGTTTGGGTTTCTTTTTTTTAAGAAAGTTCATTATTGCTTTTAGTAAAATTTTTGAAACAAAAAGATTTAATTTCTTGCTTTATATTGGATTGGGGGCATCCTTGCATTTGAAGTAGAGGAATTGCATGATTCTTCGGGGGGGGCATGAATCGTGCATTGGTGTACAGTCTTTTTTGCTCATTTCTTGAGAATATTGATATTGATGAGTTTTAAGATTTTGGGGCATTGTGCATCTAGGAATGATAAATGTTTTCTCCTTCTAATAGCATAGCTTTCATCGAAATGAAAATATTGCATCTTCATCTCTTTGCATAAATTTTGAGTTGGTCAAAACACCATATTGTTCACGCCATTTTCCTTTTGAGTAACAAAAACCTTAAAAATAAAGCGCTTATAAAAATTGATTAGACATTTTTATATTTTTTGGTAGCAAACCTACATTAGATTAGTTTTAGGGATTTGAAATAGGCGTGAAAGATAACTTTCCAAAGCTGCAAACAAACATAGTATCTTGTGATAGGGAGAGTTAAATCCACTTACTACATTTTGTCCTGGGAAGCCCTTCTCACACAAGGGTCAATCATGAGGTCACATTAAGACTGGCAGCGTTACTCACCCTGCTTTGTTGGTCTTGGTGTAGATATTGCGCGTATTATGGGGGTTGCTTGAAGGTATACCCACAATTATGAGTGGAAGCCTTTCGAGTTGATTTCGGGCTAGATACCCTGCCTTTGCGTGTGGATCGGACTGTCGACTATTTCCCCAAGCATCACTGTAGTAAGTGGTAACCTTAGTGGCCTATCTCTTTAGGGTCTTTACACAAGGTGACTGTGGAGGGGAGAGTCTTCACGGTACCTGGAATCGACGTTGGACAAACTCACTCAGGCTCCTTGGAGGGTATACCCATGATTATGTGTGGGAGCTTGCACCAGGGTGTAAGTCCGTTAAGTAGGTCGTCAATGTAACTTTTCCACCCGATATATCTCATCCCCTTCTTACATTGTTCTCGTGACATTGGATTTCAACACCAACTAGTGTGCTCATTGTGAGAAAGTTTTGTTTGCTTGTTTTCTTAGTAGATTTTTAGCATGTGTTGTTTGTTTTCCCTAGCAGACTCTAGGTTGGATTTTTGTTTTAATGGCATTAGTTCCCGGAATGACCAATGAAGGAACCCCTCTTCCAGGGGAACCTTTTATTTTTCCTTCTTACGGAAACATTCGTCCCCCTCACATCGCTACTTTGAGCCTTCCATGTCTCACGATTGGATTACCAGTATGGTTGTTTTCCACTCAGGTAATCCCGAATGTAGTAAGTGCTTCGGTTGTAAGAACTTCCCCCCAAGAGCATCAACCTCATGTTGATCCTTCACCAGTAAGATCTTATTCACCTTCTTCACTTGCAAGGTCTTCTTCCATTTCATCTTCTTCGCCGAGTGAAAGCTATGAAGCTAGTAACCCGATGGCTAAGAAGAAGAAGAAACCGAAGAATCAAAAGAAGAAAAATAAACAAGGGTCAAAACCTCCAACCACTACTAAACATGCTAGAAAACAACCAATTACTATTAATCGTGATGGGAGTGTTGATGATGTCAAGATCACCCAAACAACTTGTAAGCCCAAGTACCCTTGCAGGCTTTGTAAGGGTAGCCATCTTCTTAAGGATTGACCTGGTCTATCCAAGGTTATAGAAGCATGGTCTGCATCTCCTCTCCAATCCACGTCGTCAGCCTCTGAAAAACATGTCGACGATCCCCCGTCAACCAGTCATGATATGATTGGGAAGAAGAAAAGTAGAGTCAAGTTCCCGTGCATGTTATGCAAAGGGATTCATCTCACTCACCTTTTCCCTTGTATGGACGAAGCCTCAAAATTACTGGAAGACATGATTGTTTCACAGCCTCAACTTCCAGCTGCTTATCGCAAGCTTACTCTTGATCCCCCTATAGTTGATGGAATGATCACTCTGGTCCCTTCACCGGTCAATCCGATTGGTCATGTCATCAATCTGGTCACATCCTTAATTGAACTAGTTAACAAAGTGGTCGATCCAATCCCATCTTCGATCGATCCCACTCTCCCTTTAGAGAGTGTTAACAAAGTGGTTGCTCCGATCCCATCCTTGGTCGATCCCACTCTCCCTTTAGAGAGTGTTAACAAAGTGGTTGATCCAATCCCATCCTCGATCGATCCCACTCTCCCGTTAGAGAGTGAAACCCAAGCGGTCGATCCGTTTCCACCTGTCGACCCCATTCTTCCCTTGGAGAATGAAACCCAAGTGGTCGATCTGATCTCTCCATCGGTCGATCCTACTCTCTCGCTAGAGAGTAAACCCGATATTGCCCATGTTTTTCTCATTGATACAGAATCTACCATGCCAGTGGGTATTCCTCCTTCTCCCATGGAACCCCCTCTAAGTAATGAGGCCATCCGTTTTGATTGGGGTGTGATAACTAGACCTCGTCTTCCCTCTCACTATCCTTTCCATATTACAGTACAGGTTTGTGGTCGAGATGTTCCTCAGACACTGAAAGATGAAGGTGCATCCATTAATATTTTTTCCTCTTTTGCTTGGCAAGCTTTGGGTTTTCCTCAGCCTGTGCCAGTTACGTAGAATCTGGTATCTTTTAACAGAAGAACCAGACAACCTTTAGGGATCCTTCCCTAGTTTCCTGTAACCTTGGGAGGAAAAACTGTCTTTATTGATGTCATGGTAGTCCAAGACCCCTTGGATTTCTCTTTACTCCTTGGGAGAGATTATGTCTATGCCATGGAAGCTATTGTGTCTACTCTTTTTCGTGTGATATCTTTCCCTCACGATGGACGAGTTGTGATTGTTTATCAACTTTCATTCATTGACCCTGATTGGATTGCTTCCCTAAATAGTTCTTATATGCAGATGGTATCGCCCCTGCCATAGGTCAATTATGTGGCGTTGTCACCCATGGCTTCAACTTTTGATGACTTAGATCTAGTAGTTGACATGGTGATCTCTTCGATAGGGTTGTTAGAGCCTGATCTCTTTACTCCTGTCGCGACCCTTGACATGGTGTCCTTTCATAGTGTGTTTCTTCCTTCTAGTGAAGACCTCTTGGAAGCCATGACCAAGTTTTGTCCCTTGACATGGTGTCATTCTGGAGAATTGTCATCCTGGAATCCATGATCAAGAAAAGAGACTTCGAGGATAGTTTTTCATCTTTGAGGCAACCTCGTTAAAAAATGAAACAGAAGTATATGAGCATGATTTTCTGATTTCAAGCTCATTAAAAAATGAAACCAAACTTGAGCATGATTTTTTGATTTCAAGATTGTTAAAAAATGAAACCAGTTGCGAGGATAGTTTTTTGCATCTCTGTGGCGACCTCATTAAAAAAATGAAACATAGGTTACGAGCATAGTTCCCATTTATATGTCAAGCTCGTTAAAGATGAAACAGTGATCTGGAGATTATACCTAGAGTCACGAGCATAGTTCTTCTCATGTGTAAAGATCATTAAAAAATGAAACAACTTCCCCCTCTCCATTTGGGTCAAGTCCTACGTATAGTATTTGAAGCTTCATTTCATTCTCCTTTGCAGTTGGATGAAACAAAGCTTGGGGGGCAATGCTTTCAGCCTCTGGAATTCATGTTGAATTTAGAGCTGCTAGTTTCTTAAGATGGGGGCTAAGTACCAACCATCCCTGTGTTATGCATTGGGAAGTCCAAGCATAGTTTTCTATGGTTCAAGCTTGTGTAAAAATGAAACCACTTACCTCAAGCATAGTTTCCTCTGGTTCAATCTTGTGTAAAAATGAAACCAGGTCCAAGCATAGTTTCCTCTGGTCCAAGCTTGTGTAAAAATGAAACCAGGTCCAAGAATAGTTTTGTTTAGTTTTTAAGATTGTGTAAAAACAAAATCTATCCCAAGCATAGTTTTGTTTTGTTTTAAAGCTTGCGTAAAAATGAAAACAATCTCGAGCTTAGTCTTTGTTCTTTCTCATGCTCATAAATACATGAGAATAATTTAGCGAGCTTAGTATTTGTTATTTCTCGTGCTCGTAAATCAATGAGAATGTAACTGAGTATACTTTTATCCCTTTTTCGGACTCGTAAAGGTTATACGGAAAAGGAACCCACTGGAGTTCCCTTTAATCTCTTTTTAGACTCTCTAAACATGAAAAGATTGTTGAGTGATCTTGTTCTTTTCACACTCGTTAAAGTATTTGAAGAAAACGTTTGTTGAGTGATAGTTTATCTCTTTTTCGGTCTCATCGGATTAATTTACGAAAAAGGAACTGAGAGAGTTCTCTTTAAGTGTTTTTTAGACTCTATAAACATGAAAAACCCCCTGAGTTTTCTTTCTTTCGACTCATAAAAAAAACATCAAAAGGCCCATGTGGGACCGAAGCAATCCTTCCTAGTGTTCGTTAAACATACTCTGAGGGACTCATCCGAAGGATGAGCTTACATTTCAAGCTTATGTTATCATCCTCAAGCTTGCGTAAAAATAAAGAGGTACTTACCATAAATGGTGGGGGAAAAATTGGGAAAGAAATGTGTCTAAACCTGTATTCCATGGAAGAGTCACCTTTGAACATGACACCCTTTCAATCTCTTTGTGTCTAGGTTGGAAAACCTGCTCGTCTCTTGGTCATACTCCTTTATAAGATTACAAATTGGTCTTTGATCCATGTTGTTGAGTCAGTATTTTCCAAGACAGTTGTCGTGTCGTCAATATGTTCAAAGAGAATTTCAACCCGAAAATCCTTCTGTTGCATCGGCCATTTATGCAATCCTTAAGCCTTCTATTGTGTTGGCCATCCCTGAGTCAGTCATGAGTTACTGGTTACTCTAATCTACATCAAATATTGTTACTTGTTTCGTGTCATTGACGTGGAATACATTAAGGCCCTCTTGTGACGAGTCTTTTCCTGTCGATTTCAACTCATTATCCAGGAATTAGACTTAGAAACCAATTGGTACCTTGGAACTTGCATGCCTCAATGGCAGGTTTCCTCGCTTTCCAAAATGGGTTTTCATTATTGACCCCTGATCGGGAGATTCCGCCGAGTGTTCAACTTCAACTCATTAACTCACATTCGTTGGATTGTACTAGAGTACCTTGGGAGTCATTAACATTAATAGAGATTTCCCTCGCACTTGTTAACGGTTCTCATCATTGATCGGTAACCAAGTGGTTTCTACCATGTTTGACTTCAACACATTTATTTGCATGGTTAGATTCGTACTTAGAGGGGTGGAGATGAAGACCCTGAACCTTTTCTCACAGATTCAGGTTGCGTTGGAGTATATTTAGTTTGTACTGTTGCATAGATCCACCTTGTATGTCTCGTGGATATGTTCAAATTTCAATCTTTAACACATAGATCCACAGTGTATTTTTGGTGGCTATGTTCAGATTTGATTCATAATGGCATGGATCCACGGTGTATGTTTGGTGGCCATGACCTTGTCTTACTTGACATGGATATTTGCATGTCAGCATTTATGATTTGAGTCATTTGTATTCTAAGTATGGGAATGCCTACCTCAGTGATGATATATTATTGTCCTGTATTTCCTTGTTTCTTGGCAAGTTTCCGACCGATTGTTCCTTGTTCCCTACACACACTCGATAAAGTATTTCAGCTATCACTCTGTTCTAACTTCATACTTTGGGGGGCTCTCTGTTCCACATTATTTTCATCATCCCTATGACCTTTAATGATGTAAACCTGTTTGTAGTCTTCAGATGGTTCAGTGGCCTGAGTTCTTGAAGAAAGAAGGGAGAAGAACTTTTCCTGAAAAAATAAGTTGCATTTTCCTTTATGAAAACCCTATTAAAGGTGATTTTCGCATGCTGCACTATGGCTAGGGTGCGAGAATGCCTGATTCTCGTAGGCTGCACCATAGATGGGCTGCGAGAGGTTCGCAGGTTTCCCTATAAGCAGGGTGTGAGAATGCTCATACATGGGAAAAACGAGCATCTTCTCGATGCTTCTAGAAGGAGAAACTTCCATGGTGAGGTGGAATCTGAATGGTTTGGATCTTACTCACTTTCATGATTTGGTGGGATCATCCTAACCTCTTCACCTTATCCTCTTCATCTTATAAAAGGAGAGGAGGTCTCATGGAGAAAGTTGGCTTGGATGAGATTAGCTTTAGCTTTTCGATTTAGCTTGGATTGGATTGAGCTTTGGAGATTGTTAGCTTGGCTAGATGAGCCATTTTTTCAAGATAGATTGTGAATATTATCATATCTATGCTCTTAGAATTCTTGGAGTGGAAGTGTGTGGGGAATGAAGGACAGTTGGAAGGGACCTTACGACATCAAGGCCATGGTTGTAATCTCTCTTTCACATTTAATATGATACAGTAATATGATTCTTTCCTATAAAGCTTGTTGTGTTTTATTGTATGATTCCTTCATCACATACATAGGTTTATATTGAGTTTATGCTATTACTATCACGTTGGTTGGTTGCGTTCTTTTGCAGGATCATCATTGTATGAGTGTTGGAATGGAGCTAGGATGATGATGGCGAGAGGAAGCGCCATTTAAATGGTATGTCACCTATCCCTCTTTAGTTAGCAAATTCAATATTTAAAACTTAAGGAAAGTGTCATGTTCTGGTGTGTTTTGTTCTAGATCTAGGTGGATCTAGGGAGATTAGTTAGTGTCCACACCTACTAATTTATCCAATAACACATGGAGAAAGGGTTGATGTGCATTGATCATGACAACATGGAGTCCTAGAAGTAGAATCCCCTAGTGTTGGGGGGAGATGAGAAGACGAGGGGAAAATGAGAAAGGATATGGAACAATTGAGGAGGATCCCAAAGTTGTTAGAATGAGGTGAGGAATAGGATGGACCCAGAAGAGAAGAGGAGAGAAAGAGCTGAAAGATATGCAATAAGGGTTGAATTAAGAAAGAGAGTGAAACAAGGAAGTGAAAGGAATTTAGGAAGGGGCACGCAATGACGGTTCAAGCCTAGGATGAAGAGGAAGGATATCGCACCAAGATGAAGTGAGAGAGAGTATGTTATGCTAGAAAGGAGCATAGACGAGGATAGGCTCGCGAAGAAGTGAAGAGGTGCAATATTGAGAGTAGGGTTTCCAGTGGGGATAACAATAGTAGTACTAGTGGTAATAGGGGCCTAGAAGATGAATTCCAAACCCTTTGGATGTTGCAAAGTGTTGCAACCTTGGAGGAAGATGAGGTAGAAGAGAAGGATAGGAATATGGAGGATCCCCTAGTGGTGGGGGAGAAGATTTAATGATAGTAGATGTTCTTTTGCATCTACAGGTAGGAAAATATTTTGGTCACCTCACAAGAAGTGTTAGAAGAAGATAAAGTTAACCCCCCTTTGGACCACCCCCCTTGTGCATTTGTAACCAATAAGAAGGAACAAAAAATAGTTAGGCAATAGGAGTAGGAGAAAGAGTAGGAGAGTAAATGAAAGAGGCAACGAGTGAAGAGGAAGGCAAAGTCAGTGCTACTTTTCCAGGAAGAGTATCAATATTTATAATCCCAACATCCAGGAGTCATATCCAAAGAAATAGTTTGATATTGAGGATGGTGAATTATGATAGTAACTTGAGGTTACTGGTGTTCCATGGAATGACTAGAGATGATGCAGAGAATAATTATCTCACGTGTGAAGCGATATGGTTTGTGAAGAGGTTCATAGAAAAGGCATAAGATATTGCATAGTTGGAGATGACATTTAGGGACAAAGACCTAATATGGTATATGAAGTACAAGGCCATGATGCTAGTAGGACAGACAAGGTCCTTGAAAAAAATAAAATATATATGCTTAAGGAATTCCAAAATCCAAAGTCAGAGTCTCAATGTATTACGAAGATGAAGGAGATTAAGTAAAAATAGGGAGAAATCATGTGGGATTATGACCAATGGTTCAATATTTTGTTGGATAGGTTGGCATTCCAAATCTAGGACGTACAACATAGAGAATGGTTTACTGTGGATTTTCTCCCCCATATTTGAGTCCCTCTAACCCATCATAAGGTGACGACTCAAGAAGAAGCGATGGAAATTGAAATGTGCTTGGATTCTACACCAGGAGGAGGAGAGACATCAACATGATTGTCGCAAGTGTAGTCACAACTGGACAATATGACGATGCAATCGCAGGACATGGTGAAGTCAAAAGTCATGTGTGAGAGTGTATGGTGTACCATGTGTCAATACGAGGGACACCACAGAGATGAGTTCCATGTACTTGGCAAGTATGTGGTAATGAGTGCACCAAGTCCATTTACAATTGGGCCTGAGACAGAATGGTGCAAAATTTGCATACAGTAGGGCCATGTACCACCCCACTTTCAAACATTATAGAAATATCATATGACGCGCTCTTAGTGGGTACTATTACAGCCCCTAGCATGTCAAAAAATATTGTCCCGACTTGCTAAAGAAGTGGGAAGAGAAGATAGACATTGCAACATAGTGCATGCAAAGTCATGCGGAAATAATAAAAAGGATGAGTAATTTCATGTCTAGGTAATAACCTGAGGTGGAGAAACTATAGGAATGGACTTTGAGCATGGTGAAATATTGAGTTAAACATTGAAGGGGAAGATTAGAAAGGTAGTGCAACCCCATCCCAATTTTGATGTTGCTTAGAAGAATCAGTGTCTGTGCGATGCACAAAGGGCCCTCAAGGAAGGAAGAGTGTGAGAAGAGTTGAAGAGCGCAAAAAAAAATTCACTTGAAGAGGAAAAGATGCATGAATAAGTCCAATGAGTGACACAGAGGTTGTTGGAAGAGGCTCACACTCGTGAAGAACTACAACTCACAATGTAGAGGTCATTGGAGGAAGATGCCATGCACGAATAAATACAATGCATGATACATAGGTCATTGGAAGAAGTGTGCATACAAGAGGAGATGTGACACACTGAACAAAGAGTGATTAAATATTAGGTTCATGAGAAGTTGAAGTGCACGGTGTGCAAAGAATCATTGCACGACTTGGGTCACAATAGAGAGATTGAAAATCAGGTAAGTAACTTATTACATTGTTGTTTGAAATTATTAAATGATCTTGATGCTATGAGAAAGTTGACATATATGTTAGCAACCTGGATGGGGGAATACAGGACAGAGAGATCTATATCAACCCCCCTACCAGAGAGGGATTTGTGCCAGGTCAGTAAGCATAAGAGAACAAGAACAAAATTCAAGATGACAGTTGAACTTGGGAGTTATGAAATGAATGGATTCATGTTCGATCTGGGTTCCTACATAAATATTCCACCGAAGAAGTCTTAGGAGTTGATGGGTAAACTAAATTTGGTCTGGTCTCCCATCGAGTTATGGTTGAAAAATTAGTATGGGATCTACCCTATAGGAAAAAGTTGACTTGGAAGTGATAAAACATATGGATGATTTTGATCTCTACCTTACACTACTTGGCATTGACTAGGCCTTTGACAATAATGTGGTGTTGAATTTGAAGAAGAGGAAGATAACATTTTAAATTAACGCCATGTACATGATCACTCCTATGAATCCTAATGAAGGAGACATATGCAATGAGATAGTACATGAGGATGCACATAGATCTGTTATTGAGAATATTTTTAATATCACAGGGTGCAGGGAATATTATATCAATCACATGGCATATGGGGAGTTGAGTTAGTGAAGAATGAAGTCCTATGACACAGATTCCAAAGATTCAATGGAATGGTGGCGTAACGAACTTTACAAAGTCTCGATTAGGAGATGTGCACATATCATCATAGAGGTGTGTGAGGAAGAGTTTGGATCTTATTGGTTTGATGGGTTGGATCCAATGGATGTTTTTATTTCTTGGATGAAGAATATTCCTAAACACAACCAAGTTCATTCTCTTAATACATTGCTTATTGGAGTACCGACACAATGGTGGACAATGTATCATGTTTCTTCCTATGAATGGGAAGCATTAGAAGCATCAATGAGGGAAAGATTTTAAATTGGATGTAGATATTCATCAGTACATGTGATATTTTGAATGGTGGTGGATAGCCAAACAATGGCGTGGGATGTGCAACTGATACTTAAAATACCCATGCATGCTTCTTATAAAGAGCTCTATCCCCTTGGTTCCTTAGTTTTCTGGACGACAAGTAAGGGAGCCACATGAGAGGATAATGGGTCTGGATACACATTATGATTCAATAGATCGAACACCTACCCACTTTATCACACTTAAACCCATTCATAAAACAAATAAATCCCAAGGGAGTAAAGACGTAGGGGGTAGTCAGTGGATTCCATCAAGTCCCAAAAGGTCAAGCCCAGTCCCTCAATGGAGTAAAATTACCAGATGGATAGGTTTGAAGAGGTGTTGTTACCCATCAAAGGTTGTTTTAACCAAGTAACCAAGGATGAACTCATGCAAGAGTGCATAGGAAGCATGTGCAACGCCTTTGGAAGAGAATACTTGCCCATCTATGGAGATGTCACATCACAATCAAATTTCTATGAGCCCAGTATTTTCATGCCTTAGAAAGGTGATGTATCTGTTGTATGATACCTAAGGGAGAGTCTATTTAGGTGGTTACCAACAATAATTATTAAAATCTCACTTGGATATTATGCACGCTTGGTGGTAAAATGTGGTGGTAAAGCCCCATGAATGCAAACTGGTTGATATGGCTCGAAAATATAGAATGTTGGTGGGGCCCAGCGATCAAACTTCAACATGTCACAGCCCATCAGAGGGGGTCCATCATGTCCTAGAAGGGTTATTAAATAATTCAACATCAAAAAAAAAAAAAAAAATCAATTTTTGAAAATTATTCCGGAAATGTTAAAAAAAACCTAAAATTTCCTAGGAAGGGTAATATTTTAAATTGCCTGTCATTAAAATTTGTCAGTTACCAATTAACACTCCACTCAGCACTAGTCAGTGGTGTACAATGTACACTATACAGGTAGATAAATTTTTCTTCGTGCGAAATTGCAATAACATTGAGGTTTGAGCAAGTTCCCTTCGAGAATCGAAATCTGAATCTCCTTATCCTAACTAGGAGTCTGTAACACTGGTGTATTTTCACTGAATTTTCCGGAGAAGCTAGCTATGGAGGAAGAAAAATCTTTCAAGTCCACGTTACTAGTCTTTCCCGTTGTTGTTGTATGCGACCTCCTGTCGATTCGAGTAAGGAACCCGAGCTCTTTACTTTATTTACTACTATATATGCGTATATGTTCTTCAAGCTTTTGCAGCTGCTAACAAATTAAGCAGTTTCTCCAAGTTTGATATACAACCAAAAAAATTTCTGAAATAACGTATAGTAGCACCATAATATTGCACAACATTTGTAAAAGATACCCAACTGTTAATTATTGTAGTAGTTTCATGCCTTGGAAGCTCTTAGTTTTGTTAGCACTACAGAGGTATTGGGTAGTTATCCGGGCTTTTGCTCTGGCTGGGAGTCGCAACCAACTAATGAATTATAGGTCTTTATGGGTCATCAATAGGACCACAGATGGTGTTATAAACATTTATCCATATCTTGTATGTGATTTAATCCTGGGTCATTTTATAAAGCAATGTTGAGTTAATCAAATACTAGTAGATTTTCCATACCTGAAAATTTTTCCCTTGAATTATCAAACGGACAGATGACAGAGGGCCACTCCATAGTGTGCAATTAATCTTTCCTCTGCTATTGGTGACGATGGGCCAAACTGAAAATTTCCACCAAAGGGAATGACCCTATATGGAGGAGTTGAATCTTGAGAGGGTGGTGGGAGTAACCCTACTTAATAAAGTGCTCTTCAATTGAACTACAACAGGTGTATAAACCTCGCCATTAGATGAAGATAAAGAAGTGCAGGTGAGGAATCCAAATTGCCAAGTCGTGCAAACCAGTAAATCCATGGAACCCAAATGTTATGCTAAAAGATACCACTTAGATAGTAATTAGGTTGGGTTATGTTTGTAACCGGGAAATATGTCGAGAATTCATGGATGACAATTTTTTGACGTTGAATTATTTAATAACCCTTATAAAATAGGTAACCAATTCAATCTTTCCACCTTGCTAGGCACATCCAAAATTAGAACAGAACCTTGATAATGATGCCTTAAATTATTATCTATCATTAGAAACCGTCCTCGAGGCAACTGGATCAAAGAAACTTTGATCTGTGCAAAAATAGTGCCTCTCTACCCTGTCTATGCTTTCAGTGGCTAGGAGAGGCAAAATTCGATCCTATTAGCCACCAAAAGCTTCACTTTCGGTGTCTAAGGACAGTTGAAAATGTCCATCTAAGCCATCGAAAAGCATGTTTCAAAAATCACACATAGTAATAACACTTCACTTTTGATGATTCGAGCATATGATAAGATGTGCTGACCGTTTCAAATCTCCCTACAATTTCGGTGGCTAGGAGAGCCTCGAATTTCGTTTTTAAGCCACCGAAAGATACAGCTTTTGGTGGCTTAGAATCCCTTTTGAAAAGACACTTAGCCACCGAAACCTGTATTTTGAGTTTTTTGAAATAAAAACTAAATCAAATGTTTTTCAAAGTTTATTACAAGCTTAAAGCTCTTTAAAATGAGCCTTAAAAAATTTAGAAATGTTTTTTCTAATAACAACCCAACACCTAATCAAATGAAATTGACTAATTTATTTGAGGAGATAACAATAATATTATAGGGATCGGTTAGGGTGAGGGTTTTGTGAATCTTTAGGTTTAATGGCATGAACGATGTGATTTGCTTTAGGTTTGCTAGTTTGTCTAGAAGATAAAAGCTTATTGTAAATAGTCCAAAGGGCATTCTCTAGCATTGATGTTATTGCAAGTAGTACTATAGTAATATTGATGGGAAGGGCATTCTCTAGCATTGATGTTATTGCAGGTAGTACTATAGTAATATTGATGGGAAAATCCTTTGTTTTTCGAGGCATTGAAGTTATTCTTTATCCAGTTCCTTGAAATTCAATGACTACTAAATAGTCACAGAAGGTGAATACTTATTAAATTATGTTGTTGATGGATACAATTGATTTTTTTTAGCAGCTTGAACTTCCCTGTATACATGTATAGAGTAAAGGCCTTGTCCATCCCAAAAACTATTCATTTATTTTTGTATCAGTCAAAAGATTTAATTGCTTCCCATTATGAAATTTTCAAACTTGTTGCTATGATGTAGACTTTTAAACAATCCTACATTCTCAATCTTACTTCAATTTTGACAGTTAAAGAAAAATAGGTTTGGATTAATGTTACTGATTGTAAAGAGACATACAAATTATTTTATTCCCATTTAATTTGTGTTTTTATATTCCCTAATTTTTTTATTGTGTATAGGTATAAATTATTGAAAAATGTCACCTCTGGGTCGTCCTAAAAAGGATAAAAAACAACATTCAATAGCTGATGCATTTGGTATTCCTCAATGCTCTAATCAACCATGCAACTCTGAAAATGAAGTATATGATCATCCATTTGAACACCACGAATCAAATAGTGCAGAACTTCTTGAAGAGGAACCAACATCCAAGAGGCCCAAAAGAGCATTCAAGTCCAACTGGAAGACAATATTCTCACGGGCTTATGCCATAAAAGATTTTAATGGCATTGAAAGGATAAAGTGTTCATGGTGTGTAAAATTTAAAAGGGAAACTCCAATTGTTAAAATGGAAGTACGACCCTTCAAGTTAGTGGTCTAAACATCCATGCAACATCAGAGGCTCATAAATTTTCTTTGCAACTTTTAGAGGGGGAAATAAAATGAAGTACTCTTCCAATTACTAAACGTGTAGAGCTAATGGTGGATGCTCAGAAGGAGAGAATTATATCGGTAATTGAAACTGTGTATTTTGTCGCCATACATGATTTACCTTTAGAAGTGTATAAGTCAATATGTGACTTGAATAGGTATAAAAACACTCCTCACATGCCACTAATAGATGAATATTCAGCATATACAAATACAACATCTGGAAAAGAGTTTCTACAAGTTGTTAAGGAGTTATATTGGAAAAAGTTAAAAGATGATATTTTCAACAGCCCATTTTACTCAATTTCAGTTGATGAAAGTACTGATCGGACTATGGTGCAACATTTAATCATTTATATTACATATTTAACAAATGAAGGAAGAGGCCAATGTGTTACAAAATTCATACGCTTACTTCAAATTAGGGATGGAACATCACAATCTATGTATGACGTTGTGACATCTCTTTTAGCATAAATGGATCTATCCTTGATAAAGTTGGTTGGATTTGGATCTGATGGAGATTCATCCATGAGGGGAATTCGTAAAGGTTTATCTACTAAGATTCGTCGACATGCTCCTCATTTATTAGATATACACTGCATAGCTCATCGAGAAGCATTAGCAACAAATTATGCTTCATCTTATTTTGCAGAGTTGCAAGCTATTGATAAGTTTGCAAACAAGGTTTAATCATGGCTAGGGAAATCTACTAAAATACATGGAGAATTGAAAGAGTTAATGGAGTCATTTCAAATCAAAAGGCTATAAGTGTTACAAATTCATCACATTAGATGGCTTTCTAGAGGCAAAGTCATGGAAAGACTCATTAAGCTCATGCCAGTTTTGTTAAAAGATTGGCAGTTAGGGGAGAAAAAAATGTATGACCTAGCCACAATATTTCAAGTTCAATTTTGCATCCATTTACTTGCAAATGTGCTTATTGAGTTGAATAAGATGAATCAAAAGTTCTAATAATATCATGTTGACATTACATCTATTGGAACTACTTTGGATATCACTATTAGCTTTCTTCATAAGCGATTTCTAAGAGGCATATTTGGGGTTGGTGCAATGCACATATCATATTTTTTAAGTAAAGCACAACAAGGAACTCTTGAGTTTGCAGATTGCACAGGTATGGTACATGTACATGCATTAAGATTTGAGAGTTTTCCAAAGTCAGAAAGACCGGGGACACTACATGATTGCATTATGTTGGGAAAAATTTTTGTAATGAAAGTGATTGACTCTCTAAATGTAAGGTTCATAGATTTTCCTATATTTAATGCCGCTAAGTTGTTTAGTCCTCGTAATTATTATGAAGATATGAATGATGGAGACTCTCAAACAAGAAGATGGCTAACATGTTTATGTGATAAATTTAGTGTTGGGGACTCACCTATTGTGGATAGTGCTAGATGTTTGGGTGAAATGGACAAATTTGATTGTACTATGTATAGATCATACCCTAAAAAGCATATGTTTGGAGCATGGGATCTATGTAGAGGTGAACCTGAATGGTTTGAAGTATTTCCATGTTTGATGCAACTATGGAAAGCTATTCTTGTTATTCCAACTAGCACAACAATATGTGAAAGAGGCTTCTCCAAATTAAATCGGATAAAAAATGATGATAGATCAAGAATTTCTTTAGAAACATTGGATATATTAATGTTTCTCTCTCTCACTGCACCTCATGCTCTAAACGAGGTAGATTGGAACATTATTTCTGAAGAATGGAAATAGATGAAAGCTCGAAAGCCTCTTCCACTAGGAAAATAGATTCATATCTATAATGATCGAAGATCTGGTAATTTTGAAGAATGTGAATGTAAGTTTCAATATTTATTATTAGCATTGGCTTACCTTACATAACACTTGGAAAAACCAATCCTCATTTATTTGAAGTTATTTGTTGTAATTTATTTCAGTAATAGAGTACTGTGATATTACGTTGGAGACTGTGCTTGTCCTAAATTTCTAGATTGCAAATTTATGTAGACATAGATAAAGAACAGAATTCAACTCATAAGCATAGAACAGAAATAGAAGAGAAAATATGACTATAACAATGAAAGAAGCCTACAGGCTGAATAGATTATAGATCATCGACAGCTGCAGGAAGCCTTCCAAGGCTGATGGATAAGGTCAAAGAATGCCACCCTGAGGACAGGTCATTCTTTTGCCAAAAATAGACAGGAAGCTTCATCATTTCCTCTTTGCTAGCACCTTCAAGACTATTATAGAGCACTAATAATGGTGTATTTAATTATTATCTATCATTAGAAACTGTCCTTGAGGCACCTGGATAAGGAAAACTTGGATCTATACGAAAATAATGCCTCTCTGCCCTGTCTGCGCTTTCAGTGGCTAGGAGAGGAAAAAATTGATCTTGTTAGCCACAAAAAGCTCCACTTTCGGTGGCTAAGGATAGTTGAAAATGTCCATCTAAGCCACCAAAAAACCTATTTTAAGAAACAATTCAAAAATTACAAAATCTTTATCACCTCAGCTATGAGAGCTTCATCCACCTGGAAATCATCTTGGCCAATCACTTCCTTTCTCCCATCAAATGTCAGAGCAAAATCTTTTACGACTTGTTGGTGAGATCCCTGGAGCTTTTCACAAAACCTTTAGCAACCAACCTCCTTGAAGAACTGGCACACCTCAAGGTGTGATTCAAGGTAGAAAATATCATCCAACTCCTTCTTGAGGGCAATCCCTCGTCTCTTCATTTGCTAGATTGTTTCTCTGCACCTGCAAATGGAAAATCCAGGCTTGGTGGAGACAACACAGCGCAAAATTAGGGAGGTTTGGGCTTCAGCTACGATAGAGGCAAGAAATGAGGAATGAAATCAAGGCAAGCCTTGATTTTGAGGGATTTGATAGCAATTGGGATTTGAAAAGATCATGATTTGGTATACTTCGATGAATAGGAAAGTACTAAACCACGTGATCTCATGAAACTTAAGTTAGAATGATCAAGTCATAATCAAAATCCCTCCTATCTTTTTGGCGGCTAAAAAGAAATGATAACTCTTCACCCCGACGATTCAAGCATGTGATAAGACGTGTTGATCATTTCAAAGATGCCTGCGATTTCGGTGGCTAAGAGAGCCCTGAATTTCGCGTTCAAGCCGCCGAAAGCTAAGGCTTTCGGTGGCTTAGAAGCCATTTTGGAAAGGCACTTAACCACCGAAACCTGAGTTTTGACTTTTTTGAAGAAAAAACCAAATCAAATGTTTTTCAAACTTTATTATAGACTTAAAGCTCCTAAAAGTGAGCCTAAAAAAATTTAGAAATGTATTTTTCAATGACCTCCTATCACCTAAAGTAAAAAAATTTGACTATGTTATTTGAGGAGATAACAAGTGGATTACCTTACAAAACACTTGGCAGAACCACTCCTCATTTATTTGAATTTTTTTGTTGTAATTTCTTTCAGTAATAGAGTACTATGATAATTTGTTGGAGATTGTGCTTGTTGTCCTGAATTTCCAGACAATAGATTTATGTAGAATAATTCCTAGTTATTTGTTGTTTGAATTAGCTCATAGAATGCAATCTTTGTACTCTTGAATTTACTAAATATTGTTTTAGTAGATGAAGATTTAAAGTGTTGACATAGGTTTCTAGAATTCAATTTGTGGCTATAGGTTGTAATTCTTTGAGTGCATATCTAAACCATGAATTAACATGATCTAGTAATCTAGTCTATTGTGTGATTGATTACCCTTATGATCATAGTTAACATCACATCAATGGTTATACTAGTATCAATAAACAAGAGGTATTACTCTAAATATGTTTGAGGTATTACTCTGAATATTGCACCAGCGATTTCTTTTGTAATGAGCTTTTCTCAAACATATTGAATTTAATCATTACAGGATATTGTGCAAGGCTAAGTTGCAAGGAGCAGGTGGTAGTTAATTTCCAAAAGGAACAACTTTTGGGGGTTTGTCGTTAACTTCCAATTTTTTTTTGGACATATGTATTACATAGTAGCCTTTTTGGGGTGGCAATTAATTTCCAATTTTTTTTTTTACGAATGTATTACATAATAACCTTTTTGGGGTTATGCTGGTTTAAGGACATGAGTTGGGGATAGATGAAATATGATGGATAAAAACACTCAAGTATAACTTTGTTTTGGGGAAAAAATGTATTATTTCAGTTTTAAAAGAATTAATACAATTTACAAATTTTGTTTCTCTATGAATTTTCATTTTCAAATTTGACTAAATATCTATTTGATGTTGTTATAATTGTAATATTTTCTAGCTAGTTAGCTATTTAGCTAGTACAAATTATTTTATTATAAATAAATTTGAATAAAAATGTAATATTTTATTTAACACATTTTTTTATGAATTGTGAACTTGTTTTATTATTGTCAATTGAAATGCATTTTTTCTCGAAACTTTTCATTCTAAAAGGGTTGCATGATTATATACCCTTCTCACAAAAATTAGAACCTGTCCTTCAAATTTGATCACTGGTGGGGGCTCCTCATGAAGCACTTACACATTGGATGGGACAACTAGGGTGGTACAAGTATGAATGTTCCGGTGGGGTTCAAAGGATACAATATGACACTCTGACTTATTAATGACTTAATTCATGCCTCACAATTGTATTGTCATACTCACATGACAACTTTCCTCTCTCAAAGTTAATACTTGGCCAGATAGGCACTGAACTTCCTATTTCTACAAGAAAGGGTTTATCACTTTAGTATGGTGGAATAGTAGAAACGAAAGCCAACAAAAGTATCGTATCTTCAAAGCAACACTAGCAATTGTTGATTAAGGTTGGTTGTCATTGATGTCAACCCTTGAAGAAAGCCCCGCAACACAAAGGTTTGGGTAATGGACCCAAGATTGTTTGATGTAAAGATGACTCATTATTGTCTTTTCATGGTTGATAAGAAGTAAATATGGATGAACTCCAAAGTGGTCCCCTTATGGTGAAATCCCTCATGGGAAGACGCTTTGCGAAGTAAGAGAACCCATTATTAATTGTGGAATAATGAGATGAAGGACAATGAATTTGTCAGGTAAACTATCCTAGATGGATAGTGCATGTCATTCCATTTCCGGTGGTATGTGGAATGTCACATAAATCCTCACAATTAGAGTGTTATGGCCATGAGAAGTTGGAGACCCCAGGTTTGGGTAATGGACCCAAGTTTGTTTGATGGATAACAGTATGAGTTATGATATATTTTAAGATAATACTATTCTATATGGATATTACATGTCATTCCAATTCTGGTTGTATGTGAAACGTCACATAACTCCTCACGGTTTGAGAGTTATGTCCTTACGAAGTTGGAGGACCCTCATATGTCATATAGAAGCTCCAAAAGGTCAAAGTAGTCAAAGTGGTTTAAGAGATTTTAAAAGGTGAATAATAAAGTGAACTAATGAGTGTATTACAATTCAAAGTGAATGCAAAATAAATTATTTCAATAATAAATTTAATGGATAAATTAGAAGTGGGTTAACCCTAAAATAAGGAAAGTGCGGCCAAGTGACCTAGAGGATGTTTTAAAGGAAGCTACTTGGAGAGTATAAATAAGAGGCAAGGCTCTCTCATTTTAATCACACTTGAGAATATTGAATATCTATAGGTTTATGAGGTAACCATGGATATCTAAGCCAAAATTATGAGTTAAGGTGAAGAAAAGAAGGATGAAATGCAAGGAAGGATAAATTCTTTTGATGGTGCTTTCTAAGGTATGTTATTTACACGTCATCTCACCATTTTCGCTATAACTTTTTTTCTATAATGATTCAGACCGTGAAATTGATATTCCATTTAGAAGACATATCCATGTATATTTGGTAAAAAAATCATCTTTTGGGTCATTGTATTTTTGGAGTTACCCTCTGTGGAAAATAGGGTTTGTGGCTAGTCCTCAAACTAGTCAAAAACAGGTGTTTCGGGTAAAAAAGTCATAAATTCTTCATAACAGATCCAAATTCAGTGAAACTAAATGTGTTGGTTAGGGTATCATCTATAGTATTCTTTGTAACATTTTCATATCAATTCAACAAATATTCTGTGCGGGGCACACTCTACAGGGTCGCTCTCTAGAATAAGCTAGAATTCAGCAAGGTATGCCATTTTTGCTATAACTCCTTTTCTGAGAGGTTCCAAGTAGTGACAGATTGAGGAATTGCATAAAACACATGGAACAACATTTTTTATCAGTTTCATATCTTTATACATTATAGGTACAAAATTATTATTACTTCAAGTTAGGGTTGTTGACTAATCCAAAACTAGGCATGTGAGACTAAAGAAACGTTTAATGAAAATGATAGTCTCTTGTTGTTAAAGCTAAGGAAGGTTTGCAGGAATGTGACCATATACACCTGATCTATTACAGAGCTACAAATCATATTTTGATGATGAAATTGATGACGGCTTTTGGTTGAGGTACATGTTGAGTACATGGTTGAGACAAGTAGTTGATGAGTTGGCGCATACATGAGGTGTATAGTTGATGATGTTGGTACATATTGATGAGTCATAGTTGATCAGTAGTTGACACATGATTGGTACATACTTGTTACATGGTTGGTTGCACTTGTTTATTGTACAGGTTGATTACAGATTGTTTGGTACAGGTTGGTGCATGGTTGATGCACTTGTTTATGGTATAGGTTGATTACAGATTGTTTGGTACAGGTTGGTTCATGGTTGATGCACTTGTTTATGGTACAGGTTGAGGTACAGGTTGATGCATGGTTAATGCATGGTTCAGGTTTATTGGTACAAGTTTACATCGGTATATCTCACAGTGATAGTGTGACAGTGGTTCCATCATTCTACTTCTACTTTAGGGTGGTTGGACGGGGCAAGGACAGGTGGTTGTAGCCAGAGAACATACAGGGTTTTAGCCTCCTTTTGGTTGTAGCTAGAGAATTGGGGAGTTGGAGCTTCCCTTAGGTTGTAGCCTGAGAAACT
The DNA here is from genome assembly GCA_009831015.1 of Picea engelmannii. Taxonomy (NCBI): domain Eukaryota; kingdom Viridiplantae; phylum Streptophyta; class Pinopsida; order Pinales; family Pinaceae; genus Picea; species Picea engelmannii. The sequence continues at coordinate 91,229 of ML787649.1, read as the reverse complement.
AGGGGGTTGGAGCCTCCTTCCAGTTGCAATTGGAAAACAAAGGAAGTTGGTACTTCCAATGAATGTAATTCTTCAAGACATATAATAAAAAACATTTTGTGGTTTTCTCCCGCTTTGGGTTTCCACATAAAACATTGGTGTATTGTGTATTTGTATGATCGTTCATTTGTTCATTGCTTATTTACTCTACAGTTATTGGATAATAATGATACATTGATATAACACTTTGATTATATGGTTAAAAAGGATTAAATTTCTCTATTACTGATTCACCCCCCCTCTCAGTAATCCAACAATTGGTATCAGAGTCAGTTCCTTCAGGAAACAGTTTAACCACTGGAAGGAGATCATGGATTATTCTGAGAATGGAGTACCAATGTTTAATGGTCATAATGGTTTTAAGTATGATATGTGGAGCATAAGGATGAAAGTATTTTTACAAGCACAGGGACAATATATTTGGCTATCAGTTGTTACAGGATATGATAGTTCAAAAAGGGAAAAGACTGCAGCCAAGAAGGAATTGAGGAAGAATAAAAAAATAGCAATGGATTTCATCTGGGAAGGATTACCTAATCCGGTAAGAGGAAAGGTTGGTAAATGTTCATCAGCAAAAGAACTTTGGGGTAACTTACATGACATATATTCTTCATCCTTCGCAGATTCATAAAATGCCAAAGAAGATGAAGATACAAAACAAGAAGAAATATGCTCATCATGTCAGACAAAGTCAGAAGAGGAAGAGTATAAAGAAGCAGAAGTTGATTACAATGAAAAATTGATCAGTGCAATTAAATATCTAAAGAAATAAGAGAAGAAAACAAGTCATCCAAGAAAGAATTGATGAACCAAAAGGAAAGTGTTCAAGGTTCCAAAAAGGATCAATAGGTCATCAAGAATTTAAGAGCTCAACTAGAAGAGGCCAGAATAATTGAAGAAACTCTATAATATCAAAATAAATGTTTAGAAGCCAACATAGCAGCACAAAAGGAAGAAGCATAAAAGAGAGAAAAAAAACCGATGGATCATCTCAAGGAAAGAACCAATGACTTAAACCAATTTGAGGAAGAAGAAAAGAAGAGAAAAGAATGGAAGAAGAAATAATTACATTGAAAATCCAACTTGAAGAAGCAAAGAGAACAGAAGAGGTCATGAAGTCTCATATAATGAAGAAAGAAAAAGAGGTCGAGAAGCTTGAAGAAGAAGTTGTCACATTGAGAAGTAAAATCGTCAAGATCAACAAGAACATTGAAAAGACAGAAACATCCACATTAGTTATAGAGAATGAAGAGAAGCACTCTAGGTTGGTAGAAAAGAAGAATGAAGAAAATAGAAAGAGTTATGCAAAAGTACTCAAAGGAAGGAATCATGATCAACCAGAATCTAAGAAAACTATTGAAGATACATCTTCAAGAAGACCATCCATGTTCAAGACACAAAGAAGCTTCAATCATGATCATGGTCAGTCAAGGAAAAAATTTAGAAGGACTGCGCCACAAAGAAGATCATTCACTCCTAGGTATGCAAATTTATTTTATGGTAATTGTTTTTATTGTACTAAATTTGGACATAAGGTTGTAGATTGCAGGGATTATAAAAGAAATGTTCAAGCAAGAAGTGCCTATGTGGTCGCATGTAACATTGAGTGTTACAAATGTCATAACTATGGACACATATCCAGGGATTGTAGAAGCATGATCGATACTTCCATGAAAGAGAATATTGATATTAGATACAAGAAAGTATGGATAAGAAAACAAGAAGAACAGGTGAACAAAGACCAGGTACCAGAGATCGCAACATTGGAAATAAAACGAGATGAAGAAAATTCTACAGAGAAAAGGAAAGATGTCAAATACATAAAAGTTTGGAAAATAACTGAAAGAAAGGAAGGACAGGTAAATAAGGAACAGGTTCAAGATATTATACTTTCAGGAATTGTAGTGAAAGATGAATCCACAGACAGAAAGAAATAATTCAGAGCTCAAAGAGATAATGAATATACCAATGAAGATGATGATGAATACACATCAGAGAAGGAATTGTTTTGAGCCATCCGGCTTAGAGACTCCCAAGTAATATGAATATTAGACAGGGGGAGTCTATGTGATCGCTGTGACAAACCAAAGAACCATCCTTCGAGCATCTTGCGGAGTTTGAGAAGACAAATTAAGAGCAATCAGTTAGCATAAGTACAGTTTGATAGTTTAATCAAGACTTCATGACAATATAGTGATAAATGGGTCAGTATTATGGACAGTTGCGCAAGTAGAGTCTTGGGAAGTATGTACAAGAGCATGGATTCATATATTGGTTCATAGAGTGGTTTACAGACAAAGGAACATTATCATAATGGATGATAATTACACAGGAAATGGCTCGAACAATGCAAATAAATTCCAAACTGACAGATATTTTTTGGACACAAGAAGTGCATACAACAGTTCACATTCAAAAGAGAGTAATGCTCAGAAACAACACCGACAAAACTCCTTATGAGCTATGGAAAGGAAGACGAACAAATGTGAAGCACTTCATAGTTTTTGGAAGAAAGTGCTATGTCAAAAAAGAAGATGATAGAATGGGAAAGTTTGAATCTCGTGTGGACAAAGGAATACTTGTTGGTTACTCAAGTACAAAGAAATCATACAAGTGTTACAATCTAAGATTGAAAAAAGCTGTGGAAAGAATCAACGTGACAATTGATGAAACAGGCAGACCAGAATCAAAGGAAGAAGAAAATGAATCAATGAAACATCCCTTAGAACAAGAAGAAGATGATGAAAAAGAAGTTTAAGAGGAAGATGAAGAGAATCCGACAGAAGCAAAAGAGCAAGTTCAACAAGTGTCTCCAAAGACACCCAGTAAACGAGCATAGAAGAATCATCCTTCAGATCATATTATTGGAAACAAAGATGCAGGAGTTGAGACTAGAAGAAAAAACCATTCACCAGAACAAACACACCTAGAACTCTTATCTACAATTGAACAAAATTGTTTTGAAGATGTCGACAAGGTTGAATTTGGGAATAAGGCCATGGATGAAGAATTGGATCAAATAGAGAAAAATGACACTTGGGAATTGGTTCCAAGACCAAAGAATAAGAATGTGATCGGCACAAAATGGGTTTTCAGGAATAAATTGAATGAATATGGACAAGTCACAAGGAACAAATCTAGATTGGTATGTAAAGGATATGTTTAGATTAAAGGAATCGACTTTGAAGAGACATTTTTCTAGTTTCCAGAATGGAAGCAATCTGTTTGTCTTTAGCTTATGCATGCTCCAAAAATGTTAAAGTATATCAGATGGACGTAAAATCATCTTTTCTGAATGGGGAGATTGATGAAGAAGTCTACATTGAACAACCAGAAGGATTTCAGTTGTCAGAGAACAAAAAATATGTGTGTAAATTAAATAAGGCCTTGTATGGTCTAAAACAGGCTCCTAGAGCATGGTACTCCAGACTGGATAAGTATCTACAGCAGGCAGGGTTCAAAAAATAATGATGACAGGTTAAGCCAGAAATTTGCAAAAGATATGCAGAAATAATTTGAAATGTCGTTACTTGGATAACTATCCTTCTTTTTGGGACTTCAGATACGTCAAAGAAACCAAGGAATTTTTATTTCTCAAACCAATTATATCAGAGAAATGCTAAAAAGGTTCAGAATGGAAGATTGCAAACCAGTTGTAAGTTGAGAAAAGATGATGATTCGAAGTCTACAGATCAGAGGCAATACAGGTCAATGATTGGCAGCCTACTATATGTGACAACATCCAGACTAGATGTAATGCAAGCAGTTGGACAGGTGGCACGATTTCAAGCAGCACCAAAGGAATCACATGTATTAGAAGTAAAGACGATTTTCAGATATCTCAAAGGAATAGAAGAGTTTGGATTATGGTATCCAAAAGGAAAAGATTTATCACTTATTTCCTGCATAGATGCAGATTGGGCAGGTTGTATTGATGATCGAAGAAGCACTACGGGAGAAACATTCTACTTAGGTGAGTGTTTGTTATCATGGCTAAGCAAGAAACAATCATCAGTATCTATATCTACAGCCGAGGCAGAGTATATTGCAGCAGCAACATGTTGTACACAGGTTCTTTAGATGAAACAAACTTTGAAAGATATACAGGTTGAGTATGATGAGCCCATTCCAATATATTGTGATAATACAAGTGCCATCAGTATCTCAAAAAACCCAATGATGCACTCCAAGACAAAGCACATTCCAATCAAGTATCACTTTCTATGGGAACAAGTTGCAGAAAAGAACATCAGAGTTGAGTATGTGGGCACAAAATAACAAGTGGCATACATCTTTACAAAACCACTTCGACGGGAAGCCTTTGAATATCTTCGCCAAAGACTTGGAGTTATTTCTACTCCAAAATGAATTCTTTTTGAATGATTATCTTATATGTCTTATATGTACATGAGGAAGCACCATAAGAGGACAGTTCAGTCAGGGGGAGAAGCCCCAGATGGAAAGATACCTTTTCCATTGATGACAAAGGGGGAGAGATTTATCAGATGCAGAGGACAGAGGCATGGTTCCAGGGGGAGAAGATTTATCAGATGCAGAGGACAGAGGCAAATTTATCAGATATAGAGGACATGGGCATGGTTCCAGGGGGAGCATGAGTGATATGAATTCAGTATTGCATCAGAGTGTTTCCATCAATTCCAAAGGGGGAGATTGTTGATTAAGGTTGGTTGTCATTGATGTCAACCCTTGAAGAAATCCCTGCAGCACAAAGGTTTGGGTAATGGACCCAAGATTGCTTGATGTAAATATGACTCATCATTGTCTTTTCATGGTTGATAAGAAGTAAATATGGATGAACTCCAAAGTGGTCCCCTTATGGTGAAAGCCCTCACGGGAAGATGCTTTGTGGAGTAAGAGAACCCATGATTAATTGTGGAATAATGAGATGAAGGACAATGAATTTGTTAGTTAAGATATCCTAGATGGAAAATGCTTGTCATTCCATTTCCGGTGGTATGTGGAATGTCACATAACACCTCACGGTTAGAGAGTTATGGCCATAAGAAGTTGGAGACCCCAGGTTTGGGTAATGGACCCAAGTTTGTTTGATGGATAACGGTATGAGTTATGATATATTTTAAGATAATACTATTATATATGGATATTACATGTCATTCCATTTTTGGTGGTATGTGGAACGTCACATAACTCCTCACGGTTTGAGAGTTATGGCCTTACGAAGTTGGAGGACCCTCAGATGTCATCTAGAAGCCCCAAAAGGTCAAAGTAGTCAAAGTGGTTTAAGAGATTTAAAAGGTAAATAATAAAGTGAACTAATAAGTGTATTATAATTCAAAGTGAATACAAAATAAATTATTTCAATAATAAATTTAATGGAGAAATTAGAAGTGGGTTAACCCTAAAATAAGGAAAGTGGGGCCAAGTGACCTAGAAGATGTTTTTAAAGAAGCTACTTGGAGAGTATAAATAAGAGGCAAGGCTCTCTCATTTTAATCATACTTGAGAATATTGAATATCTATAGGTGTCTGAGGTAACCAAGGATATCTAATCCAAAATTCTAAGGGAAGGTGAAGAAAAGAAGGCCTAAATGTAAGGAAGGATACATTCTTTTGATGGTGTTTTCTAAGGTATGTTATTTACAGGTCATCTCACCATTTTCACTATAACGTTTTTTCTATAATGATTCATACCGTGAAATTTCTATTCCATTGAGAATACATATTGAAGTATATTTGGTAAAAAAATTATATTGTGGGTCATTGTATTTTTGGAGTTACACTCCGTGGAAAATAGGGTTTGTGGCTAGTTCTGAAACTAGTCAAAAACAGGTCTTCCGGGTAAAAACGTCATAACGTCTTCATAACAGATCCCAATTCCATGAAACCAAATGTGTTGGTTAGGTTACAGTCTGTAGTATTCTTTGCAATAGTTTCAGATCAATTCAACAAATATTCTGTGTGGGGCAGGCTCTACAATGTCGCTCTCTAGAATAAGCTAGAATTCAACAAGGTATGTCATTTTTGCTATAACTCCTTTTATGAGAGGTTCTAAGTAGTGAAACCTAGAGGAATTGCATAAAAAAAACTATAAGTTTCAGATCTTTATACATTACATGTACAAAGTTATGATTACTTCAAGTTAGGGTTGTTGACTAATCCAAAACTAGGCATGTGAGACTAAAGAAACGTTTAATGAAAATGATAGTCTCTTGTTGTTAAAGTTAAGGAAGGTTTGCAGGAATGTGATCATATTCACTAGGTCTATTACAGAGCTACAAATCAGATTTGGATGATGAAATTCATGAGGGATTTTGGTTGAGGTACATGTTGATTACATGGTTGATACAAGTAGTTGATGAGTTGGCACATGCATGAGGTGTATAGTTGATTATGTTGGTACATATTGATGATTCATAGTTGATCAGTAGTTGACACATGATTGGTACATACTTGTTACATGGTTGGTTGCACTTGTTTATTGTACAGGTTGATTACAAATTGTTTGGTACAGGTTGGTGCATGGTTGATGCACTTGTTTATGGTACAGGTTGATTACAGATTGTTTGGTATAGGTTGGTGCATGGTTGATGCACTTGTTTATGGTACAGGTTGAGGTACAGGTTGATGCATGGTTAATGCATGGTTCAGGTTTATTGGTATATTTTTACAGCGGTATATCTCACAGTGATAATGTGACAGTGGTTCCATCATTCTACTTCTACTTCAGGGCGATTGGACGGGGCAAGGACAGGTGGTTGTAGCCACCTTCCGATTGTAACTGGAGAACATAGGGGGTTGTAGCCTCCTTCTTGTTGTGGCTAGAGAATTGGGGAGTTGTAGCTTCCCTCAGCTTGTAGCCTGAGAAAATAGGGGGTTGGAACCTCCTTCGAGTTGCAACTGGAAAACAAAGGAATTTGGTGCTTCCAATGAATGTAATTCTTCAAGACATGTAAGAAAAAGAATTCTTTGTTTTTCTCCCGCTTTGGGTTTCCACGTAAAACACTGGTGTATTGTGTATGTGTATGATTGCTCATTTGTTCTTTGCTTATTTACTCTGCAGTTATTGGATGATAATGATACATTGATATAACACTTGGATTATATGGTTAAAAATGATTAAATTGCTCTATTACTGATTCACCCCCCCTCTCAGTAATCCAATAGCAATTTGCAGAACCCAACCATAATAGTTGGAATGGATTTTTCAAGAAGGCCACATGGCTGAAGTAAATCCAAGAATACATAAGACTGACAAATTCCAAATCCACTTCTTCCTCCGCATGTAAGATTCGTGAGATTTAAGACGGGAAAGGTGCAAGAGGTGAAATTCATCGATTACGATATCCAAGACCACAGTCAGTTCTGTTGGTAGCCAACTCATTTTTTTAATTACTCTTAAAAAACGCTGCCTACACCTCTTGTCTTTTCAATGACAAATCATCGTCGCATTGTGCTTCTAGACATTTGTTTCATTTTGCGACAATTGCAATTTGGTTTTGATTTGATTTTCACAACTGAAAGTGTGAAAATACCTTTTTCATCGTTTG
>ML787649.1:57214-68922 GCA_009831015.1 Picea engelmannii | reverse complement strand
TGTATATCATTTTGTGTCTGGTTTAGTATTACTTTGCTATCTAAATCAAATTCAAGTGATATAATCTCTTATTATTAAACATATCTTGTTGCTTTCAAAAAGATAAAGAACGTAACAGTTGTAGATTCATTTTATGAATGATATCTTTGTCTTCTTCGTAGATTGAATTGATATATAAGTTTGATGCATAATAGGTTTCCCTTATTGCAGAGATTTATCATCTTAAAACTATTATGATTTTTTTTATGTCTTGTTTGTCCTGTAACATACTTCAAGAAGCAGCATAGCTGATCGTTTTCGAGAAGCTTAAGGACTAAATGGTGTGAATTTCTTCCTCCAAACCAGCTTAAGAAGTCATCTTACACAGGGCAGACTTGGAGCGTTTCCAGGTCAATTAGTTAGATGTTTATTGTTTATATTAAGTAGTTTAATATAAATGATAGTTTAGTTAGATTTATATTAGATCGTTTAATTTCAGTAAATTATATTAGATTGTTTAATTTCAGTTAGTTACTTTCTTATTCATAAATTATAAAATCAAAAAAGAGTTATCTTCGCTGTCGTGGGACAGCAAGCAAATTAGTTTCACAGGTTTTATTCAAATCTGTAGATTGTATACAATTTATATTTGTGAATAAACTGTAATTAAATTGGTAATTAGATAGTTGATTTGAGTTATTATAATCGCAGATAGTATCTTGTATATATAGTAGTTAGTTAGAATAGTATAGTTAGTTTGGTTTGTTTTATTAGTTTCTAGTTTCCTTTATTAGTTCGGTTTCTTTTATTAGTTTAGTTCTTTTTATTTGTTTTATTAGTTTCTAGTTTCCTTTAGATTTCTTAGCTCAGATCATTTCTCTTTGGTTTCCATACGAGACCTTAGGGTGGCCAACGGAGCCGTTAAACTCGTCAGGGTGGTCCATTCCAAACGGCTTGGGTTATTTAGACAACCCCGGACCGGTTCCACTCTTCCAGTTGACGGACGGTCAGTTTCGCCCGTCAACAAGTTCCTATCCATATCCTTTCACAATTACATGAGAATAGTTTGAAGTGCAGACCGTCAAGAGTTAGTGCTCAAACAAGATTGGTCCAAGCCTCTTCAACAAGTTTTCATCCTATATTTGGTTGATTTCCCTCACTTAGGGCATAGTGCCACAATGACCTTTTGCATCTTCTTTTTCCTTACTCACCTGCACGGAGGGTATCTGTGGTTGGAGGGATATATCTAGTCAATTAAATAGTAATCAGACGAGTTACCAGTCTACCCATGCATGGCGATGAGCTGAAAAAAGATTTAACTTCTACAAATTCTACCCAACATGAATTCTATGGCACATACAATACACGTTGAGGAATGCATGGAGTGGTAATTTCATAAATCAATGACTGACCAGTTATATTTTTTTCTCAGTTGATTTCCTCTAAAATCCTATGTAACTATGTTTGGAGTAAACATCACAGCTGAATGATGCCTAGTAGGTGCCCAAATGTCCTCGGCCCGGTATGTACTGAATGAGTTCATTGACGATTATATAGATGCCCGGGACTTTAGGAAAAACTTCCATTATAGTTGGATATTACTGCTCCTCTCCATGGTGCTCTAGAGGCTCCCTCTGGGTTTTGAATGAACTATTGGGAGTGGACATGTCTTTGTTTCTCCTGGATTCATGCCACTAAAAAAAATAAAGGACCCTATCATCGAAAATTCCGACAACAAAACTTTTTAAAGTTGGTACCGACAACTGATTCTGGAAATTGATTTGAAAATGTTCATTTCGTGCACCATTATGGATAGGTATGATGTCTACCTTCTATTTGAATATAATTCTCATAACATGTTCATATATTCTAGTGATGACCATGGGGTTGCGATGTTGCTATTTTTGTTCTATGTAACAGAAGTGGACATATAGAAATGCAATGTCGAATCATCGATACATTTGCAATGAGTATGAGATGAAGAAATCAAGACTCTCGAGATGCGTACTAAGTGTAATGAGGACTGCAAGTGGGTTGAGGTTGCATGCACAATGCACAATCCCCCCTGGGGGGAGATTAAAGGATGATACCATGTTCAAGAACCCTTGAGACCCACTCCCTGTGCAACAATCTATATAGTCTACCCCAATCGGTGTGAAATGACAACAAACTACTCCAACCATTCTTTCTACCACTCCCCCAATTCAACAGGGCCCCAGGAAGAGGGCACTAGCTGTCACAACTTTGATAAATGCACTGGGTGTCCACATAGGTTTTCAAATATAGAATATTCTAAGAGATTTTACAAAGTAAAGGAGAGATGTAGATAATTAAGGGAGTGGAATCAAGGAATATGTTAAAGTAATAATAGTAATCAAACAACTATTTTCATATGGAAGAGTTTCACTACATGTTTTGACTAAGTATTATTGATTTTGAATTTTATGTTTTATTTATTTTGCATGAATTCAACACTTTGTTCCACCATGCTTCAAGTTGCAATTATGGGACTAACCTAAAGGGTTGTATTTCACTTGGTATCATGAAATCACAAAGGGTTGAAGAACATTTAACCCCACAAAACCTCAATTAAGAGTTCACAAATGGACTTGGGCCATCAAGGACTTAAAATTAGGCATCCCCACCAAATGTGGTCCATATAAGGGACTTGGATCCAAAAAATAACTCGAATAATAGGAAGATACCCCTAACTAGGCACCCCAAGGGGTCTAATTGAGTCAAATCAATGACCAAAGGTTAAATACAAGATGCTTGGTGGAGAGGGGAACCTTACCTAAGCAGTACACATCCCAAAAAGTTGTACATATAGACTAAGGAAAAGTGACTCAAGGGAAGTATATTCAACACTAAAGATCCTTAGTAATTAGGGAGGATAGGTAGCCAATTCATTAACTAATATGTCACTCATGGGAACAACATAGAGTTTGGTTAGTTTGCAATACCACTAAGTAGGCATAATTGTGTACAAAAAATTTAAATTCATACACTACATGTCGTATGTAATGACTTCTTCATATTATACCCTAATATTTTTCACATTTATTTTTAACATGACATACCCTTAATCATATAAAACAATGATCTAAATTCCAAACATTATTTGATCTTATGTCACATTCCCTCAAATATTTTATAGATATGCCAATTCTCTCATCCTTTTGTTTTGTGTGAATCTAAATTCTCTCATCCTTTATTTCCCTATGTAATGACATCTCCATCCTATTACCTCATTTTTGTACATTTCCTTTTAACATGCTCTTTCAAACCTTTAATCATATATAACAACAACCAAAATTTCAAAAATTCTTCGATCTAGTGTGTCATTCCCTCATGTTTTTTCAATCCACCAATTAATTATAAGTTTATGTGATTTACAATTCATTGATCATTCTTTTCCCTACCTAATAATGTCTCCATCCTCTTCCATCATATTGTTCCCTTCAATTAACCCTATCCTTAATTGTATAAGACTATGATCGAAAGTCCCAACATTTTTTGAATTCCCTTATATTTTTCCCATCCACCAGTTGGCTACAATTTTGTCAATCCAAAAATTATATATAACTTTGTCTAATTGAAAATTCTTAAATCCTTTCTTCTTCTATCTAATGATGTCTCCATGATCTTCTCTAATATTGTGTGACTCCATTAGTTAATGATATGATTGTGTGATTTCCCTATCAAATAATGTTTTCATTCTTTTCCCTCATACTTTATCAATCCACTGACTATAAGTATTATAATTCCATTTGTTCCAACATGATCCAATTGATATTGTTAGCTAAAATCATATTACAAACAAAATATTAATAATGTTATCAGACATCAAAATGAATAGTCGCTCATCCAGTTATGGAAATATGGAAAACCTTTTAAGGTTTTGATGATCCTTCAATCATAGAGAAATTTCACTATCTAAAGTATTGCTAATAACTAATTTAGATCCATTATAGCTTTGGATTTATCATGCACCTCATCATTATTTTATTCATCAACTTTTTCATTTATATTCTCTTCATTTACTTAATTGATAAAAAATACAAACACTAGTTCTCTATTATTGCTTTAGATACCAACCTCTTTATAGTAAACATTAGTATTGGATACCACCCTAAACCTCTGTAAAACCATTATCTTGAGTGATTTAATGATGTATGCATCATCTTTGCTGATATCTTTTCAATCGACCAATTAACTATAAGTTTCTATGATTGGGAACTCTCTTATCTTTTCTTGTTCTATCTAGATCGAGGTTGATTGCTTTTATGTTCTCCAAAATTTATAAGCATGCACCTCCTACATATTTGATTCTTCAAATCCATTTATTTATTCAGAAAGAAGGAATCAATACCAAAAAACTTTCTTAAAAAAAAAAATCTTCTATCACAAAAAACTAATCCCCTTCTTCACATTATTTTAAATGTGAAATCGATTAAAAAATTGGTTATTATAATATCTTTTCATATTCTTCCTAATATAAAACAATGATATGAGATGGAAACAATTTTCCATCTTACATTGTAGGTCTTGATTCTCATATTCTTTTTAATTAGAATTGGTAAAATTTTATTATAAAATATTAAAAAAAATTGTAACAAAGAAAACATAAAAAGAAGTAGCTAACTAGTTGGTTATGTATCAAAATCAAGAGAATATCTATCAAAATATCCAGATCTTGGAAGCTCTTGGAAAATACTGAGTTGGGTTGAAAATGACATAATATCTACAAAGAAGTCATTTACCTATTTTAAATAACATAAGTCAGAATGGAAGCTATTAGAGAGAAGAGACATCATCCTAATATGTTGTCTTCATCTTATGAGCCTCTAAACAAAGGAGGAGGCTTGTCTAAACTGTTCAAATCCAAAGCTCTTGGAAAATACTGCGTCGATCTTAAAATGATATAATATCTACAAAGTAGTCATTTAACTATTTTGAAAAACATATGTCAGCATGGAAGCTATTAGAGAGAAGAGACGTCATCATAATAGGTTGTTTTCATCTTATGAGCCTCTAAACAAAGGAGGAGGCTTGTCTAAACTATTCAAATCCAACCACAATGCATTTTTTTTTCTGCTCTGCCCTTGTTTGATCATGCTAGCAATAGTTTTGTTTGTCTTCTCTTCCCTTGTTTGTTCATGATAACAATAATTTTTTTTAGAGTTTCCAATTCTACCTCCAAAGATGAAACAAGTTCATTTTGAGTTAACATAATGCTCATGAAAAATTAGCAATAGTTTTTTTTAGAGTTTCCAATTCTACCGCCAAAGTTGAAACATGTTTGTTTTGAGCTAACATAATGCTCATGAACAATTCCTCATGAGGATAGAAAGATGCTCCCTGAACTTTCAATTTTCCATGTAATTCCTAGAGTGGTGAATCATTCCACTTGTCCCTCAAGTCAAATAATCCATATCCTCCAATGGGAGGAACCTGTACTTAAATGAAACTACAAAGAACCTTTTCCAGAGTGGAGAGGCTTGCTACAGGCCTTCCACCAACCTAGAGCCCAAAATAACCACCAAAAATAAAAAACAATAAGACAAAACCATCCACCAAGATGTCTTCCACTAAACGAAGGGACCAAAGTAGAAAATCCAGGGAACAAAAGAATAAAAGTAAACAAGTCCACACCTAAAAGGCCGTGGAAGCCAAGAAGTGAAGAACTAAACCTAAGAAGAAAGAACACTAACCAACTAATAACCAAGGTTGAAGAGGATCCTACCACAACACCAATGCAACCAGGTAACCACTTTCAAAGGATAATACATAGGAAAACGGTTATCAAATAAACCATAACCAGGAAACGCGAGGGGCCAAATACCACCAAGAAAGATTCCAACAAAGTAGAGAGAGCCTGTCATTGATAACCCACACTAATCCATCACCCATTGCTACAATAATTCTTTAAGGCACTGCCCATAGAAGGATAGCATGTGGAAGATAAAGGAAGGTATTGTTGCACCTGTGTGTACAGTTAGCTATAATTGTAACCTCAACAGTATGTGACTGTACACTGCCAGTTATTTTGACCAGCTATATGAGTTAGTTAGGATTTCTTGTTTTGTTTCTTGATCTTCTTGATTTGCTGGAGCTTATTTAGCTCACCTCTTTTCCCTTAATGAATTGTGCTCTGCTCATTCTTGTTTCTAATTTCGTCTTCTCTGTATTATCTTCTTTGCTTCTCATTTTTTCATGTTATCAGAGCTTAGGATGTAAGCCTCTTCATAGTGCCTGGGAAGTAGCTTGATCCTAAGAATAAGAGTGCAGAGCTTACATTGTCTCGCAGACGAGAGCACGGGATGAAAGATTCTTCACAAAGCTTGGAGAGTAGTTTGCAGTACGCTCAAAAGATTGTTGGAGATAGCAAGTGCAAGGAAGAAGAGATACAGAAGGAAGAAACACTTAAAGATTCATGATCATTTAAAGAATTCGTGAAATTCCTTCGCATTTAAAGATTCGTGAAATTCTTTCATCAGAAGCAAGTTTGTAGAAGCAGCAAAGGAGAAGTTACAGAAGCCGTAAGATCAGTCGTGGGAAAAGATATGAGCCATTAATCAACCTCAGAAAGGACAAGGAGCGCACAGAAGAGGCAATTGTTTTTCTAGTCGATAGATCTAGGAGAGAGAAAGATAAGTCGTGAGATCCAGCAAAGATTAAGTCATGACCGTCAGATCGCATTGAAGGGAGATCGACGGTGGGGAGCCATTGTGGAGATCGGGAAAAAAAATTAAAGCATGAGAAAGTTGAGTTATGCAATCACTCGTGGTCGTTTATCTTCAAGATAAGCACCCAAAGGTTAAGCCGAGGTCACATCTCTCAGACACATATAATCAATCCTTGTTCATCGATCCAAGCATGGGACACATGTCAAACAATCCCCGTATTCGACGATCTCATACTCCAGGAGGAAGTAAGCAATGATGAGTAAAGAAATATTGATTGCTCGAAGCCTGGAAGTTCATTTGGACCATCCATCAATGAATACACGTGGACGAAGGATATTCCACTTCACTGTTTTGAGGATCAGAGAAAACACAGTGCAGTGTTGCCAGAACTTTCAAAGTCCCAAAGGCCGAAGTAAATCTCAGTCGTCCAAATAAAGAGGACACGTGGAGGAAGATCTCTCACTTCAGAGATTCAACACTCCATACATTAGCATGAGTCAGCAGATGGAAACTCTCGAATGTTGGAGTTCCAAAGAAGATCTGGGTTTTTCGTTTGCAGAGGCCTAAGGATCGTTGGATATACACCTCTACGGATAGTTCACTGCCTCAACACTTCACGAGTATTATGATTGTGAGTCGTGAAATATCTTCGAAACCCAGAATCTCGAAGTAATTTTGAGTCATATATCTTGACGGGTAATTGAGACCGTCGATCTCCTCCCCCTGTTTGAAGTTTCACGAGTTCAGAGGATTGCAAGGTAAGAAAGGAATATCACCCGGAGCCCCGAAGGCACGAATTACCAAAGTAACTATGGACCGTTGATCTCAAATCAACGAGGACCATTGATCTTTGCAACAATTTGTTTATTCGGCTATTCGAACGAATTGATACCTTCATACATCTTAATTCCCAAACCCCGAAGGCCCGAAGCACTTGGTTTTCATCCCCTGGTCACATGAGAGCTGAACTTCAAATATTTTTTGGCTCTCAAGTAAACTCATATAGCCCTATTTTTCCATTAGAGGGGCTATAGTTGCTAAAGAACAAAGCTCAAATCTTTGACTATGTCTATCTCGTGCTCATATAGTCAGATCCAGCCAAATCGAAGGCAAAGAAGTGGTCTACCCCATGTTTTTCAGCCCGAAGACACACACAAGATTTACCAGACCTGGTTTTACATGCAAGAAAAAGGTGATCACGAAAATCTCTAACAATGTTTTATGTTCAAACTTTCTCAAGATGGCCACCTCTAGCAATTTAGGACCAACACAAGGACCGATTCTCCTTGGAAAGAACTATGAATTTTGATCTATTAGAATGAGATCCTTCTTACAAGCACAAGAATGTTGGGATCCAGTGAATATTGGCTACGTAGAACTAGATCCAGTAGACCTTGTTGCCATGAGAAATCAACAGAGAACTGCTCAGGAAACACAGAGGAACATAGAGAATAAGGCACAATTTTGGATTCAAAACTCACTGGATGACTCGATTTTCTCAAAAATCACAGGCGTTGTTACTTCAAAACATGCCTAGGACATCCTTAAATTAGCTTACCAAGAAAATGCCAGGTTCAAAACAGTCAAGCTACAGACCTTGAGGACGCATTTTGAGACTTTAAAAATGACAAAGTCTGAAAAAATTGATCAATTTATGACCAGAGTCATGGGAATTATAAACCAAATCATATTGACTGGTGAAGACAACCCTGATCAACGAATCATTGAGAAAGTCCTCAGAATTCTTCCAAAGAAATTTGAAATAGTTGTTACATCCATCCTTGAATCCAAGGATATATCCATTTTTTCAACAGATGAATTAATGGGATCTCTACTGACACATGAGACGAGACTACATCTTGAAGATTAGTCAATAGCCAACACCTTGAAGACTCAATTCTCCTTCAGCAGAGGGAGAGGCAGAGGTCACCAAGGAAGAGGGAGAAGTCCAAGTAACAATCACTCAAGTGAAGGTCACAGACAACAGAACCAGAATCAAAATTTCCAGCCTCAAAGAGGTAGAGGGACAAGATCAAATGACAAATCAAGAATACAATGCTATTACTACAAAAAGTTCAGGCACTATGGATCTGAATGCTGGAAGAAGAAAGGAGATCATCTCTCAGGCAGAGAATATGTCTCAAATCATGAAGGAGAAACCTCAGATGGTATGTTTCTATCATGCCACAACATTGAAGAACAACACAAAGATCTTTGGTTGCTGGACAATGGATGCAACAATCACATGACACGCAACAAATATTTACTTTCATGCATTGATTCTTCTATTTCATCTGATATTACACTCGAAAATGATTCCTTAGTCAAAGTTCAAGGAAAAGTAACTGTACCTATTCTCACTAAACAAAATGTAAAGAAAGACATAAACAATGTCTATCACGTTCCAGATTGAAACATAATTTGTTAAGTGTAGGTCAACTAGTTGAAAATGGATATAAGGTACTCTTTGAAGGAGTGTCATGTAGGATATATGATAAAAACCCAAGTAGGAAATTGATTTCTAAAATCCACATGACTAGGAATAGAATGTTTCCCCTGACCCTTAGAAATGCAAATCTGATCCAATCATATGCACAAAGTGCATCCACTCCCAATGAAATTATGGTTTGGCATGCAATATTTGGACATCTACCCTTTCAGATTCTAATCCTTCTACAGAAGCACTCCATGGTCAAAGGTCTACCTATCTTCAAAGAGAAAAATCCCCAATGTGAGTCTTTCATTCTTGGAAAACATAAGAGAACTAGTTTTCCATAGTCCTCCACTCAAGCCAAACAACACTTAGAGTTGGTTCACAATGACCTATGTGGACCAATGCAAAAAAATTCAATAGGTGGTAGCTTTTATTTCCTAACATTTATTAATGACTTTAGAAATAAAATATGGATCTATTTTCTCAGACACAAGTCTGAAACTTTTGCAAAGTTCAAAGAATTCAAGACTGAAGCTAAAAAACTGAGTGGGAAATATGTTAAGACTCTCAGGTCAAATGTAGGAAGAGAATACAACTCTATATAATTTGCAATTTTTTGCAAATCACAAGGCATCGTCATGCAATTGACAACCAGGTATACTCCACAATAAAATGGAGTGGTTGAAAGGAAAAATCAAACTCTAATGAACATGGCAGGAAGCCTTCTCAGAGAGAAATGTCTATCAAATCTATTTTGGGCTGAAGCAGTAGCATGCTCAGTTTATCTCCTGAATAGATCTCCAACCACCAATCTCAAGATAAAGGTCCCTCAAGAAGCATGGAGTGGGACAAAGCTAAATGTTTCCCATCTCAAGACATTTGGATGCATAGCATTCACTCACATACCTTCCGAATTGAGGAAGAAACTTGATGATAGAAGTGAGAAATGAATTTTTGTTGCCTACAATGAGACATCCAAAACCTACAGACTCTACAATTCGATTTCAAAGAAACTGATTCTTAGCAGAGATGTCAAATTTCTTGAAAATCAATTCTAGAGTGAGTCTGAAAATCACCCTATGGACAGTCAAAATCAATGGCTGCCACTTCCTGAAAACACAGAAAATTTAGGACAACAAACACATCATCCTGCCCTTCCAAGATTGCAGGTACAAGGACAACCTGAAAGTCCTCAGGACAACTCTACTTCAAGCAGAAAGTCATCCTCTGAACTTCAAAATCAGAGAACTTAATGCTTGAGAGAAATCCATCAGTAGTTAGATGATATTGATCAACACAATCTTTTTGGATTAATGTTATGTCAACCTACATCTTTTTCAGAGGCAACTAAAGAGCCACATTGGGTTCAAGCCATGAACCAAGAGATTGATTCCATTGAGAAGAACAAGACATGGAATCTTGTTGATTTATCCAGACACAAGAAAAGTATTGGTGTCAAGTGGTTTTACAAAACTAAACTCAATGAAAAGGGGTAGATTGAAAAACACAAGGCAAGACTTGTTGCCAAAGGATTCTCACAAAAACCAGGCATTGATTATGGTAAAACATTTTCTCCAGTAGAAAGGTTGGACTCTGTAAGGACTCTCTTAGCCATAACAGCTCAACACAAATTGAAAGTATACCAGATGGATGTCAAGTCAGCTTTCCTGAATGGTGTCTTAGAAGAAGAGGTTTATGTGGATTAGCTACCTAGATTTGAAGTCAAAGAATAGCCAGCCAAAGTGTATCGGTTGAAGAAAACCTTGTATGGCTTAAAGCAAGCTCCACGATCTTGGTACAACATAATTAACACTTACCTGATCAAGAGTAGTTTCAACAAAAGCCAAAATGAGCCAACTCTATACACCAAAACAGATCAGCAAGATAAAATTCCGATTGTATGTTTATATGTTGATGACATGATATATACTGGAAATCTTGAGTTAACCAATTTTAAACATGCCATGCAATCTAAGTTTGAGATGACAGATCTTGGCATAATGAAATATTTCTTGGGGATTGAGGTTGACCAATCAACCAAAGGGATTTTTGTCTGTCAACAAAAGTGTGCAGCATACATCATTAAAAGATTTTGCATGGAAGACTGCAATCCAACAAAAACTCCTATACCCCTAGGCACAAAATTGAGCAAGCAATATGAAGGCCCTACAGTGGATTCTACCTTGTACAAAAGTTTAGTAGGCAGTTTGTTGTATCTTACAACAACTAGGCCTAATGATCCGGATTATTTTCGGCATGAAATGAGATCGGAGATATAATAAAGAAATGCACAGAGATATCGCAGATATTCAATAATATAACAGAAATGTATCGGAGATGCAACCCTAAACACAGATATACAGTAATACACAATTTCTATTAATGAAAGAAATGTACAGAGACTGTAAAAATACAGAGTGAAAGACTCGCTAGAATGGTGGCAGCTTATCTCTGAGAAGAGATGTGACGGCTACTCGCATTTTCAAGAAGATGATTACAATGAGGCTCGGAAGGCCTTTTTACAATAGACGGGAATGCCAAAATTCCTAGACATCCAAAAACCTAACCCTAGGAGATGAAGCGCCAAAAGTCATGTGGGCCCCGTT
>ML787649.1:28795-54478 GCA_009831015.1 Picea engelmannii | reverse complement strand
GAAGCGCCAAAAGTCATGTGGGCCCCGTTTGGGTAAGTTAGTACATCAACTTCCCGGGGTCGTAACTTTTGCATACGATCTCCGTTTTAGGCGTTTGATAGCTCGTTGGAAAGGTATCATCGAGGAGATTCATTTTGGGGGCTCAATCATGTCTTTGGATCTCATTGAGAACCTCGATCTCGAAAAACCTTCATTTAGGCCCTCAAAATGGCCCCGGAAGTTAAAACCTGCTAAAAATAGTAAATTGTCAAAATTGCTAGAAACATGTTTTGGGCTAGTTGGAAAAGGTAGGTGGCCACCGATATCCACCTGGATCACCTGATATTATGTATGCATCCAACTTTATTTCCAGGTTCATGGAATCCCCCAAATATTATCACTGGAAGATGGCAAAAAGAATTATGAGATATGTTGCAGACACTCTCAATTTTGGCTTATGGTACACTCAGCCTGAAGATAATAATATCTCTGGTTACACAGACATTGATTTTGCAGGCAATCTAGATGACCGAAAAAGCACCTTAGGACATGTTTTCCACCTGGGCACGAATCTAATTTCTTCGGCATCAAAGAAGCAACACATTGTCTCAATATCTTCTGCAGAGGCAGAGTATGTCATTGCTACCTCAACTTCCTGTCAAGTTGTGTGGCTGAGAAGACTATTGAATGATATGTTACATACAGAAAATGAGCCAGCTCCTATCTTTTGTGACAACACTTCAGCAATTTCTTTATCCAAAAATCATGTGTTTCACAAGAAAAGAAAGCACATTGACACTCTCTTTCACTTCATACACGATCTAGTCAATAATGGTGACATCACACTTCAATTTTGTGGCTCACGAGATCAGCTCGCAGATATTTTTACAAAGCCACTAGGAAAATCCTTTTTTGATTTTCAAAGACAACACTTGGGCATTATAGTGCTGATGTTTGTAACTGTTGAGTTCAACAGGGAGTGTTAGCTATAACTGTAACCTCAACAGTATGTGACTGTACACTACCAATTTTTCTGGCCAGCGGTACGAGTTAGTTAGGATTTCTTGTTTTGTTTCTTGATCTTCTTGATTTGCCAGAGCTTATTTAGCTCAGCTCTTTTCCCTTAATTAATTGCGCTTTGTTCATTCTTGTTTCCAATTTCGTCTTCTTTGTATTATCTTCTCTACTTCTCATTTTGTCATGTACAACCTTTCCTTTCGATTGTTATATCAAGTTTCATGAATTCCCATTAAAAATATATATTCTAAACCGATCTCTTGATTGATTACTAAATTCCCAAAAATATATTATAAACTTATCTCTTGATTGATTACTGAGTTCCCAATTTTTTAAAATGTAACCTGGAAAGCCAATACCAAATGTTCCATGATTATAGATAACCCCGCACCTCCTGCCCCAAGTCTTGCTCCCCATATTCTATGTAATGATGTCCATATGCGTTTAATAATATAAACCAATGATCCAAATCCCAAATATTAAAGCCATCGATATTTAGCACTCCTCCTACATGAAAAGTTACAACGTTAATCTCTTTATAATTAACTTTTATCAAATTAGTACCTTACCATTACAAGATATGATTTAACATGTCTTTTGGGTCCCATATTGTGCATAATTTCATTGGTGCATAAAAAAATCATCAGTGACTTTGCTTTCAACCTATGTCCCACAAAGTAAAGACATGGTCTGCTCAGGCTAATTCATTAAAAAGATAAAATATCTTCTGTACTGCACCACGTAGTTATACGTTTAGTGATATTCCATGTATTGATCGAAAACGCCAATCCTTAAATGTTAGAATATATGTTTTTTGAAATATATATTCACCTCAGCAAAAACAACGGCTCAAATATACCAATCTCACGATAACATGTTTACTTGAAGCATAGGCTAAACAAATGTTTTAAGTTTTTATTTTGATTTGTTGGGTAAACCATTATTTTACATTTTAGATTGCTTAAATGGTTTTTTAAATATATAAATCTATGAAACCTTCTAAAAAAAAATTAAATATATAATCTTAACTATTGAAATATGTAATTTTCTAAATTTCTAATGTGATTATAAACAAAAACTCGACTAAATAAATTGAAAAAACAAATTGAAAGTTTAAATTTGAAAGTTTTTTCTAATTTTTTAAATAGAAAATGGTGCCGGCGTAATTTTCAATTCCTAAAGCGATAACCCAATACGCGAAGCGCATGCATATTTGCTCTATTTCAGTGCCGTTGTGATATGTGAGGATGGCATTCAAGGTTCTTAGGAGCGGAAATGAGGAGAAAGCGTTGACAGCGATGGCCAACCCGCGTCTGGCAGTAGTGTGAACGAACCCTACCCACGTCACACTCACATGGACATGAAGCCACAAGTCTTCTCTCCGTAAAGCTCGGCAGGAGGAGCTCAGCAAATGCCTCAGGATCGATCTCGCTCACTACCTCTGCGCAGGACCGTCAGAATTGACAGAAAGCTTTTGTTTAGTATTTTATGTTTTCTAATTTTCTGGGCTGCTATGGAAGAGCGTTATAGAGGTGGGAAAGAGGAGGCATGGACGGCCGTTTTCCAACGGAAATATTTGAGCCGCCTGGTGGCGGTGCTGCGCCGTAGGAGAATTGAAACTTCGACTAGCGCCTCGGCTCGAATTCGAGCCGTGAAATTGGCTGCGGATCTGTCACTGGCCATGGCGTCAAGGGGTCGAACCGCGTGGAGTCGAGCAATCCTTGGAAAATACCTTTTAAGACTCCAGAAATCCCACTGCCAACTGCGAGCAGTTAAATCCAGAGGGAATCTCCACAGAATAAGGAGATCCGCGTCTGTCGAAACCAGGCCGTGCAAAACGACAGCTCTTTGCAAGAAGTTTGCCAGGCCGCCCCTCAGAACGGCGTCCAGGAAGGCGCATAATTGCGAGGGAGAAGCAGGAGGCACCGTGGCTTCTCGTATGCAAACCCTAAGGTTGCTCGTCCCGGGAAGCCTCGGACTGGACACGCCCGTTTTCCTAAAGGAGGCCGCGGACTACATCTCGGCGCTTAAGAAGCAGGTTCAGACCATGCAGGCACTCGCAGACTGCTACTCAAATTCGAGGGCTCATTCTGCTCGCCAGGTCTAGTTTAAGGTAAGCTTGCTATGTTTAAGAATGAGGTCGCAAGGTCGAATCTCTGGCTGCATAAACACGCAGGTGGTTATATGTCGCAGAAAGAACAGAAAATATTATACCGTGTTGGGGTGGGGCGTTTCTGAAGATATCCTCCACGTGATCTGGATTATGCATATCACTGAACTCGGATTTAGAAATTAATTTTAATTAGTTCACCAAGTTAGTAACTATCTGTAAATCTTATGTCTTTTATCATCAGGCTCTTAGATTTCTATTTGGTCTTATATAAAAATTTGTAAATCTTATGTCTTTTATATAACTCGTGATCGACTAGCTTCGTGAACCCCTTCCTAATAATAATTTCATAAAATTGATATATGCACGAGTGTCCAGGGTTTCGCTATTCTGATTGACATCTGTGGTTGATGGTAATTTTCAAGCTTTCATATTTTTTCGTAATTCCTTTCTAATAATAAATTCCTAGAACTGACAGAGGCACGATAATAATTTCCCAGAACTCAGATAGGGAGAAGCACTCAGGGTTCGGTGATGGGAATGACTTTTTCGTTTAAGATAAAATTTCTTCTCCATAAAAATGCGAGCATTTATGTTTCGGTCTAGTGACAGATTTTCGTTTAAAAATGGTGGTGTGGAGTCTGCTTTGAATTGGAAGGGAATTGAAATATTTGTAATTAGTTTATTAACTCATGATAACTAAAGGTTAAAGGTTAATGAAATCTTCTTTCATTTATTTAATTATAAAAATATAATATTTAAATACATTAATTTATAATAAAATTTATACATTAATGTAATATTTTTATTTAAATTTATATTTTCAGAAAATTCCTATACAGACGAGTATTTAAGGTTTCAATATTGTGAATGACATTTTCGTTTAAAAGGATGATATCCAACTCCGCGTGGTCGTGACTTAATTTGGAGGTTTTTGTATTCATAGTGACATCATCGTTTATTTATGATTTGCTTAGTTTGTCCATACATAAATGAAAAAGAATATGTATGATTTGTTTTGTTTTTTCTATATATAGAAAAAATAATAAGATTAAAGTTTTTTTTTTAAATCTAGAAATATATAAATAAATTAGATTACGGGTTTGAGGTGATGAATGATAAGCTTCTAAGAATGTCAATAATATGTGTTTTTTGAGACGAGATTGAAATGATCAACCATTTTGGACAATGTATGATTTTTCACAGGAGCAAAGAATTTGGTGAACTCAAACTGTTTGAAGTTGAGCAGAAAATTTGGTGAACTCAAATAATTGTTTAAAAGTTTTAGAGGGTTTGAAGAGTGTTTTCAATTTTGAAATTCTTTTCGAAGAGGAGAAGGGGGTAAGATTGAGGGATAAGGAGAAAGCTTTGTTGATTTGAGAGATAGAATAGCCACCTGAAACAAAGGACTTAGTTAAGGGGCTTTTTCTAATTGGAGAGCAGACATGAGATGATATTTTTAAGAACAACGATCTCTGAGTTAGATGATTTTTTTTCCATAAACTTGTTGAGTGAGTGATTTAAAGAAAAAAATTCATAAAGTTTAAATATTTTTATTATCTTATTGTAAAAACATTTATAAAAAAATAATATAAATTAAATTTATTTAATTTGTATTTATAATGAAAATTCAAATTAAATAATTATATTTATTTTATCTATAATATATTTAAAATTTATATCTAAAATTATTCTATTAAAACAATGATACATAATATTAAAGAAAAATTTAAACATAAAACTAATGGAAAACAATAATTATAAATAAAGTTAATTATAAAAAATAATCAAATCATCTATAAAACAATTCATAAAAGCTCTTAGTATTGGAATCTTCTTACCACCCTCATAGTGTTTCCTCATAGTGTTTGAGGATATATATATATATATATATATATATATATATTTCATAACTTAACCTTTATTTAATATCTATTAAAGAAGAGTCTACCTAAAATAAAGAGAGCATTAAACATTTAAAGTGTTGGTAGTTAATTTATTTTATTGGCTCTTTCTTAATTTCAAATTTTATAATATTTGATAAATCAATGTTTTAATTTTATAATAACTAAATATATGATATAATTTAATATTTTGCATCTTAAGAATGTGGCAACCTCCAACATATTTTTTTGGTAGTGTTTTAGAACGTTTTTTTTGGCTAGGAAATTGAATAACATATGTAAACTACATGTTGAATTGAGTGCCTCATTTTATCGTTAGTTTTCCTTATTTGGAAAGTAAGCACAAAAGCTCATTTATCTTTATATATTTTTTCTTCGGTTATTTCTAATGATGATAACTTAGCTTATTAGCCTAAATTGTAAAAGTAATCACACATTTGTTAATGTCTTCTTTTGTAGTAAGTCTCAAATAGGCCATGATTCATAAGTACATCTTCTTCTCCAATTTTTCATTTATAAATCTTAATAATGTCATCACTCTACTGACACAAGATGCAATATTTATATAAAAATATAATTTATTTTTACAATATTCATAATTAATTGGCATTTAATTTTTCTTCTTTTAAAAGAAACATTGTTTATTTTGCTTTCCATACAGTAAGGGGTTTGTTAATTCACAGTTCTTCTAATCATATTTGTTTTTACTCTCAACTTTCTTCCTAGGTTCATTAAAGATGATTGAATCCTAAACAAAATAACGATACAAAATTATTGTTTGTAAGAATGTTCTAAAGAGCGATTTCCATAGTTCATTTTTTCTACATTTATTTTGCACAAAATAGAATTCCTTCCTAGGTACTTATAAGAAACAATCACATCTAAATTTTCCCCATTGAATGGGATGGATATATCCATGTCATAAGTATGCACTATCATTATATTTTTTCTTACATTAGCTTTTATTTTAAAGTCACTCCAAAATTTGTCAATAACATAACATCGTGTGATAAATCAACAACAACAAAGCATAACCTATTATGTGTATACCTCCTTCCCCATTCTTCTTAATCTAATTTTCTAACTAATCTATAAAAAATCCATATAATGCTAGAGAGAAGGGACATCCTTCTTTCAGTTTATTGATTTGATTATTGTTAATATAGTTTTGGAGATGTAAAACTTATTATTGTCATTCATGTGTGAAAATGAAGTATAAGGTGTTAATAGTTAGCTCATGGTTTCCTAAATTTTTATTAGGATTGGTTCAAAGTAAACTTCCAAAATGAAAATAAAAAAATAAAAAAAATCATTTTCAACATAGTATTTATCCAAATAACTCTTTTATGGCCATGAACAAAGCATTGATCCTTAATGAATAAAATATAACAAATCTGAATATGGATAAGTGTTGCATGACTGCTGGAAGGGGGGTATACTAAGAAAGACCACGAATTCTATGAAAAGAGACGGTGAAGCGGACTGGGAATGGTTGCGTTAACCTTCACCAAACCAGCACCCACTGGATTTAATTACTCAGGACCAGAACAGTCCTCTAATCCATAAATGAATTAGAGTCAGGATGGTAGATGGGAAGACCTCCTCAAGAGTTAATGAGGGGATGGGGCAGAGCACCCATCTGTAATGCTTCCAAACCTAACCACGGGCTGGGAATTCGAGTCACACACAACCTTGTTGAAAGAGGAAAGAAAGGAAGGCGTGGAGGGTAGAGGAAGACCTGCGAAGAATACAGAGACGAGAGGTGAAGCTCTCAAGTTCAAGGAAGAACTGAGAAATAAGTGTTATGGTCGCGTGGAGATCCCTTGCTTGGTATCGTGTCAATTGTTTCCAAGATCCCGCGGGAGGAGGAGAGTAACCTCTGTCCCTACTGTCGTTGAGCTGGAAGAAAGGATTTTATCATAGAGCATTGTGGTCTGTGTCGGGGGTGGCTAGTTGTAAATCCATTGGGAGTGTCTGGGCCTATGGCTGGGTGGAAACGGGCACCCCTTTCAACAGTCACTTCATGTTGTCTGGTTCTAATAAGTGCTTTCCATGTTTTATGTGTTCAACTAGAATAATGGATGAATGCTTGGATTCATACATTTGTGTATTTATAAATGTTTTATGTGTGGAATGGTTATGATATGTATATGCCTCCTTCTCCTTGTAAACTTACACTTTAGACTAATAGTCTTTATGCCCAACTTAGCTCTCGAGGCTTCCTGGGACATGAGCTTATAAGACGGCCGAAATGGGAGATATTATGAAGTACTCAACATGTCCGTCCAAAGAGGATGTCTCTTCTAGACCTGTTGTCGTGCGACCGGAATTCCAGACCCAAATCCTTAACCATTTCATGGTAAAAGCTCAAGAAGGATAGCGAAGTAGAAGCCTTAAAAAGTGGAGGTTCCTTTGTTTGGAAGACGAGTGGACGATATCCTTTCAAAAGGACCCATATGACCAATACCCAAGAACCTTGGGCTAAGCCTAAGGAAGTTATGTTGCCTTGGCTTCAGAGCTCTGAAAGTCCAGGACTTCGAAGTATGATCGACCTTACCAACCTTATACGAGCCAAAGGTAACCGGGATTGACCTGCGATAGGAGGTTCCCCAGGTGGTTGAGTGAACCTATCTCGCCAACTAAATCGGTATCTGAAACCCTGAAGGCTAGAGCTGCGAAGGACTCGGAACCGTAGATCATGGGATCCTTCGGATCCTCTCTTAGTCATCGATATATTTGGGGACACGTCGTGCTAGCCCCTTTAATTTGGATATTGGATGCTACGAGAGGTAAGAGGAGTTTGCATAGAAACACTCTCGAATGTTGAATCCCCGAGGTAACCAAATCTGTAGATCTATAGATATATGTGACTGGATCTCGATCGTGAGATCTTAGGAATGTAGAAGCCTATCAATTCAAGGTGATGAGGTGCAGTGACACCACCCAGGGTGATGTGGACCCCATCTTGACGTACCACGTGTCACCCAGATTCATGTGTATCACATACCCTATATGCCCATGGGAACGTAACACGTGTCACCCTGACCCCTCCTATCTGTCAATTCTTGATATGTGTCTGCCTAGCCAACATGGTTGGTGAAGTGAGCGGGAGTCCAGGAGTCCGAGACTTCGAGACTCCAGAGGGTATGGGATGTAGTATGATAGAGAGACCTAACGACCTGGAGGTCGTATCCATGTGGTGAGCTCATGGGACTTCGAAAGTTTGGAACTATGAGTGGTCTGCTGCATACATAGTAAAGAGGTGTGAAGCGTCGAAGCATCGAATTCCTCCACAATTGATATAGGATAAATGGAATAGGTCTAGCCATGGGATCGAGCGGTGGATGGTCTTCCATTCGTGGAGGAAGGAACTTGAAAATAGCACCTGTGAGGTGGATCCACGTGGCCCTCAACCAATGAATGCTCGAAGAACATCAAAAAGGTATATCTGCTAGTTTCGATCTCAGGTTTGAGCATGGAGACAATGATTAGAAAACTTTGGATGATCAGAGTGTGGTAGAAACCCCAAATGAAGGATGTTATCACTTAAGGAAAATGAAATTTTCATGCCCCATCCCTAAGAAGGTCACTCAGGGGTCAAGTGTGTTATAATTGTAGTATCTATGGGACAAAGTATTACAATATATATTACATTTGTAGTTTGATGTCCTTTATCTCAAGGATGTCTTAAATCACAATCTACTCATCCTTTCACATCTTCCTAAATAACATTAATATAATTGGATTTTTTTTTTCAAAAACTAAACAAACTATTTATTATACTGAAATCTTCATGTTGAATGAATTATTTTGCATTACTTCTTCATCCATATGACAATGTATCATCACACCCACCTCACTCTCAATTTCTCCCTACTTTGAAAGTAAGCATATATGTTCTTCCTTTCTTATTTTTGTCCATATTTTTGTTTTCATTGTTAGGTGATGAGAATATATATATATATATATATATATATATATATCTTGGAGGTATTATTAATCCATGTAAGTAATCATTTGATTTATCTCATGTTGATAGAATCCCATTTTCTAACTAGGTTCTTGCTACAAATTCTCTATTACCTTTCGTTGTACTAAGTATTGAATAGCCAATGGTTCATTAAAAAACAAATTCTTCAATTTCCCATTTTTTAATCTATGTCATCTCCTTATGGTACTAAACTTTACCTTCATATGCAATCTTTATTTCTATTGCAAATGTGTTCCTATCCATACCCTTTATTTTGATAATATATGTACAACAAATTGGCCTAAAGACTCTCCTTCTAAATATACCCTACATGTTTATGCTAACATAATAGGGTAATAGGGTTGTATTTTAAACCCTAGTTCTTCTACTAAGAACATTTTATGAACTCTTTCAAATTTCTCTTAAGATTCTTCGGAAAAACCTGGATCCCAAACAAGATAACCATACAAAATTACTATTTTCATTAATGTTATGAAAATTAACTTATTCAATTTTTGACTCCATGATATGTGAACTTCTTTGCATATAATAGAGGGACTCCATGCCCATTATTACCTATTTCTCCATATTAGAGTTCTTATTTCAACTACAATCAAATTCAAGTATGATATACATGAAAGAAAGAACTTCAAGTCCAATTTGTCACCATTAAATGTGATGGTTCTATATCCTTATCACAAGTTTGTATTACCATTACCTTTGTTTTTTCACATTAACATTCATTTTAGAGTTACTCCAAAAATATTCAACATGTCAAGATGTCTTTGAAGACTATAATTATGCTCTAGAAATAACACAACATCATCTTCACACATATACAACAATAAAGCATAGCCTAAAAAGGAGCCCTGAAATAAATGAAATACTCCTTACCCCATTCTCTTATTAATGTTGGTTGAACTTTAGTAGAGTCTAAATTCATAATTAGATATATTCAATATAAACTTAAAATTGATTATATTGACAACTATAAACTATGTGTTATTGATTTCATAATAGTCACCACTAACTCAAAACCAGTTTTTCTAGAAATTTTTTTGATTAATTATTAAATAAAAAATGAAGATAATGAAATTATTAATATTGACAACATTAAAATTTAAATTGAATTTTAAAATAAAACATATATTAACAATGAAATCATTAATAAAAGAAAATTGTTATATTATAAATCTTTCATTAATCTTAATTTATATCACCAAAAGTATGTTTCTAATACTATGTTTTTAAAAAATAAAATAAATATTATTAAAATCAAATATAGTGTGTTCATGACTTGAATAGTAAAATTGATTATTAATCTTGATTTATATCACCAAAAATATGTTTCTAATACTATGGTTTTAGAAAAATAAAATAAATATTATTAAAATCAATATAGTCTTAAAAAATAAAATAAATATTATTAAAATCAAATATAGTGCTATGTCTTTAATAGTAAAATTGATTCAAAATTGATTCAATAGACAAATTAAAAAACCACATTAAAATAATTACATTTATAAAATTTATAATACAATGTTGATTAAAAATAAACACAACATTTCCTTATAACATGCCCTACTCATAATAGGGTGAGTTAAATTTTAAACATTATTCCAGCATGTGTCTCATTCCCTCATATTTGTTTTATACACCAGCTAACTATAATTTTGCAAACCATGTAACGCACCACCTTACACTTAACATTCCATTTCCACATAATATATTTCACTGAGCTTGAATTTGAGGTAACATTATATTGATGGTATCGATGCTATCTTATCATCTAAAGGGTACATGTGGTGGCTATGCTTGTTTGTATGTTTTATGTAACACCCTTCCTAAGCATAGTAGTGGGAGTGTGAAGCACCTTGAGTTTACCACATCTTATTATATTTTATTGGACTATATTGATTTCACATTATTCTTTTCGTAATGTATACATCATGAAGCATTGTTAACATTGTTATTGTTAGTAGATATTATGAAAGAATTCTAGGGACAACGTTAATTTCTTTAGATTAGTAGTAACTACTAGTTATCATATGTCATGTGGTTTTTTAGTTCATGTTATTAATGTTATTTCAATTGGTTTTGTAGTCTATGCTATTTTAATTGGATTATTTTCTTTTTAAACTTATTTTTTTTAGTATTGTTGTTGTGATGGATTTAACATTGAACTTCTATGGATAAAAAAATATTTATACTAGGATTGTTTATTTCATTAACCAAAATATATTGTTATTATGAATGTTGAAGCTTTATAATTTTTATATGATTGAATATTTCATTTGATTAGGGGATTTATTCTTACTTATTTGGTGATAATTCATATCTAAGGATGTAGCCATTTTGAGAAGGGGGTGGGGCATTTGTAACACCTCAATTTTGTGATTTCAGCGTAAATTATTAGATAATGGATCTCCTTGTTAGTTTATCCATACTGAAATCTTATTATTATGGTTGACATTATCATTTTTTTTACTAGAACTATGCATTAAAGACACTAATAAATTTCATCTCATATTGTTATTCTACATAGTTACATAATTGTTTGACTAAAAAAATTTATAATTTGGAATTCAACAACTTTATCTTAACCATGTTACTTTCATATGACTTGTTATGTCACCAATGTTACTTTCATATGACTTGTTATGCTCTATTTTATTAGGAGGTATAGTTAATATAATACTTTATGATTATAAATAATGCATCAAATTAACATTACCATGATACTTTCATATGACTTGTTATGCTCTATTTATTAGGAGGTATAGTTAATATAATACTTTATGATTATAAATAATGCATCAAATTAACATTACCATGATGTGTATTGTTTGTGGTTGAACGATATATTATGTGATTTATTTATGGTTATAATATGTGTTTATTGATTTCTATTTAGTATAATGGTGTAATGTTGTGATGTTATGAAGTAATTCGATGGCATACAAGATGATGATTTACATATCTATGATATTAAGACCCAAGACAATGAGTTACATATCTATGATCTTAAGACCCAAACTAACATAGGTAAAATGTAAGGAGTATCTTGGATGATTACTAATAAAGTGGTGGAAATCACATCCTTAAGAAAGACTTCTACTCTATGAGGATAGTTTGTCTAGTGGTTAGGAACTTAAGGCTAGGGGTTGAGAATTGTTTATTTAAAACCTTTAATGATTGTTTCATTAATTAATTTAGAGTTAATCACCTAAGAGAGTGGGGTTTAATATACTAAACACCAAATTTATGACTTAAGTATTCATAACCCTAAACCTGATTTCAATTTAATATTATTTAGGTATGGTAAATAATCTTGGAATGGTGATTTTTTGGGGAGAGGGGAGATTGGGAAACAAATGGATTTTTGTTGGAAAGGAGTTGTTATTTTTTTTTGTTATGGGGGGAATAAAAAGGAGGAGGAATTCCATTGGGAGTGGGCCTTGGAATTATTGTTGTGGAATACATTTATAGAGAAGAATAGTTATTGATCTAAGATAATGGGAGAAGTTTCTAAAATTCTCAATAATTTTCTGAGTGGGTAAGAGGGTGTTGGAGGTGTACCTAGTATAAAGGGGATACTAATGCCGAATATTTACCTTATCTTTTCATTGGAAATAAATTCATTATTGGAGGTACTTCATTACTAGGATCATGAGTGGAAGTGCTCCTGTAGACCATAGCCTTCAAAGGTATGGTGGTGTAGTAAGCTAAAGACATATCCACCACACAATTGCTATGTTAAATTGCAGTTTTGTGTCCTAATACTACCATTTTTATGCAACGTTTATTTCTTGAGTAGGATACTTAGGGTTTATTTCCATTTGATCTCATTGAATTTAATCCCTTCTTAGGGGGCATCACCTAATTTGAGGTGTTATGTTGTTTGTGTGGAAAATCAACCATTGGATATGATTTCCCCTCATTGATTGTTCCATATCAAAGAACTAGTATTCACTAAGGTAAGCAAAATTAGGTATGTAACAATTCTACTACCAATGTATTGTAAACTAATACTTGAATGATCTTGAAAGTATTTGGAGGGAGATTCCATCGATTAACAACATAGTGAGTCCATGAATCACAATCACACTCTTTGGTAATGTGACCACGATAAAATGGCCTATGCATTCCCTTGATCAATGAATTAAAACCTCCATCAAGAGTTTTAAACCAAAAGTGGATTATTTATGTCAAAAATACCTTGATCGAGGATTTCATGGATATGCAATTTCTAGGAGGTGAAATCCATTCATCTCTTTCATCGAAGCTGGCAGACTTGGTGCCTATATATTCATCATTGAATCCTTTCTCTAAAGAACATATAATTTTTATTTTTATTTTTAACAGAAACGGTTATGATTATATTGATAAAAGATCATCGGCCTTGCCTGAAAAAAGTACATAGAGAAAAAGATCCCAAGTATAGATTCTGATTTATCTTATCGGATTTCAAGTTCACTTTCCTATGTTTCCAATTATCCAAATAAACTACATTCTATGATTCCTTACATGAATAAATTCGAACAGAATGACGGCCTAATAATTGACTAAAGGATCTCTTGGTTATTTTTTCTTTCCAGATCGACTTCTGGTCATCATTGGTTGTATTTCTGGTGATGTCTTTTTCCTTTTCTCAACTGTTGTCCATCCTTCTTTGGCAGGTATTGTTGTTGTTGTTGATTCAATTATCCCCTTATTTTCCTGGTCCGGGGGACTTGCTTTCTTTGGGGATATCAATGCTGCTTCATCTTTTTCGTCTTTATCGGCCTCGTCTGCCCAGCTTGAAGGAGGTGGGGGGCTGAAGAGTACCTTGCTTTATATTCTTGTATCAGGAGTGTCTGAAGCCTTAATACTTTCTATTCCCGGATGAAGAGGAGTTGAAGCTTTACTCTTAGATTGAGGGACATTCTTGGAATGATTCAGGGGTGTCTCCTGAGTGGACGTGCCTTTGGAATCAAGGCTCAAAGGGTCTGATTCTAGAGAATATTTTTGGATGTTTGTAATAATTAGTTGATGATCTTCATTGGAGCCTTCCCACCATGTTGATTTGCGATGTTGCTTTCCCGCTTTCCTATTCCCCTTTGTGCATTGAGCTGCTATGTGCCCTATTTTGAAACAAGCCCTGCAACGCAATGAGATTCTTTCATAGTCTAGCTTTTGGGTCCAGATGTAGTTTTTGCATCCCAAAATAATTTATGTTGGAAACCCTTTGCTAAAATCCATTTCCACATAGATTCTGGCATATGAAGTGGTGTTGTGAATTCTTGTTTCTTTACTTGCAAAATAAAACTTTCCTAATGCAGATCCAATATCTGGAAGAGAAGTTTCGCCCCATAAATGCAAGGGAAGATTCGGAAGTCTGACCCAAACTGGAGCAGAAGAAAGAACAACAGTCAGAGGATTGAAGAAACGAGTCCAAACCATCATGCACAAACCTGAGTTTCCCCAAAACCAAGGGCAAGAGGCTAGGATCAAATCCCGATCTGCTGCCAGATCAAACTCTGCAATGAAGAAACCCTTCGAGCAGGGGTGAATGAACAAATCTTCCTTGATGAGAGGCTTCCAGTGGGCTGAGATCCAACCATTGAGATCCACAAGCCGCGGCCAAAGTCCATTGAACCGACAGATTAAAGCATTTTCCCGGAAGTAATCTTCCTCATCTTCAGCTTCCTGACCCATGAGAAGAGAGATCGTTGGAGCTTCTTTAACCGAGCACAAGGCAGAAGAAAAGGAGCGGACTGAGGTTTTTGATTTAACAGCATCACTGCAGGAGGTTGGAACACTACCTGGAGGGTCGGGACCGAGAGGAGCCGCGCATGTCTGAGCAGCTGCAAAACCGAGTTGGGCAGAGCCGTTGCGTCCTGGTCCACTGTGAGAGAGAGCCGCCATTGAAGAGAGGCCTGCGATCTTTGAAGAAAGAGCACTTGCGGCCAAGAGGCCGAGCTGCAGATAGGAGGCGGCTAGGGTTTAACCCTGGCCGCGGAATCGCCGTGAGCCGGAGCGTCAACTGACTATGTTTTTTAAGAACATATAATTTTTTCATTTATGATTTCATGCTATATTTTTAATTTATTTTTTTCTAAAACTTATGATAAAAATAAAAAATTATCTTCAAAATTGAAGACCCCCAAATAAAAATATGTATCTTGGTCCACCAGAGTGTGGTCTATCTGCAAGAAGGGAGGCAATGGGGCTTGTATTAACATGGAGATCTGGGTTCAAAACAACCCTACATGGGTGTGGCTATATATATATATATATATATATATATATATATATATATATATATATATATATATATATATATATATATATATATATATATCCTTGTAAATATAAGAAACATTTCACAACTTTATGAAAAATGTGTTTCTTAAAAACGACACAACAAAAAAATTATAAAAAAATGTGTGCACTCAATGGATGTTTCCTCTTCAAAAGAAGATATTTAGTTTTTCAATTTACATAATACGGAGAAAACAATTTGTTGGGAACACAAAAGTGTATAAAATTCCATTCAAATATTAATGTGTGCTTTAAAAAGTAATAGAAAATGATATTTTTCCCCAAAATAAGTTTAAAATTTGAGCTCACTCCTACATTATGTTTAGATTTTTCTTATTTAATTTATCTTAAAATTATACATTGAAAATCTAGCTAAATGTTTGTAACAAAAATCACTTCTTAACTTCTTTGAAAATTTGCAAGGATGAGAATTTATTAAATGTAGTTTTGAAACATTAAATGACATTAATATTATTTGAAAAGAAATAATTTTATAAAGACAACACATTTCCATACAAATTATTTTTTAACTACATATCAAAATTCACATGTATATGCATTTTAAAGGCTTCAACTTGAAATATATGTAAAATCTCAAATTTGCATTTTTATATTTCATTAAAAAGTTGCACACATATTTATGGATTCACCCAACCTCTTAGCCATGTTGGGTTTGGCTATTAGAAAGTGGTATTAGAGCACTCACTATCATAAAACTAAATGTCTATAAGGAGTAAATGTCTCAATAAATTACATAAATGTTACTCCATGTCAATCTTAATTGTGAGGAAAAACCCAACACACCTTAGTAGGGTACACCAAGAAATAGTTCTTGAATTACTATTCTTTGCTTGTTATTTATTTATTTTCTTTTTAGTTAAATGCTTTAGATTCAACTAATTGAAATTAGTTATTATTATTCTTAAAATCATTTATATTCTATGATAATGATTATTACACCTTGTTTATTTATTTCAATATATGTAAATATAAGATTAGCGTTGATTCATTGTTGTAATATCGTTACATGAACAAAAACTAGATAAGATTGTAAGTTTATTTTCTAAGTTATTATAGTAAATTTTAATCATTTAAAATATTAAAATTATTGATTAATTATAGAGATTAAATAGAATAAAATTAAAAGAATTAAAGTAATAGATTTATTTTTACATAATATTTAACCAATTACAATTATAAATTAGATAATTTGTTTACCTAAAAATAAATTAGATAAATTACTCAAATAAAAACATGATCCCACCATTTCTAAAAAAACATTAAAAATTATTAGTCAAATTATATATTATATATTATACTATCATTGTAAAAATAAATCATTTTTTTTATCTACTTATATTCAATTAAAAAAATTGGAAGAGAACCATTTGAGAAAATACAAACCATGAAAACCATTATAAATAAAAGTGAGGAGTTTATAAATAGAAATTAGGATTTCTAGGAGATTTTTTTTTTTCCATTTATTTTTATTCAATTAAAAATAAATTAAAATCTCTGTAGAACAATTTGAGAAAATACAAACCATGAAAACCATTATAAATAAAAGTGAGGAGTTTATAAATAAAAGTTAGGAGTTAGAGGAGAAATTTTTAACGGTAGTTGATGGACGATTTGCCCCCTTTGCAATATCCATTATTATGATGATCATCCAAAACTATTAATCTGTTAAAAAGGAATAATTAATTCCTAAAATCTTTCATCTCAGAAAAAAACTGTTTTCGATGATGAAATTCATCCTGTGCTTGACATTATTCCAAGATTTGTGTGAGATTTGATGGAAAAGAAAAAGTGGTTCCGATGATATCGTGTCAAGAAATGTTATGCTCTTTCTCTGTTCGACCCAAAAATACAATTCTCGAAACATGCCATTTCGCCATCATCAAAACATTGAAAGATACCAGATGAATCTTTCTTAAACTTGACTGCTTTTTTTTGTTCTTAAAGTTAATTTCTAGTCCATGAAATAATATTAAATAAATATGTTTTCAAATATCATTTCAACAGAAATTTACGCAACGTGTTCATCCCATGCTGTATAAACGCAGATGTAATCGCTTTTGGATCCTTCTTTGGTTTCATTTACCATGTTATCCCCCGTCGGCAGAGAGAACAACTCATAAATAAGTAGCCATTGCTTTTTCTTTATGTGCATCACTGAATGATTATGATGTGAATCCTGTACATTTTTTTTTCCCAGTGATGGAAATTGATTGACAGTTCAATGGCGTCTATTGATTCCATGGAGTGAGATATTATTCTCTCTAATCAATACAGAATATACAGATATTTTTAGTGCCCCAAGATACCTGCCAGTCACCCACGACGTACACGTTCTTGTCTTTTTTATCTTTCAAAATTCCGGACTACTCTGGATTTCGCTACTGAATGAAATTTTATCTTTCAAAATGCCGGACTATGCCGGGCTATGGTCCTGCTGCTACTAGTTATGGATTTTGACCTACCTGGAAGGGGTGTTGGGCGAGATCCTGCTATCTTAGCAACTGGATTTGATACTGTTGCTTAAACTGATGTTGGACTACAAGGAGATTTAATTTAAATCCTTTTGTTCAAGATATGTTGAGATATAATTTAAATCCTTTTGTTCAAAATATGATGCTATATAAGAAAGGAAGGAAAAGTGAGTAAGAAGTCATGTGCATCAAGTATCTTTCTTGTACCCGGTCACCATATTAATATATGTATTTTAGACAAGTGCAATCAGTTTTCATAATTGTTGTTTGATAGAGTTTTTTTTGTATATAGCACAGTTAGGTCTGTTGTGTTGTTGGTTTTTCCACAAGGAAATCCAATGTCGTTACAGAGATTGTGTAGGCCGAAAACAGTCAAAGGTGAAAGGGGAGGGAGGATAGAAGTTGTTTTGTGCCTCCTCCAACTACTTTCGTTGTGTTTAATTCAGAGGCATTCGAAGGTGAGTAGGGAGTGAGGGTGTGTTCTTTTGAGGTTGTATTGTTTACTTTTTTTTTCTAGGTTGTTTAATGCGGTTATCTACTATGTAATTGTTTAGACATACAGAGTTTTTTTGCATTTGCAAGTCCCAAAAGTGATGAGTTCTAAGAGTTCCAATTTTGGGGTTGTGGAAATGTGTGTCAGAATGTAAGAAATCATATACATTGTATGTTATATGCCACAGAAGGTCTGGATTGTTATTTTGCATTTGCTTTTTGCAACTTGTATTTTTCAACTTATTTGGCAGTTGATTGATTGATGCCATGGAGATGGTGTAGGTGCATTATTTTTTAAGTGGTATGAAGAAATGTTGTTTTTAGGTTGGTGCATTGCATTGTGTTGCATATTTTCTCTTTTTGTCTGGGGTTTAGTTACATTGTAATCATATATAGTTCAAACAAAGGGTCATTTTGCAGTTTGTCGAGAGGATTTTGCTATGAACATATGGCAATGGAAGATGTGTATCATAGATACAACGATCGTTGTGTATTTTCAATGCTTGCGCGGATAATTCATTGCAGGTGTTTCTTTGTTGTTCGTTTGTATTTTTCATCTTGTTTTGCAATTGATTGATGATATGGAGATGGTGTGGGTACAAGGTTAAGGAGCACTGCATTGTTTTTCATGTGTTGGTGTGCAATGTTGTTTTTAAGTATTTTGCATTGGGCTGTGTTTTATCTATTCTTCCTTTGTTGGGAGTTTGATTGTAGTATAGGCAGTTATAGTTTAGAAATGTGAGGATTTTGCAGTTCTCCCAAAGACTTTTGTTGTTTGAGATTCATATCTGTGGAGAGGCCAACATATGGTTATTAAAAAACTGTTGTCCAACCTCAAAAGTGGTCAAGTAAAAAGGCTTGTGACAAACATATTGTTCAAATAAATCATAGACCTGACCTGGGTTTATGACAAAGCCAAGCGCAGGATGTAAATATGCTAAAATGTCTTTTACAAATATCTCATAACTTTCTGTAAATATGCTAAAATGTCTTTTACAAATATCTCATAACTTTCACATAGCAATAGCGATAATAAAAAACCATGGAGAATTTTACATATAAGCAACATATTTGCTTGGGACTGCTTCTAGGTGAAACCATGGAGAATTTTACATATAAGCAACATATTTGCTTGGGACTGCTTCTAGGTGTGTGGTGTTTACTCTTAAATAGGGGCAAATCAATTTTATTATAAATCGATGATCTGTTTTGAAAATTACCTCCCTTGTCATAATGACGGATGCAAAAAAAATTGGAAATGTTGAGGTGCAGGTTCTAGCACAACTCGTAAAAACATATCGTCTTAAGTACACCAAGTATAGTAGTGTGAGGTGGACTAGGATTGTAGACTTTGAACCTTTTGTTGATTATTCTTGCAACTTATGGTCTAAGTTAGGGAGCAATGCATTGTTTAATATGTGATGTAGCCCATTTTTGTTTTTAGGTTGGTGCATTGGACTTTGTTTCATAAATTTTTAAGGGTACTCGATAGACAAATTGCCCCCTCAAGACAAATTCCATTCCGGATGCCTCTATTATTATGATGATCATCCAAAACTATTAATCTGTTTAAAAAGAAAAAA
Organism: Picea engelmannii; assembly: GCA_009831015.1. Taxonomy (NCBI): domain Eukaryota; kingdom Viridiplantae; phylum Streptophyta; class Pinopsida; order Pinales; family Pinaceae; genus Picea; species Picea engelmannii. Next base: position 34,628 of record ML787649.1, on the reverse strand, counting down.
TAATTCCAAAAATCTTCCATCACAAAAAGAATTGTTTTCGATGATGAAATCCATCCCGTGGCTCACATCATTCCAAGATTTATGTGAGATTTGATGGAAAACAAAAAGTGGTTCCGATGATATCGTGTCAAGAAATGTTATGCTTGTGCTCTGTTTGACCCAAATATACAACTCTCTAAATATGCCATTTCGCCATCATCAAAACATTGAAAGGTACCAGATGAATCTCTTTTTAAAGCTAACTGCTTTTTTTTCTTCCTTAAAGTTAATTTCTAATCCATGAAATAATATTAAATAATATTTTTTCAAAAATTAATTCCAACATTAATTTAATCAACGTGTGTCTTTTGGTTCCCTTAACATGCAGATAAGGACATAAGAGACTCCCACATTCACTAAATGAATTTGCTTTGAAGGAAAATAAAGAAAAAGAAATCCAATTCTTTTCTGCCCCACATGGAATTGAGGTTGTACATTTATCATATTTCATGTACTGAGCCAAAATGTTATATTTGAAATATACATTCACTTGAAGAAAAAGAACATACCTGTCTTTGTTCATCCCATTCTGTATAAACGCTCATGTATGTTATCGCCTGTCGGCAGAGCTAACAACTCATAAATAAGTAGCCATTGTTTTTTCTTTATGTGCATCACTGAATGATTACGATGTGAATCATGTATATTTTTTCCCAGTGGTGGAAATTGATTGAGAGTAGAATTCACAGTTCAATGGCGTCTATTGATTCCATGGAGTGAGATATTATTCTATCTAATCAATACAGAATATACAGATATTTTTAATGCTCCAAGATACCTGCTGCCATTGACCCACGACGTGCACGTTTTTGTCTTTACAATGGAGTAAGATAACACAATGGAGTAAGATAACTAGGGAGCAAATAGATTCGCTTTTTAGGCAAAAAAAAAAAAATGGGCTTGAATTCGGCTAGATTTTCAGGGGTAGTTAGAATTTCGCACGATCAAAGTTCCATGTATTTCAGAACCTTATCTTAGAGGTTTTGTTTCATTCTAAACCAACCCACATGCTCAGAAAATCAACCAAAATTCTAGATTGACCAAAAATTTAAAACCACACGACAGAAATGTTAGAATGTGACAACCAATTCACGGTTGTTTTCAACAAGATAGTATTCTTGGGTTTTTAGTTAAAACTAACTAGCAAGAATAGGGGCAAAATTCAATGTATTCAGTTTTATGTAACTGAAGGAGTTGTAGTATAAATGTGAATGTCTTAGAGGCATTTTTTAGCAGGGGCTTCAAGCCCTCTCTTGGGCTGCCCAGTTGCCTAAGGCTGGATGCAATCTCCTAGTTCCCGATAATAAAATGATGTTGTCATTGTCCCATGGATGTTTCCCTCACCCTGAGGGTTTTACCACATAAATAGCTTGTCTCCTATCTGACTGTTTTCTGTTCATGTTTGTTGGTGTTGTAAATTATTTTTTTTGGGTTTCAGAATATCCAACAAGTGGTATCAGAGCTCGGGTGAGAGCAATCAAAGGAAGATTGCAGTAGAGGAAGCAGTAATCCGTAAAGGACAACAATGGTTGGTTCGAGGTCCGTGAAGCGAGGAGAGTGGTGGTGCAAGAACACGAGTTGAACGAGTCGAGGGTTTGTTCAGTCTGGCTTCAATCGTGGAGATGAGTAGCAGCACTGTGTAGTGAACTTCAACTTCGATCCCATCAACTAGTCCACCGTTGCTCGGGAGATGGCGCGGTGCTACATGATGGACTTGATCATTGCATTAATCGATGATGCAGGTTCAGCAGGGATATTGTGTGCCTACAAGATCAACAAGAACCCAGACGTTAAGGTTGCCATCGTAGAGAGTTGGTGAACTCCGGCGGTGTCCAGTTGATATCAACCATGGCCAAGGGAAAGAGATAGTGGCGTCGCCTGAGAGAACCCGGAGGGCGTGCTCGATTTGGTAGAGAATTATACCTGCGGTCTACTGCCATCGATTATCATAAGGAAGATTGTAGGCATACAAGTCTAGTCCAAGAAGCACGAGAACAGAGCCTCATGCAGGAGAAGACGAACGACATCCATTGGAGGATACCTTGGAAAAATCTGTCAGCCTGGAGGATTGGAGCATCAGATCTTCTATCTAGAGAACACCGACGTGGAGGAATTGTAATTCTCATGGCTTCGTTCATTTATACGAATTAAAGTGAGTCACGGTTGTTGTGTCTTTGAGAAGCCACCATTGTTTGAACAATCACCAGCGCTATGCAAAAACGACATAAGGGTCGCCTTACATTGGCGTAGGTCTTGAAGATTGGATCTGGGCATGAGCAACAGAGGAACCTACTGTCAAATTTGTGGATGGCTCTTGCTGGATGAATTGCGGTGTGGAAGCAGGTCACATGAAATCCGGCGACATGAGAGGGCTCCTGTTGAATTATGGTTGTTGCAGAGAGGCGGACCGCACGTCTAACCTTTTGGATTCTTGACCTCTGACCCATAGGGAGGAGCGACAACATCTGTGTGCTCTTTTTCCATGTAAATAAATCTGCACGAAGTTTCGTAATTATTTGTCGTATTAGCTGACAATATTGCATGGTAGATTTAATGTTTGGAGGTATAAGATGAATGACTTTATGCATTTAATAAACTTTTTAATTTATTAAAAACAAAATTATTCCGAATTTTTGGAATTGAGATGAAATCATTCGTCCACATTTAAGCTTGGTTTTATAAGCTTTGTTTTGGTCATGTGAGGAAATGGCAAAGGTGTGTAAGTTTTGAGGTGGAGGTGCTATGAGGATTCTAGCTTCGCGTGATCAATGTAAAGTGAAGTGGTGCCCTTAGTGGCAAGTATGGCATGACAAAGTCATTATTATGGTCAAGTAATGGATGAGAGAAGTGTTGGTAAATGACAGCAATCAGAGAAACCTGAATAATAGGCTTAGGTGATAGGGGTGGGTTTCACATCTTGTTTCCCGTAGTTTGATGTCCATGAAATTGCATGTAATGAAGCCTCTTTAGGCTATGTGTAACTCTATTGTAAATTGCACTGGAGGTGAGCAGTGAACGCTTACTTGGTCGGCTTGGATGGATTTGGTCAAGGGGATGTTCATGTTAAGGTGGAGTTATGGAACTCCATTTGAAAGGTGCCTGGAGGTGAGCTAGTGTTAAGCTCACTTGGCAGGCTTTGTCATTGTTTTGGTGAAGGTCTCGAACACAGTGTTCGAGGTGGATCATTGAAGTTGCTCAAGATCGCGACAGGAGAGTTGTTTACAAAGCTCAAGTAATTATTGCATGGCCTGAAACTCGAGTAGACAAGTTTGTACAAGATGTTGAATCCTTCATGGTGAGCCAAGTTTTACAAGAACTGACTATAACCATTTTGTTTATGGTACTCACTATCTTGGTGTTTAGATTGTTGACAGTATGCTTATAGCAAGCAGTAGCATGGCTAAGATCAACAAGTTGGCTCAATTGACTTGGACGTTAGAGATGAAGGATCTGGGAGCAACAAAACAATCTTGACCATATAAATTCACAGAAACGGGATTGATGGTAAGGTTTGGGTTATCACAACTTGAGTACATGGTAACGATACTCGGTAAATTCGGCATGAATGATGTGAAACTGGTAAAAAAAATTTTTGGCTTTCCATTATAATCTTTCTTAAGGTTTGTGTCCAAATGATGAAAAAGAAAAGAGTTATACGTCTCGTGTATAGTGTTTTAGTAGAAATATTGATGATTGCGATGAAAGGATGAGATATTTCATGTGCAGTTGGTGTTGTCAGTGGTCACATGACAAATCTAGGTGGAGCAGTGAAATGGGTGCTTCAGTTCGGAAAGCACCGGTATCGCCTATCTTCAGCTTGCAATAAGGTGATGAATGGACAATGACATGAAATTCGGTTAATTGTTGTCAAGGTGAAAATTGTTGGAATGTGACAATCAATTCATAGTTGTTTTCAACAAGATAGTATTCTTGGGTTTTCAGTTAAAACTAATTAGCAAGAATAGGGGAAACATTCAATGTATTCAGTTTTATGTAACTGAAGGAGGAGTTGTATAAATGTGAATGCCTTAGAGGCATTTGTGAGCATCGGCTTCAAGCCCTCTATGTGATTTTATTTAAAGTTGAACAAATTAAAATAATTAAAAGTGTCTATATGATTTTATTCATAAAAGACATATTATATTCTTTATAATATCCGTTTTGGAACATTTCTTCAAGTTTATTCCTTCGTACATTCATGGGAACTTATTACTTGTGTGTGTCAGCTTGCATCATATAAATGTATCCAACACGTCTATCACATCAGGTAAAATCAATAGCTTTAGATTGATTTTAGATTGTAATATTGTGGTATATTTAGATTGGATAAAATCAATATGCTTTAGATTGTAATATTGTGGTATATTTATTAAACTTGAGGGAATAAAATGATCTCTACTTGTATTACAAGTGTGGTATACATCAAATTTGTGGTATACATCAAATTAGAAGTTAACTAGTTGGATAAAATCTCAAGTTCAATTAGATCTAACAACTTCCAAAATCTTAGAACCAAACACTCATGTCAAATAAACTTTACCTCACAATAATCAATACATTAACAAACCACAACCTTATGGTACCATGAAGAATCCCACATTAAACAATAGGACAAGTAGGATTTAATAATTCCAACACACCCTCATAACGCTTATTTTTCTTAATTTGTGTCGAGTAAGTTCTTCATCAGCATCTCTCACCATTTCAAAATCTTGCAAACTTCGAACTCCAACAAGTTGTTACCTATTCCTCCAAGAGGTAAAGTCTCCCAACTATGACCCAAGTTTCCCAGCATCATTGGACACCATTAGCACTTGCAATGTCTCGTAACCCTCGTAAAAGTATGATACCAAAATCCTAGGTTGCAGATCTTCTCTGAAATATTAGATAACAATCCCCACATGCATATCTCATAGCCCCATTGAGGTATAGTTTCTTCAGTCCTCCATCATCTCGGACTATCTAGGAAACTACCCATCTTGAATTGAACATATACTTAATTCCCCCTCTAGCTTTGAAAATACAATTTCTTCATACTAAGAAGTCAATTCCTTGGATTAATGCACATACTGGATGTTTTCATTTGCAACTTTGGAATATTTGATCAATAGTCATCTTAGATACCCCTATTGAGTTGGCTAAGCTCAATACATTTGTAAATCTCATATTCCAAGACATTTCACATTATAATGACCTCTTTCAGCTCTGATTTTAGATATTCATCTTCATTTATTTCACAAGAAAGGATAATTCTAATACATACTTACACTAATTCAAAAAAAAATTATCTTCTACGAATTAAGAAAAAATAGTAAAATGAAACTAATGTAGTTGTCCCTTCTAAATCATATTTTGAAATCTGATCTGAAATTTGATCCATATAGCATGAAGAATCCTCTTTGAGAATGTCTTTAAGAAGAGATGGAAAATGTGTTGCATGTTGTTCTTACAATGCATGCATGGGGCCTTCACCAAACTTCTCACTTCCTTCAATGAACAATCTATCTATGGAAGGATCCAATAACTTGTTCTCCAAACCTAATATCGAAGGATGAGGCGAGGAAAGAAAAAGTAGTTAGAGCATGACCCTTACCTAGATCTTCCGATGAATTTTCTTCAGGATTTTTGTTAAGAACCAAACATCAAAATAACATAGAAAAACCTCAGGAAAAGTACTCAACACCTTGAAAAAGAGATAATTTCAGATAATAAGCCTCTTCGAGGGGGCAACCTCCTTTTACCCCACTTAAATGTTCAAGTACAATATGATTCAAAATGAAAATGTCTCCTTGGT
>ML787649.1:0-13379 GCA_009831015.1 Picea engelmannii | reverse complement strand
AAATAACTTCAGCAATGGAAGCAACTGCTGAGAGGGGTGCTCGTTTCCACCCAACCGTAGGCGTAGCGACTCCTACTGGATTTACCACTAGCCACCCCCGAGCTGAGACCACGATGTCCTGAGACCTGCGTCTCTCTGTCTGTTAGTGCCCAGGAGCGAAGGTTGCAATCCTTCCTCCTGCGATCACTCACTCTGCGTAGAAAATTGCCAGAGTTCCCCTCGCGTCTGCCCCTGTCAATCGTTCCAGCCATACGCCTTATCCTCTCGTGAGGTTGTGTGTGGCACGATTACCCTCGCGCTGGTCAGTCGTGATGGCTCTACGGACAGGCGGTTCACCTCCCCATCCCTCATCAAGCCATCAACCTACCAGCCTGTAAGGCATTTATTTCAGGGCTAGCGAGCCGCTTTTGGTTCTTCGGGCCAGTGGAGTCCAAATACGGTATTAAATTCTCAGTGGAAGTTAACGCCCCTTTTTCAAGGTGCCCTCCACCACCATCGTGGTCTCTTTTTCTGCACATCCTGTCTCAGCAGTTCTGTAATATAAATTCATAATGTTATTTACATTTTCATCATGCTTTAGCATGGTAATTCCTGTATTAGGATTAATTACAAATTTGGGGGAAACAGGGTGTTACATTTAGACTGTGGGATCTATTATTTGCAAACATAGATTCTAGACTGCTAATAGAGTCTCTTTCAGATGTACTTTGATCCTCGGCATTTTGTAATTCACGGAAAGAAATAAAGAATCCATATGTTATAGCAGAGATAACTATAACTGCACAGAAAAGAAGGGCGTTTAATCTTAGTCCTCTGCTCCGGAGAGAGAGAGAATGTTAGATAGGCTCCTGGCCAACTACTCAGGCAAAAACTAGTTACTCTGTCAGAAAGTCGCAGAAGTGGAAACCTTGTCTTTCAAAGGCCCGAGACTTCTGATACGGCTTCAAAGAGTTGCAAGAGTGGAAACCTTGTCTTTCAAAGGCCTGAGACTCTTGACACGGCTCTGGGTTCGTTCTTTACTTAAAACAAACAAACTTAACAGAGCGAGAGATCTGTTATCATAGTGGATCCATGGGGTTCAACTGCTGCAAAGAATGGCGTCCCCAAGATACAAGCTATAGGGATATTGGTTAGCAGGAATTTTAAATGCAAGCAATATTGTTTGAAGCAGAGGGTTGTGTGTAAATATGAAAGTTCACAATTCTGTAAATAAGTTATCTCACTTACCAGATAGAAAATCTATATGTGAGAAGTATGGTCTATATATTTCAGACTCTGTAAAAAGGAAAAAAAAAAAGCAAAAAGAGTTCAAAGAAAAGAAAAGATGCAGGTACAAACCCAAGACACACTATTATGAGGCTGAAGATATCAAACTGAAAACTCATGCCCATCAGGTAACAAGTCCAGTGTTGGATCTGTGTCAAAACTGGACACATTGCACATAATTGTCCAGAAAATAAAAATAAAAACATTAAATATGAAACATTAAAAATTAATTACAATTATAAGTTAAATAATTTGTTTACCTAAAAATAAATTAGGTAAACTACTTAAACAAAAACATGATCCCATCATTTCAAAAAAACATTAAATATGAAACATTAAAAATTATTAGTCAAAAAATATATTATACATTATGCATCATTATAAAAATAAATCATTTTTGTCTATTTACTTATATTCAATTAAAAATAAAATCTTCCATCTCAAATAGATGATGAAGTTCATCCCGTGCTTCACATTATTCCAAGATTTATGTGAGATTTGATGGAAAAGAAAAAGTGGTGCCGATGATATCGTGTCAAGAAATGTTATGCTCTTTCTCTGTTCGACCCAAAAATACAATTCTCTATCTAAATATGCCATTTCGCCTTCATCAAAACATTTAAAGATACCAGATGAATCTTTCTTAAACTTAACTGCTTTTTTTTCATCCTTAAAGTTAATTTCTAGTCCATGAAATAATATTAAGTAAATATGTTTTCAAATATCATTCCAACAGAAATTTACGCAACGTGTTCATCCCATTATGTATAAACGCAGATGTAATCGCTTTTGGATCCTTCTTTGGTTTCATTTACCATGTTATTCCCCGTCGGCAGAGAGAACAACTCATAAATAAGTAGCCATTGCTTTTTCTTTATGTGCATCACTGAATCGTACATTTTTTTTTCCCAGTGATGGAAATTGATTGACAGTTCAATGGCGTCTATTGATTCCATGGAGTGAGATATTATTCTCTCTAATCAATACAGAATATACAGATATTTTTAGTGCTCCAAGATACCTGCCAGTCACCCACGACGTGCACGTTCTTGTCTTTTTTATCTTTCAAAATGCCGGACTATTCTGGTTTTCGCTACTGAATGAAATTTGCACATATCAAACATTATTTGTAAAGTAAAACAAGCTTGTATAAGTTTTGGATATGGATACAAATACTGGAGACCCGGAAGTGGAAAGTAACGTATGTCAAATTGATTCAAAGTTGGATTACGAATACGTTCACTACAACAGTCGTTACATTAACAATTTGATCATGCACATTCTTCAAATTCATATAAAAATAATGAAGTGTATATGTGGTTTTATTAGTCCCTGCCGAAGCATTGACTGCGCTTTTCTTCTCGACTGAGGTACTGTTTTTGATAGGTAAACTTTGTTCGGAGTGATTTAATCTTTTTGTTTTATGTTTTGATTGGTAGTTGTTTTTAACATCTTATTGTCTGGATCGAAATTGAATACATAATTTAATTATGTAGGTTTAGTAGATAGTTTAATATGCATATATATTTAATATTCTGTATATAGAATTATGTTATAATTAATATATATAGATTATTATATTTGGATTGTTCATTAAATTTAGTAAGGTTTATAGATTTTGAAGAAATTATTTTGTGCTAATATTTTATTTTTCATAGATTACAAGGAGATTTAATTTAAATCCTTTTGTTCAAACTATGATGTTCTATAAACAAGGAAGGAAGAGTGAGTAAGAAGTCATGTGCATCAAGTATCTTTATGTACTTAGCTGGTCACCATATTAATATATGTATTTTAGACAAGTGAAATCAGTGTCCATAGTTGTTGTTTGATAGAGTTTTATTTGTGTATAGCACGCTTGATTGTGTAGGCCAAAAACAGTGAAAGGTGAAAGGGGACGGAGGATAGAAGTTGTTTTGTGCCTCCTGCAACTACTTTTGTTGTGTTTAATTCAGAGGCATTCGAAGGTGAGTAGGGAGAGAGGGTGTGTTCTTTTGAGGTTGTATTGTTTACTTTTTTTTCTAGGTTGTTTAATGCGCTTATCTACTATGTCATCTATAATTGTTCAGACATACAGAGTTGTTGTGCATTTGTAAGTCCCAAAAGTGATGAGCTCCAAGAGTTCCAATTTTGGGGCTCTGGAAATGTGTGTCAGAATGTAAGAAATCATATACGCTATATGTTATATGCCACGGAAGGTCTTGATTGTTATTTTGCATTTGCTTTTTGCAACTTGTATTTTTCAACTTATTTTGCAGTTGATTGATGCCATGGAGATGGTGCAGGTGCAAGGCTAGGAAGGAGTGCATTATTTTTCACGTGGTGTGAAGAAATGTTGTTTTTAGGTTGGTGCATTGCATTGTGTTGCATCTTTTTTCTTTTTGTTCGGGGTTTAGTTACATTGTAATCATATATAGTTCAAACAAAGGGTCATTTTGCAGTTTGTCGAGAGGATTTTTCTATGAACATATGGCAATGGAAGATGTGTATCGTAGATACAACGATTGTTGTGTATTTTCAATGCTTGTGCGAATAATTCATTGCAGGTGTTTCTTTGTTGTTCGTTTGTATTTTTCATCTTGTTTTGCAGTTGATTGATGATATGGAGATGGTGTGGGTACAAGGTTAAGGAGCACTGCATTGTTTTGCATGTGTTGTTGTGCAATGTTGTTTTTAAGTATTTTGCATTGGGTTGTGTCTTATCTATTCTTCTTTTGTTGGGAGTTTGATTGTAGTATATGCAGTTATAGTTTAGAAATGTGAGGATTTTGCAGTTCTCCCAAAGGATTTTGTTGTTTGAGATTCATATCTGTGGAAAGGCCGACATATGGCTATTGAAAAACTTTTGTCCAGCCTCAAAAGTGGTCAAGTAAAAAGGCTTGTGACAAACATATTGTTTAGATAGCTCATAAACCTGACCTGGGTTTATGACAAGGTGAAAAGCAGGATGTAAATTTGCTAAAATGTCTTTTACATATATCTCATAACTTTCACATAGCAATAGCGATAATAAAAAACCATGGAGAATTTTACATATAAGCAACATTTTTTATTGGGACTGCTTCTAGATGTGTGGTGTTTACTCCTAAATAGGGGTAAATCAATTTTATTATAAATCGGTGATCTGTTTTGCAAATTACCTCCATTGTCACAATGACGGATGCAAAAAAATTAGAAATGTTGAGATGCGGGAGGGTGACCTATGCAAGTTCTAGCACAACTCGTAAAAACATATCGTCTTAAGTACACCAAGTATAGTAGTGTGGGGTGGACGAGGATTGTAGAATTTGAACCCTTTTGTTGATTATTCTTGCAACTTATGGTCTAAGTTAGGGAGCAATGCATTGTTTAACATGTGATGTAGTCCATTTTTGTTTTTAGGTTGGTGCATTGGACTTTGTTTCATAATAAATTTTTAAGGGTACTTGATAGACAAATTGCCCCCTCAAGACAAATTCCATTCTCGATGCCTCCTACTATTATGATGATCATCCAAACTATTAATCTGTTTAAAAAGAAAAAATAATTCCAAAAATCTTGATCTCAAAAAAAAATTGTTTTCGATGATGAAATCCATCCCGTGGCTCACATCATTCCAAGATTTATGTGAGATTTGATGGAAAACAAAAAGTGGTTCCGATGATATCGTGTCAAGAAATGTTATGCTTGTACTCTGTTCGACCCAAATATATAATTCTCTAAATATGCCATTTCCCCATCATCAAAACATTGAAAGGTACTAGCACAGCCACAATTACGTGGTTGATTAACGCCGAAAGGCAAATTAAAATGAAACTAAAATGAAACGCCGCCAACACCGAAATGAAACGAAACGTTGTTAATACAGAAATGAAACGAAACATGGTCAGCGAAGAAACACGGTCACCATTCTGTGTGAATATCTTAATAATTTTTAATCAGGTAGAGGTGGCAATAAGTTAGTGAACACAGTAATTTTTAAACACGATTAGGTAAATGTAAAAAAGTAAACATATAAACGGATGTCTTTATAACAGCTCAGAAGTTAATGTATGAAATCAGAGCCATTCATTTATTGTGACGACTAAGAATATTCTAGACATATTTAATCTCGTCCATAAAAAACGTATTAAAAACTAAAAACCTATTAAATGTGCCCATTGTCAATAAATGTATGCCTTTAGACCTAACAAGATGAATCTTTTTTTAAAGCTAACTGCTTTATTTTCTTCCTTAAAGTTAATTTTTAATCCATGAAATAATATTAAATAATATGTTTTCAAAAATAATTCCAACATTAATTTAAGCAACGTGTGTCTTTTGGTCCCCTTAACATGCAGATTAGGACTTAAGAGACTCCCACATTCACTAAATGAATTTGCTTTGAAGGAAAATAAAGAAAAGGAAATCCAATTCTTTCTACCCCACATGGAATTGAGGTTGAACATTTATCATATTTCATGTACTGAGCCATAATGTTATATTTGAAATATACATTCACTTGAAGAAAAAGAACATACCTGTCTTTGTTCATCCCATTCTGTATAAACGCTCATGTATGTTATCGCCCGTCTGCAGAGCTAACAACTCATAAATAAGTAACCATTGTTTTTTCTTTATGTGCATCACTGAATGATTACGATGTGAATCATGTATATTTTTTCCCAGTGGTGGAAATTGATTGAGAGTAGAATTCACAGTTCAATGGCGTCTATTGATTCCATGCAGTGAGATATTATTCTCTCTAATCAATACAGAATATACAGATATTTTCAATGCTCCAAGATACCTGCTGCCATTGACTCACGACGTGCACGTTCCTGTTTTTACAATGGACACGTTCCTGTTTTTACAATGGAGTAAGCTAATTAGGGAGCAAATAGACCCGTTTTTCAGGTAAAAAAGGTAAAAAATGGGTTTGAATTCGGCTAGATTTTCAGGGGTAGCCTAAGTTTTTCACGATCAAAGTTTCATGCATTTCAGAACCTTATCCTCGAGGTTTTGCTCCATTTTAAACCAACCCAGATGCTCAGAAAATCAACCAAAATTCTGGATTGACCAAAAATTTAAAACCACACGACCGAAATGTTAGAATGTGACAACCAATTCACGGTTATTTTCAACAAGATAGTATTCTTGGGTTTTTAGTTAAAACTAATTAGCAATAATAGGGGAAAAATTCAATGTATTCAGATTTATGTAACTGAAGGAGTTGTAGTATAAATATGAATGTCTTAGAGGCTTCAAGCCCTCTTCTGGGCTGCCAGGTTGCCTAAGGCTGGATGTAATCTCCTGGTTCTGATAATAGAATGATGTTACCATTGTCCCGTGAATATTTCCCTCACCTCAAAGGTTTTACCACATAAATAGCTTGTCTCCTGTCTGACTGTTTTCTGACTGTTTTCTGTACATGTTTGTGCTGTAAGTTTTAAAATCCAACAAGTGGTATCAGAGCTCGGGTGAGAGCAATCAAAGGAAGATTGCAGCAGAGGAAACAGTAATCCGTAAAGTACAACAATGGTTGGTTCGAGGTCCGTGAAGCGAGGAGAGTGGTGGTGCAAGAACACGAGTTGAACGAGTCGAGGGTTTGTTCAGTCTGGCTTCAATCGTGGAGATGAGTAGCAGCACTGTGTAGTGAACTTCAACTTCGATCCCATCAACTAGTCCACCGTTGCTCGGGAGATGGCGCGGTGCTACATGATGGACTTGATCATTGCATTAATCGATGATGCAGGTTCAGCAGGGATATTGTGTGCCTACAAGATCAACAAGAACCCAGACGTTAAGGTTGCCATCGTAGAGAGTTGGTGAACTCCGGCGGTGTCCAGTTGATATCAACCATGGCCAAGGGAAAGAGATAGTGGCGTCGCCTGAGAGAACCCGGAGGGCGTGCTCGATTTGGTAGAGAATTATACCTGCGGTCTACTGCCATCGATGATCACAAGGAAGATTGTAGGCATACAAGTCTGGTCCAAGAAGCATGAGAACAGAGCCTCATGCAGGAGAAGACAAACGACATCCATTGGAGGATACCTTGGAGAAATCTGTCAGCCTGGAGGATTGGAGCATCAGATCTTCTATCTAGAGAACACCGACGTGGAGGAATTGCAATTCTCATGGCTTCGTTCATTTATACGAATTGAAGTGAGTCACGGTTGTTGTGTCTTTGAGAAGCCACCATTGTTTGAACAATCACCAGCGCTATGCAAAAACGAGATAAGGGTCGCCTTACATTGGCGTAGGTCTTGAAGATCGGATCTGGCCATGAGCAACAGAGGAACCTACTGTCAAATTTGTGGATGGCTCTTGCTGGATGAATTGCGGTGTGGAAGCAGGTCACATGAAATCCGGCGACATGAGAGGGCTCCTGTTGAATTACGGTTGTTGCAGAGAGGCGGACCGCACGTCTAACCTTTTGGATTCTTGACCTCTGACCCATAGAGAGGAGCGACAACATCTGTGTGCTCTTTTTCCATGTAAATAAATCTGCACGAAGTTTCGTAAGTATTTGTCGTATTAGCTGACAATATTGCATGGTAGATTTAATGTTTGGAGGTATAAGATGAATGACTTTATGCATTTAATAAACTTTTTAATTAATTAAAAAAAAAATTTATCCAAATTTTTGGAATTAAGATGAAATCATTCGTCCACATTTAAGCTTGGTTTTATAAGCTTTGTTTTGGTCATGTGAGGAAATGGCAAACGTGTGTAAGTTTTGAGGTGGAGGTGCTATGAGGATTCTAGCTTCGGGTGATCAATGTAAAGTGAAGTGGTGCCCTTAGTGGCAAGCATGGCACATGGCATGACAAATTTATTATTATGGTCAAGTAATGGATGAGAGAAGTGTTGGTAAATGGCAGCAACCAGAGAAATGGTAATAGTAAAAGTTATTTATGAACATTTATTTTTATAGAGTTGTAAATTTATTATATGTAATTGGGCATACGTCTGTAAAACTTGAATAGGCATGTGTACCCCTGTTTTCGTCGGTAAAGTCTAGACGTAGGCTTAGGTGATAGGGGTGGGTTTCACATCTTGTTTCCCGTAGTTTGATATCCATGAAATTGCATGTAATGAAGCCTCTTTAGGCTATGTGTAACTCTATTGTAAATTGGATTGGAGGTGAACGGTGAACGCTTACTTGGCCGGCTTGGATGGATTTGGTCAAGAGGATGTTCATGTTAAGGTGGAGCTATAGAACTCCATTTGAAAGGTGCCTGGAGGTGAGCTGGTGTTAAGCTCACTTGGCAGGCTTTGTCATTGTTTTGGCGAAGGTCTCGAACACAGTGTTCGAGGTGGAGCATTGAAGTTGCTCAAGATCGCGACAGGAGAGTTGTTTACAAAGATCAAGTAATTATTGTATTGCTTGAAACTTGAGCACACAAGTTTCTACAAGATGTTGAATCCTTCATGGTGAGCCAAGTATTACAAGAAGTGACTGTAACCATTTTGTTTATGGTACTCACTATCTTGGTGTTTAGATTGTTGACAGTATGCTTATAGCAAGCAGTAGCATGGCAAAGATCAATAGGTTGGCTCAGTTGACTTGGACATTAGAGATGAAGGATCTGGGAGCAACAAAACAATCTTGAGCATATAAATTCACAGAGACAGGATTGATGGTAAGGTTTGGGTTATCACAACTTGAGTACATGGTAACGACACTCAGTAAATTCGGTATGAATGATGTGAAACTGGTAAAATATTTTTGGCTTTCCATTATAAGATTTCTCCAGGTTTGTGTCCAAGTGATGAAGAAGAAAAGGGTTATATGTCTAATGTATAGTGTTCTAGTAGAAATATTGATGATTGCAATGAAAAGATGAGATAGTTGGTGTTGTCAGTGGTCACATGACAAATCCAGGTGGAGTAGTGAAATGGGTGTTTCGGTTCTAAAAGCACTGGTATCACCTATCTTCAGCTTGCGAGAAGGTGATGAATGGACAATGACATGAAATTAGGTTAATTGTTGTCAAGGTGGAAATTGTTGGAATGTGACAACCAATTCACGGTTGTTTTCAACAAGATAGTATTCTTGGGTTTTGAGTTAAAACTAATTAGTAAGAATAGGGGAAACATTCAATGTATTCAGTGTTATGTAATTGAAGGAGGAGTTGTATAAACGTGAATGCCTTAGAGGCATTTGTGAGCATCGACTTCAAGCCCTCTCCTCGGCTACCTGGTTTCCTAAGGATGGATGTAATATCCTGGTTCCCAATAATAGAATGATGTTCCCATTATCTCATGGATGTTTCCCTCACCCTGAAGATTTTACCACGTAAATAGCTTGTCTCTCGTATGACTGTTTTCTATGCATGTTTATGTTATAAATTAATTTTTGTGAGTTCTATAATCGAACACAAAATACATGCCGTAAAAGACACTCGAGAGAAAAGATTACTCCCAAAGTTAACCTACTCCCTTTACAATTACGTTCAGTACAAGAGTCGTTACAGTGACAATTTATTCCTGTACATTCTTCAAATTCATATGAAAGTTGAACAAATTAAAATAATTAAAAGTGTCTATGTGATTTTATTCATAAAAGACATATATTATATTCTTTATAATATCCGTTTTGGAACATTCCTTCAAGTTTATTCCTTCGTACATTCGTGGGAACTTATTACTTGTGTGTGTCACCTTGCATCATATAAATGTATCCAACACGTCTATTACATCACGTAAAATCAATAGCTTTAGATTGGTTTTAGATTGTAATATTGTGGTATATTTAGATTGGATAAAATAAATATGCTTTAGATTGTAATATTGTGGTATATTTCTTAAACTTGAGGGAATAAAATGATCTATACTTGTATTACAAGTGTTGTCAGTGTAAAAAAAAAGGAGAGAGTAGATATGGCTTCTCGACACATTAAAAAAAAGTGTTGTATGAGTAGATTATTTAATCTACAATGATATATAAATACATCAAGTTTTGATTTAAAATAGATGCATTATGTTAACAACTAATAACTATTTGAGAGAATATCTTAACCATACATCAAACTAGAAGTTAACTAGTTGGATAAAATCTCTCAAGTTCAATTAGATTTAACAACCTCCAAAATCTTAGAACCAAACACTCATGTCAAATAAACTTTACTTCACAATAATCAATACATTAAAAAACCACAACCTTATGGTACCATGAAGAATCCCACATTAAACAATAGGACAAGTAGGATTTAATAATTCCAGCACACTCTCTTAACACTTATTTTTCTTAATTTGTGTCAAGTAAGGTCTTCATCAACATCTCTCACCATTTCAAAATCTTGCAAACTTCGAACTCCAACAGGTTGTTACCTATTCCTCCAAGAGGTAAAGTTTCCCAACTATGACCCAAGTTTCCCAGCATCATTGGACACCATTAGCACTTGCAATGTCTCATAACCCTCGTAAAAGTATCATACCAAAATCCTAGGTTGCAGATCTTCTTTGAAATATTAGATAGCAATCCCCACATGCATATTTCTTAGCCCCATTGAGGTATAGTTTCTTCAATCCTCCATCATCTTGGACTATCCAGGAAACCACCCATCTTGAATTGAACATATACTTAATTCCCCCTCTAGCATTGAAGATACAATTTCTTCATACTAAGAAGTCAATTCCTTGGAATAATGCACATACTGGATGTCTTCATTTGCAACTTTGGAATATTTGTTCAATAGTCATCTTAGATACCCCTATTGAGTTGGCTAAGCTCAATACATTTGTAAATCTCATATTCCAAGAGATTTCACCTTATAATGACCTCTTTCACCTCTAATTTTAGATATTCATCTTCATTTATTTCACAAGAAAGGATAATTCTAATACATACTTACACTAATTAAAAAAAAAATTATCTTCTACGAATTAAGAAAAAATAGTAAAATGAAACTAATGTAGTTGTCCCTTCTAAATCATATTTTGAAATCTGATCTGAAATTTGATCCATATAGCATGAAGAATCCTCTTTGAGAATGGCTTTAAGAAGAGATGGAAAATTTGTTGCATGTTGTTCTTACAATGCATGCATGGGGCCTTCATCAAACTTCTCACTTCCTTCAATGAACAATCTATCTATGGAAGGATCCAATAACTTTTTCTCCAAACCTAATATCGAAGGATGAGACGAGGAAAGAAAAAGTAGTTAGAGCATGACCCTTACCTAGATCTTCCAATGAATTTTCTTCAGGATCTTTCTTGGCATTCTCCAGTATGAAATCTTCAATATCATTCTATTTCTTGAAGAGAAACTCCAATGCGGTCCATACTTCATCAAGAGTGGTAGATGATTCTCTGTGAAAGAAGAATTGAGGAGAAATTGACAAGCATATTAGCCCAAATTCCATATCTTATGTGTTGAGAAACTAAGCTTTCTCAGCGACAGAATTGGGCTCTTCTTCGATTCCCATAGAAATCCTATAAATCCCATTACTCCTTAGGAGAAGTGTGATCTTGGGTTTCCACTCAAAGTAATTGAATGGGGTAAGAATCACGGATGTATATGGTTGTTCCATTCTCTTTGGGTTGTTCAATCTTTGAAAAACATGCAATATAACGTTATTTTTCCTCAAACTCCACTCTAGTATACCATGTATGATTTTAAGAACAAGACAAGATCTATTTGCTAGAAAAAAAAAATACACTAGAAAAATTGCAAGAAAAAATAGAAGAGAGAATGAAATAACACTCAAAAAGATAATATTGTCAAACAAACAATTCGAATTTGTCTTGTATATTAATGCTTGGCATGAGTATAATATATATAGAATCTCTAGGAAAAAATAATAATGTGCATAAGGTTGGGGTTCTTTGTGCATGCACTAATTAGATTTAGTCAATTCTTAACTATTCAATACCATGGATAAATACTAGGAGTCACTAAGTGGTAAATGATAATATTGACTCCATTAATAATAAAATAAATTCACACTTACTACTTGAATAAGTTATCCATATCCAATACGCATTAGTTTCTCAACCAATGTCATAGGTTAGACACACTATAAATAACATTGCTAAAAATAGGCAACCCCCTAAACTTTAGGAATGGTTGAAATTAGACATAGATGTCCCATGAAAAGTGGAATGTTGTGCATGTACTCCAAAAAAATTGTGCAAGGAACAAATATAGCCATCTTACTTAGACAACCCCTATTAGAATGACTAAGCTTATGCAACTAATACTACTTATCTATTATCTTATCTTATTAACA
Source organism: Picea engelmannii (assembly GCA_009831015.1). Lineage (NCBI taxonomy): Eukaryota > Viridiplantae > Streptophyta > Pinopsida > Pinales > Pinaceae > Picea > Picea engelmannii. Next base: position 918 of record ML787649.1, on the reverse strand, counting down.
AAAACTTATTTCAAATAGACATCTTATTTTTCCCTTTCATTGAAGTTGTGCAAGAAACAAATATAGACATCTTGCTCACACAATACACACTTTTAGATATTTAGACATCATAGTAAGAAAATTGCATTCTTCATGTACACAAAGAAAAATACAAATACAATAAAATGATTCATGTGCTCAAAGCACAATACAAATAAAAGAAAATTATTCATGTGCTCAAAGAACAATTACAAGCATAGAATTGCATGGTGCACTTACAAGATTAAGTTACATTTCATTTAATTTCTTTCCCTTTATAAAATAATCCTTTATATTTTTTTTTCCCTTCTTATTTTTAACTTCATGCCCACCCTTTGAAGAAGGAGCCACCGCTAACTATGGGTCAGAAGGAAGGAGATAAGGAGATGAGAATTCTTAGAAGGAACTAGCTCCTTATCTGACTCAGAGGTATTAGTTTCATGGTGTATTTTTGTTACACTTAGAGGGGCATAAAGTGTCACAACCTCCTCTAAATGGAATGTCTTGTATCTATTTATTCTACTTTATTCCCTAAAAACAAGGGGATTCCCTAACTGGCACTTACTAATCCTAATTTACCTCATTTTGATCAAGTTTAGTCTTTGAATTTAGTTTCTCTAGAAAAATTCCATCTCTTTGGTTTTGATTTCATTCATTTTTTCCTAGGAGGATGGTTTCAAGCATGGGGATAAGTCATTGGTAAATATCATAGGGATGACATACCCTACACCTAAAAGTTGTGTTCTTGTAATCCAATACCTGTTGTTTGCACTCTTTTCGTCAATGTGTGAGCAAAAAGTGAGTGCTTACATGCCTAGTTGGGCTCTGCTAGTCATGACAGCTGTGATGTAAAAGGTTAGAAAGAAAACAACTAAGCTATTAACAAGAATTAAACAAAAA
>ML787648.1:716610-731651 GCA_009831015.1 Picea engelmannii | reverse complement strand
TTCCTGTCATAACTGATCAGGACGTGCTCATTCTATTTTTAGTCTAACTAATTTAACTAATCAAAACTGCTTGATGACTTGGTTCAAATGCATGCGGAATTTTTGGGGTAGGCCATTGGCAAGGTTCCTGTGCAACCTCTTCTAACTAGATAGGTGACTAGACCTGAACAACTCATCTGTTAATCGAGCAAATCGCAAAGTTCCTCCCATCTGAGATGACTAGGCACAGTGATTTTGAGCAGTCTCCGATACACTTCATCCATTTTCGTATATTTAGCGAAAGTGGGCTTAGTGAGGAAAATGTATCGAATCTCATGTTGGATACTGATGTCCAACTGAAGAGCGTCCAGGAATGCTTTGCTGGTGATGCTCCCTTGTATGCCAGCAAATTTTGAACTATCTTTAGACACTTCAGACAGTCTCTGTTTGTAATCAGGGAGTGTCATCAGTTTATCATTAATAACCTTCAAACCTGGGAGACCTTTCTTCTGGAGAGTCTCGATCTTGCTGAAGAATTTTTGTACCCCCTGGTCCATGATCTGAACCTTTTCTTCTAGTTGAGGCAATAATCCCCTCTTGGTCAAAACTCTTTTGACCTCAAGGATGGTTTTTGTTCTGTCCTCGATCTTCAACTCTTCTAGCTCTTCTCAGGTCTTAGAATTTAAGAATTTGATGATCTCATTTTCCTGAGTTAGTCTATCTCCTAATTCTACTCTGATCTTTTCAATGGCTTGTTTGCTCCTCTGGACCAACTCGTTCTACTCAAACATTATTTGGATCATGGGCCAGATTTCATTTATGGACTTTGTGATGTTTGTCCATACATTTTCTTTGACTTCAGCCAAAGTCTTCCTTGCCACTGTTTCCTTTTGGAGCTGTTGTAGTTCCTTCCTGAGCTGCTCACTTAACTGCTTTTCTTTGGGTAGGCTGGTTTGGAAATAAGTTTTGAGTTCCTGGAGGTTCTCAACTTCCTTCTTCAGCCTGTTGATTTCTGTCTCTTGCGGGTTCATTTTCTCCATGGATTTGGCGAGATTGGTTGTCCCTTCTAGTGGTGTCACTGGTGTTGCAGATGGGATTGTTGTTACTGTTGTTGTGCTTGTCCCTGAGATTGGGATGGCAGTCATTGGAATGGCTTCCATAGACTTCAGCTACTCTTTCTCCTTTAGCAGTTTCTCCATCTCTGCTTCCATTTCTTTGAGCTGGGTGTTCTGCTCCATGAGAATTTTGAGCATTTCTTCCTTATCGCCTTCTTTCTCTGCTATCTCCTTCGCCCGTGAGTCTTCTGTAGGTGGGAGTTTCAGTTGTTTCCTCAAGGAGGTGATGTCTGCATTTTTCTTCTTTATCATCTCCTCTAAAGCCTTGACATTCGAAGGATCATAACCGATCTTGAGGACCATCTCCTCCAAAGTTTTGATTATTTTGTCCTTCGCGAAAGAAGATATCTTCTCCAGCTTGAGCTGCGTTTGAGCGTTATTGAGCGATACCTGAAATTTTGCTGTTGAAGATGAAGCATGTGCCAACGTATGGAATACCATCTCTCCTGTCTGCTTGTGCAGATCCATCTGATCTGTTGGATGCACGTCCTTCATTTGGAAATCGAAGGTGGCCCTATTGTAGTCTATAATTACCTTGGGGTCTGGTACTTGCGCCTGGAGGAAGGCCATACGCATCCTGCTCTTTTCTGTGTCAAATGCAGACAGCAACCTGTGCTACGCAGTTGACGTATGTTTTCAAAACTGAGCATAGGTGTTGGTGGTAAGAGTCTGATTCTTTTTCTTAATCATCTCGTATTTCTCGAAGATGCTCAATTTGGGCCCAGTCTTGCTCTGCTGAGTGTCCAGGGGGGAACCTGAGGATTTCTTCGGTACTACTGGGGTGATTTCCTTATGAATGACCGTCCTGAAGGGTGGAATGATGGGTTTGACCACTGTGGTAGGTGGGATTTCTATCTCCCCAGTAGGGCTGGGAACTGTGACTATCTTAGGCCTCTTTGTATGTAGCTGGAACTCTTCAGATGTCACCTCCGTGACAGGCGGAGATGATTCCTGTCGAGGCCTTTTTTCCCTAGAAACTTGTGGTGTGGAATTTGGAAGTACAGTGGTCGAGGGAACCTGTTGTTCCACTTCGACCAAGCTGTCAGGCACCCACACTCTCTGATTGGCGAATTTTTCAATCTCGGGCTTGAACTCGTGAACATACGGGATGTTTTTATTTTTTACCCGCATTTCTGAAATGATCCTGCATGGATCATAGTGCCATGGGAAACTCATAAATAATTTCATTTCTCTCAACATTCTGTCAGCTTCTTCCTCGGCGCCTCGACTATTGAAAATGAAGGAGCCAATTTGCCCCTTGATCCGCAACTGCTATTTTTTATTCAGGGATACAAAGTGGATGTCATCTGAGTTCATGATCTGCCTTATATACTCTAACGCAAAGATTCTTACCGGCACATACTTTGGCAGCTTGTAGGGTGCCAATTCGCACCCAAAAATTCTGATCTCAGTGTGGTTTTGATACAGGTACCAGTCCCCTGTCTTTGCGTTGTCCGAGAGATGCAGAATTCTCTGGACTTCGTCGTTTATTCGTGGCTTAGGCCTGCCACTCAACATGTTTACCACAAGGTGGTAAAACAGATCAATGAATGCTTTGAAGTCGTATTCTGTAGAGTTACGCTTCAACAAAGAGGTCCATGTTGTGATTGGTTGAGGCCTTCCATCTGCGTCCATTTTCTGCATAGAAAAACTGAATTTATCGGCTTGATAGAAAACAAACATGTAGGCCAATATGGACGAATATCTAAACATGCCCTCCATGCCAAAGTTCATGAACTGTTCGTGAATATTGTCAGCCAAGAAGGTACTGAAATCAAACTGTGTTGTAGGTTTTTCATCATTGGAGAAAATGGATAGAAAACCCAGGATGGGCTCATCTACCCACTGGTCGAAATAGTACCCTAACAAGGCACAAAGAGAGGAAATGACTTGGTTTCCCTTGGTGGAGAACATGGATGACGGGTAAGGTGGATTGGTGGAAGGGAATTGAGCGGAGGTGGGGAGGAACAGCTTGAATATTTGATCTCTCTGGGGAAAATTCATTTTTTGATACAACTCTGTAAGGATCTCTAGGCTAAAAGGAGAAGCGGAATCGGCACGGGGGATTTGCATCATTTGGTCAATGTCTTCGGGAGTGATGAAGAACAGGACGTCTCCAGATGAGGAGACAACGGCTCTTTGGTCAGGAATATAATGGGCTTGGCATTTGAGGGTGAATTCCGAGAAGTGGTGGATCTGGGGAAACAGGTACAGGAGAAAATTGGACTCCCAGAGTCCAATTTCATCGCTCTGGTCCAGGAACACCTCCCAGAGCCATGACTGGAGGTCCGAAAAATCAAATTCACACTTGGTATGAGCGATCAACCTATCTTTGTCAACCAATGGGATTTTGTCCAGGTCAACAGGAGGAGGAAGAAAAGGATTCTCTTCTCCTTCCGCTGGTCTTGGCTTTGGCGCCATCTCTGCAACAATACCTGCAATAAACATGATGTTAGTGGGGTCGATTGACTGGTGATGGAGAAGCAATGGAGGCGTAAGAGGTAAATTTTCTAGTGTGATTGGATGAATAGTGAATGAAGGGGAAAAATGGTAGTTTTATTTAAAAATGGGGTCGGTTGAGCGCGGGAGACAGGTCAGCAGGATAACGGGTAGGTTATCCCGTAATAAATGGACAATGGGCCACTTGGGGGTGATATGGCAGGTGACGGTGGCCAAAACATACGGAGGGGTGACATGTAGGCTAGGGATTGGAGGTAAAAGTCGCAATAGGGGGTCGGTCATGAGTGAAAAGGGAAAAGGACTGACAGTAGGGACTGATAGCAGTTATGAGATGAGACATAACTTGGGAACAAGTGGAACAAGTGGCATCAGTGGAAGATCACGTCCTTGAGGGATGGAGGCTATCAGATGGTATATGGTGAAAAGACTTTGGGACCAATAGGTTTATGCCACCTATGAAAAGGGCCCGTCGGAGGGAATATCCATTCCGGACCCCCCCCCCTTTGATTAAAAGCAGAACATCAGGGGGGGTCCAAAAACCTTTTTAGACCATTGATCTGCGTGCCCATTTCTAGGCCGCAGATCTTAGTGTGCTCTTTAATACTCATTCTGAACCACCCCCCCCTCTACTAAAGGCAGATCGGACGAGGGGGTCTGGAATCCATTGCAGACCATTGATTTAAGTGCCCTTCCCTAGGCCGTCCAGATGTGCGCCAATGTTATTACCAATTTCGGACCCCCCCCCTTTGGTTAAAAGCAGAACGAACGGGGGGGTCCGGAATCCTCTGTGAACCGTAGATCTAAGCGCTGCGATCAAAACCGTTGAAATGTGCAGGAAACATAATCTGGGGCACAAAGAACACATGCGTCGAGGAAAACTTAGGATAAAATCATTTTTACGGTTTTTTCCCAAACTTTTTGAATAATGCCACCAAGGGACTTAGACCAAGCAATCTTTTAAGAATTTGAGACATGGTGCAAACATTACATCAAGCTAGTTTTATTGGAATGGAAAAAATAAATCAACTATCCTACCTGCTAACCTATCTTTCTATGACAGTTAACCCAGATTAAACAATTGAGTTAAGAAATTACTCTACCTAGGGGCTATCTGACCAGGATTAGACAGTCTGGTCAGATTTATTCACTAATCTAACCTAAGGGCTATCTGACCAGGATTAGACAGTCTAGTCAGATTTATTCACTAACCTATCAACATTAAAGTTAAAAATAATTTGGCCATGCTTGAAAGGTATGGCCAAGTTACTATTATTGCATGGGGCTTTTATTTCAATTCTTTTATGCCCTCTTTTTCTTTTTATTTTTTCTTTTCTCTTTCTTTTTTCTTTTTCTTTTCAAATTATTTGCAGAATGAAAAATCATTTGTCAACAAAAACACTAGATATAGATAATATTCCAGTCACCAATTGATTCCCATAATTTATGGGGTGATAACATAAAGCACATAGTCAAAGCTTACCTTGATGATATTTATGCTCACTCTCTTAAGAGAGAGGATCACGCTATGCACCTTCAACTTGTTTTTGAAAGATTTTGTTACTATAGAATCCAGTCAAACCCTCACAAGTGCATCTTTTGAATTAGGTATGTTCATCTTTTGGGATTTCTAGTTTCTGAGACCGGGATCATGGTATATACACTAAAGGTTGAGGCAATACTTTGATTGCCTCCCCCGCGCACTATTAAATAACTTCAAGGTTTACAGAGGAAAGATAACTTTCTACGTCGATTTATAGTAAATTATGCCAATATTACTAAGGGTTTCATGCATCTTTTGAAGAAGGAAACCCCTTTTAACTGGGATGAGCAAGCCCATGAGAAATTTGATGCTTTGAAGAAGGCCTTGGTATCAGTGCCTCTGCTGAAGTCTCTGGACTATAGTAGAGATTACTTGCTTTATATCGCCACGTCTGAGGAGATGATTGGTATGGTTTTGGTTCAGGAGGATGATGAACTCTGTGAGCATGTCATCTACTATATTAGTTGAAACTTAGTCGGTCCTGAACTTAATTATTCTCACATTGGAAATTCAGCATTGGTTGTCGTTCATGCAGTCCAACGTTTGCGTCATTATATATTTCTTTGCAAGACTACTATGGTTTTCGATGTCAATCCATTTCAATACATCCTTACCAGGCGTATCATAGGGGGGAAATATAATAAATGGATTGTCATTTTACAAGATTTCGATCTCGATTTTGCTTTGGTGAAATCCAATAAATTTCCAGTCTTCGCAGAGTTAATATCCAAATTTCCACGATTACATGAGGAAATTATCCATGTTGATTCATTTGTGGACAAACGCATTTTTCTTGTCTCATTGTCCAACCCCTATTATGGAGACATTATTCTCTATCTTCAAACCTTTAAGTTCCCTCAGCATCTCTCGCGAGATGAATGATGATGTATAGGATACCAAGCTAATAATTATACTATCGTTGACGACACTTTGTATCACTGAGGAATAGACAATATCTTGCATCGTTGTTTAACTCACAGAGAGGCCGATTTAGTCCTGAACGATTGCTACAGTGGGGCTTGTGGTGGTCATCTATCCAGGCTCACACCAGCCCAAAAAATAATTTGAGTCATTTATTTATGGCCTACTATCTTTAAGGATTGTATTGAAGTGGTTAAGAAGTGTCACCCCTGCCAAGCGTTCACTTGAAAAATGTGCTTGCATCTAGCCCCTCTTCACCCAATCATTACCATTGGTCCCTTCACCAAGTGGGGGGTGGACTTCGTGGATTGAAACCCAACTTTGGTTGGGGGGAATCAACACATTATTGTGGCCATCGACTACTTTACGAAGTGGGCTGAGACCATGCCTACGGTTAAGTGCGACGGGAAGACTGTCACCTTCTTTGTATTCAATCAAATTATTTCTCGGTTCGATATCCTGAGTGAGATTGTCACTGATCATGGAAGCCACTTTTAGAATGAAATGATGGAAGAGATAGAATCTAAGCTAGGGTTTATAAATGGTCATTCTTCTCCTTACTACCCCCAGGAAAATGGACAAGAAGAGTCTGTCAACAAGTCTCTCAAGACCATTTTGAAAAAACTGTCAATTAGAGTAAGTCTGACTAACACATTAAGTTATATCCTACACTTTGGGCATATCAAACCCCAGTCAAGACTTCCACTAGATTTTCCCCTTTCCAGTTAGTACATGGTGTGGAGTTGATATTACCTATAAAATGTGAAATCCCTTCTCTTAAGTTGGCAGTCACGCTTCTATTTCACACTTTCGATCTTGAGCGATGCCTTATACACCTAGAGAGTCTTGACAAGAAGCATCGAGACGCCTCTGTGGCTATCGAGGCAAACAAAAGACGTGTCAAGGTCTAATACAATAAGTTTGTTTTCCCTCGGTTGTATGTTGAGGGTGACTTGGTCCTCCTGTATGATCACACCAAAGAACCACTAGGGGTAGGAAAGTTTAAACCCATGTGGCACAGTCCCAATATCGTGTGATGTGTCTTAGAAAAATTAGCCTATGAGTTAGAATATTATGAAGGTAATATGTTGGGAGAGCCCAAGAATGGGCTCTACTTGAAAAGATATTACACTTGAGCCCCAAGCTCAGGTGGAACTCTTTGTATACTAATGTACTTTAGTGTATATATATTTTCCCTTTATTTTTGTCTTCAGTTGTTTATCAAGCTTTCCATTGGTTAGCAAATGTCAACAGAGTCTCCATTTTACTTAGGATTCACAGACGGAGCCAGTCATCATACACAAAACTTTCCTTCTTCCACTTGGGTGGTTTACTCCCCTGAGGATCTACTGGTGTCTTCAAGTGGCGTATGCCTAGGGCCATCCACAAATAATGTGGCCGAATATAACACCGTTATAGAAATTTTGCACAATGCTATCTCACATGGTATTTTCTCTTTAGAAGTTCACCTGGATTCCCAGTTAGTAGTATTTTAGTTGAATGTTATTTACCACATGTGTGATCCCACTTTACCCCAACGATTCCTATAGGTGCATATTTTAGAACGAAAATTTGATTTTATTACTTATTATCACATTCCTAGGAGTTCTAATCATGTATCTGATGCTTATGCTAATTTCGTTTTAGATTGGCATTTGTCACATAACTAAAACAAATAAAACCATCTCATTAATGTACACATTGTAAAATATAAGTAAAGCCGAAGATCCCTGTTTTATATATATTTCAAAAAATATGGTGTTTATAATACAAAATTGGGGCTAATACCCTTAATACGCATATACAATCAGTACTACAATATCCATGACATCTACGCCTGTGGCACCAGATGTGTGTCATGGTAAAAAACTACGACGTTTGCGAGATGCCTAAAGAGTTGCACCCAAGCTCTGGGCACACCAACCACTTGTCGCTACATGGCTTCCGAAAAATTCTCTACCTGAACCATGGTAATCCTATGATTCAAACGAGATAGGTTGCCCTATATATTTTGTAGGACTCTCTCATCTTCTCCTCCTTCCGCCTCGTCTCCCCAATTCCTCCGTCAATTTTGGGGAAGCCCTTCCAGCTATCGCGGACCCACATCTGCGTTACACAAAGTGTCTAGTTATTACTTAAGCATCATCCAAAATATTTTGTTCTACTATACAAAAATACAAAAAAATGAAATATTTAAAAACATTTGACATACCTATGTCCTCGTAGGAAGTCCTTGGTGGGTGTGGCATGTTCAGATCTCCTATGAAGTTGATCCCTGCATAGGAATAGTCATCTAGAGCAACGACCTGTCAATGCCACTAGTAGAATAAATCCTCGTTGTAGGGTGTGGGAACCCTACCTCCCCCCTTCCGCCTAATTACGTTGGTCCATCGTTCCATGGATGGATCACAAGGTCCTCTCAGAAGAATCTCTACTCTAGGTCCCAAACCTGGAACCCGCTCGAAGAAGAAACTGCATAAGATAGAGGCAAACCCAAAATTCCTCTTACTCCCTTGTTTGCACTCTGTTAACTGGCTCTTCATATTTTCCAATAGTGAGGTACACCAATCATATACTATGGGTCTCAAGAACTGTACTACATAGAACATGAGTAGCATCGATTCCTAGTGCAATGAAGTTGAACCTGTGATCTTGGTGAACACAAGGACAACAAGCTTCAGGCTGAGATTGGTTATCGCTCGAATAGGGAGTTTACTCCTGACCTTCGGAGTCCCTGCCACACAATGGGAGTCTATGTACTCCTCTATTTTCATTATGATCCCTACTCCCATGATTTGAGGTTTACAACCTCTCCCTGGCGTGATAATTCAGTCAAAAAGTAGATATCCTCTACTTCAATCCTCAATGGTTACCCATTGAGGATGAATATTTCACTCGCAGGGTCCTAGTAACCCACAAGCATCTCAAGAAACCTCACCTAGGCCCTCATCCTTTTGAGTGCCCAAAATTTATATAAGACACATCTTTTCAAGGCCATTTGGGCCCTTGGATCGCGATCCACAACAGCATTGACCTACGGTCCTCCTCATGCTCTCTTTCCCTCCATTCAAGAACCATCCTAAGAGAGGAAATTCAAAATTTGAGTTAGCAACCATAGAAATCATTGATTGCATGCTTGTACACGAGCTACTTCATTTATAGTCACATATAGGGCTGGGTATACACACCCTGTGGTTTTCACAAGCATGTATAATCCATCGTATATGTGACCCGATAAGAGACAACCTAGGTACACTAAGTTTCACAATTTACGCCCTAAATTACTCAAAATTTGAAACCTAACTTAAAAATTTAATCCACTAAAAATGAAGAGAAGGGGAAGAGGATTACCTAGTCCATACGGTTTATGATTTCGTCACCTAACACTCCCGCAATCCCCAGTTGAAGCTTGGAGGTATTTTGGTCCAATTTTCACTATTTGGGTAAAAAATCAAAATGGTATAGTAATTTTTGGTTTTGTTACTATTTATAAACAATTGTTACCCACTTTCTATAGTTTTGAGCCATTTTTTTTCCTAATGGACTAATACAAAGGTGGATTGAGTTGGTTTTTGTAGTTTTCACCAGGGATTCTTGCAGATTTCAATGTTATGTTGGTCGTTCGTCACCACGGAAAGGTATTTTCATTACCCAACATATAGGATAGGTATCCATTCCATCATGCATTTTTTCATTATCCTATAACTGTCACTTTTTATGCCTTAGGTACAAACCCATTTGTTGTGACACAAAACCTTCCATCTGCTATAAGTCATGTCATTATCAAGTGGTAGAGACTTACCAAACATGGGTTCCCTAGTTAGATCCCATACTTCACTTGGTGCCCATGCAAATATTTTTTCCATAGGATCAAGAGTCCCTCATAGCTAGTACATGAATTTATGATGAGCCTCATTTCTCACTCATAAACATGCTACCTTATACCCTGAGGACTCCCAACCGATTTTAATTTAAGCTCTTTTCCAAACTCGTCTTCAAAAAGAGAAAAGATTGTCGAGTGAACTTGTCTCTCTAACACTCGTAAATTGAATTTGAAAGGACGTCTATTTGGAACAAGTTTATCCCTTTTTCACACCAAGTAGACTAAAATTCATAAAAAAGGACATTTTTTGGTGTTAAGTTGTGATTGCATCTCATGCCCTTACTTGCAGTATTGATCCTATAGTCAGTTCTCTCTTTGCATTATAAAACATTTTCCTCCACAGTTTTTGCATCCTCAACCAAGCAGAGACTTGTTTATATCCTTCACAATTTGACACCCTGTACCTAGGAGGAAACATTCCCCCGAGTGTCCATCTCCTGCATGCATCTCCTTGCATTGAGCATAGGTATGTTCCACTGTTGGAACTAGTTTTTCTTACTTGCGACACGTGTTTCCTCCTTTGTATCATAGCATTCATTTGTCTATGAAAAAGCAAAAAAAAAAGGGTGAGAAGGGAGTATTATCTTATGTGGGAATCATTTGTGTGGCCTTTGAACAGAGCACAAAGTTATTGAGTCCATTTTTCATCATAATTTTGGGGATTAACGTGGCCTTAGGAAGTTGAGCTTGTTACATAGTCTTCTCTACTGACTGGTTACTCTTCCAGTCCCTATAGAGAGTTTAATTGATGCCTCTTGCATCTCATGGTTTCACCATTGAGTCTATGATGCTAGAGTCTTCCATACGTCTCATTCTCTTGTTCAAAGGAATTCTATCCACCTATGTTGGCCACTTCTCATAACTCTTGACTTTGCATGTCAGTCATACCCTTATTTTATCTGGGAATCACATGATATTGTAGTCCTATCATGCACCCTGGTCCTACTTTCATCATTGGTAGGTAACCTTGAACCCAACAATCAACACTTCATTATTAGTCGTTGACTGGGTGGTTTCCCTTGTGTTCAAAGACAAGACATATATTCACACATTCAGATTCGTGCAGTGTCTTGGATTCCATTAGTCTTATTGGTGGTTTCCTCACCTTTGTCAACAGTTTTCATCATTGGCTGCTATTCATAGGGTATTTTTCGTGTACCGCTTGCACTTGGCACACGCGAAAGATGAACAGGGTCATTGGTTCGTGAACATGTTCTTCATTCGATTTCAACCAAATAATGAATCTCCTACTTTGTACCTCGTGCTGACTGATGAGAGATTCCTTAATGCTCTCCTTTCAGCGGGTCTCCTTCCATCGACTTCAACTCATCCATTCTGGAAACGAGACCTAGAGTATTATGAGTACCTTGAGGCTTCTAGTCATTAGTGGCAGTCTCTCTTTGCATCGATAGTTGGGAATAAATCAATCTCTCCTGATCGACGGATTCTTCAGGTGTTCGACACCGACTCCTTTATTCACACTTGTAAGAATGTACTCGGTTCCTTGACACCTATTTTCATTATCGGTAGGCTATCTCGTTTTTGTCAACGGTATACCTTAATGATCGGTAATCAAACAATGTCTCATTGTGTTCGACCTCAACTCCTTTATTCACATGATGTAGAATTGCACCCTTGGTGGATTGTGTACAAGACTTGAAGACACCAGTTTATGGCCGCAACTTTCTCGATTTGTTGCTTCCTTCTCATTGGACTAGTACCTATATGAATTTAGTGATCATGGGAGATCATATTGTACTCAATTGTATACATATATCTTCAGATTGGTTTTGAGACTGGTTCTACTGGGCCTCGTTCATGACTATGACAACTTTTGGCATGTAACTGCATTTGTATTTGGCTATTCATGGCCATAGACAGTTTTTTGGTATATTTTCACATGGATCTACAATGTAAATCTATTGGAAGCCATGTATGCAAAGTCAATACATAATGTAATGAGGAGCTAGTTCTTCCAGCTGTTTCCCCATCACTATACTTCTAGGTTGTTTATAACGTATTTAGGCCATCGCAGATACTCCTCTGACCTCACACATTAGGGGGCATTTGTTATAGCAATATTTTCCTCACCCTATGAAATATTTCACAGAAGGCCTTTTTCCATTTCCCTATGCAGACTTATCATCCCTGTTTGTAAAATCCAGAGCCAAAAATACATATTTTTCCACATGTACGCATCTTGCCTACTATACAACATGCGTATACGCAGGCTGCTCCACTACAACACGCATACATCAGGATTTGTGCTAGAAAATGAAAATGAATGTCGGGTTTCCATGTCATAACAAGAGATCTATGATCCTTAACCTTCCATATACTGAAAACATTCTGACTCAACCCTTCAGTTCCATTTTGAAGGCTATAAATGGGCCAATTCCGAGTTATGGAAAGAGGAGAAAGAATTCAACTTTGAGAGAAAAGTTACTCTGGAGAAATTATTTACTTCATATTGAGTATGCATCCCTTTTTCCTTTAAGTCTGAAAATAGTGTTCAGCCTCCAAGCTCTTCCCTTATTGATTGAGAACCTCATTGTTTATCTCTTATGAGCTTTCCTTTGGTGGAGGATTGAAGTGGAGGCCCAACTGGAAAGAAATTAGTTTCTTGGTTCCAAACCGTGTTGACACTAAATTCGGTAATATTTTTCTCTTCTGTTGATCACATACTAATAGAAATACTCTTTTCTCGTCCAATTGATATCTTGCAAATATTTGAATTATTATTCCATGGGTGTATTTGTCATGTTTATTAATGGATTATGCTATTGAATGTGTTAACATCATTTATCATCACCCTATGCTTACGTTGCTTGGTTGTTGAGGACTAGTTACAGGTATATTTCTTTGGGTCAAGTGCTCAATTGTGGACTTCATCGAACATCTGGACGAGGTAGGACTTTTATCTTGTCTCGCTAGCATATTTGTTTTCATGGCATACTTGAGAAGAGAGTTGATTTCTGAAGTCATTTCTGTCTGTTGTGGTTTACCCTAGCCATGGAGAGATTTTCCTTGTAACACAAACCTCATCCAAATCAACCCCAGTTACAAATTGGTCTTGGAAATCAAACGATCAGTTTGCATCAATTGTATGATTTGAAATTTAAAAAATCCAGAACTTGTGAAGAGATTGAAATATCATGGGAAACCCTTTCCACGAAGAAGAAAGAGAAATCAAAAGAAGACAAACAAAACAAGATAAAAATTGAAATTTGGAATCATACAAGGGAGCAATAACAAGAAGTAAGAGAAGAAAACTTCAAAATCCATAAGTTGGAGAAATTTCCACCACCAAAGAAAGAAGAAATCCAATCATAGGTGACAAAAAAGAAATAAATGAGAACCCTAAGAATCATGAAGATAGAAATAAAAGAAAAATAATTCCATGAATAAGGGTTAGAAATAGCCCACTTAATATTCAAGGAGAACAACATCAATTGCCAACTCTTCCACAAGGAGTGTTGCTACTATTTTCAGGAGATGGAGTAATGGACCCAAAAATACATATGGATCTATTTTTGAACATGTGTGATATTCACTTAGTAGAACATGATGATGTAATGGTCAGAATTTTTCTTCAGACAATGACAAGCTTGGCCTATGAATGGTATATGTCTCTTCTTACATGATCAATTTCATCATTCAATGATCTAGAGACCATGTTCATGACCATGTATGCTCCCCCAGTAGCATATCATACTTTTCTCACACAATTCACCCAAATTCATTTGAAAAAGAGTGAAAGGATCAAATATTCTAACTTAATATTTTTCAAGACATTAAATCAAATTCTAGAAGAGAAAAAACCTAATGCTCCAGTTATACTCGGGTGTTATAAAAATGAAATGGCCTCAAATGTAAAATTTTCTATCAGGAATTCACAAATTGAAGACTTATATGGTGCTATGAATAAAGAAATGAATATGGAATAAATCATGCTTGAAACATATGTTGATCCTGACATTATTCTCGGGAAATTTCAAATACAAATCGATTTTCTTGCTATCTCAAATAAAGGGGCATCGACTACAAGGAACGTTGAAAATCGGGGAACGAGGAATGTTGAAAATAGAGGAGTTGGTGGAGGAATATTTCAAGGAATGATCCCTAATGTAAGAAGCGATCCAACAATAACTCAAGAAACAAAAAAAAGATTAGAAATATCTTAAATGAATCGAACAATTTGACAAATGCAAAATGAGCTAACAATATTGAGAAGAGAAAATTTTACCCCTAACAATCAAAATCACAGAATTCCCGCTAAGGAATAGAGAAGAAAACCTCTTCAAGAACAAATAATAATATATGATAATAGAAATGAAGAGCAAGGGAAAAGATCAGCTAGAGTGCAAAACCCTAATTTTGTCATATTGGAAGAGATCTTTGATGAATACAAGTTTTATAACTTTGACCAAGAGGATGAAATCATTCAATATGAAAGTCTTGAATCTATACAGACAAATGAAGATGATTCGTCCTTGTATATTTTTTATGAACATGAAGAATCATATATATCATGAGAAAATGTTGTGAAAACCATGGCACACATCAACAAATTCAAAGAAAAATATATTGTTGAAAAAGAAAAGGAGAAATCCAAAACAAATGTTGCAGAAAATTCAAAGCAGCAAACAATTTCCAATCAAACAAAGAGTTCTCCACAGATGACATACAATGTAATTGATGATATGACCGAGTTGAGAATCACTTTTCCCTTCATGGCAGTGGTGAAAATCCCACAACAAAAAGAAAATATTCTCAAAATTCTTGATGCGCTAGGTAATAGAATTGAAACCGTTGTAACAAATTCCAAGCTCCAACAAAATATTTTAGCAGTCAAAACCAAGGGTAAAGTTTTGACATTCTACATCACATTAGAAAATCATGATGTATTGAGTGGGCCTAATGGTTAAGGACATGTTCTTCCTCCTAAGAGGTCACAAGTTCAAATCCAAATGGGGGTAGGGTATGTATACCTCCGTAGAATTTACCAGTCAAATCGTTAGGTGGAGGGGGGCGCATACACCAATTTGGTGTCTGGCTTGGCCGTGACCTTAAAAATGGATTATTATTATTAATATTATTAATGGAGAAACCAATAATATTATTCCCTTGTTAGTAATGGAAG
>ML787648.1:679211-699773 GCA_009831015.1 Picea engelmannii | reverse complement strand
TCAAAATATTTTAAAAGAATTAAATCCAATTATCTTCCAATAACCATTTGAAAACGAATCATTGTGATTGAAATGGTTCTATCATTCAAAATTAAACAGGATCAAAAATGATTCAACCGAACACAGAGATAGGAATACTCTGTTCTTTTGTTACCATAAAATCGGGTCCACAGAGTCATAATCGGACAGTCATAAGATTGTTTCATATCCAAATCGAATCCCTTTGTTATGAGATCGTTTTGATATTCAACAAAAAAAATCGCAAACACTTTGTTATACTTGTCTCATCAACAGGAGAAATCATCGAATCGAACAAGATTATCACGATAACTGTATAGCAAGCGATTTAGGCTGTGAACGAATTCAAACCATAACTAACACATAACCAAAATCGTAACAGGATCAATCAAACAGAATTTGTTATAGATTTCGATCGTTGATCCTTGCACAGCGAGCAAACAAGATTGATTAATTTTGATAACAATCGTTTCAATCAAATGAATCATAGCAGGGTTTGACCAATTCATTTCACAAATCTAAAATATAGAGCATCAATTATAATCTGAACTCGACTCATAGGACAAACTTGCCAAATTAGAATAAGAGCGAATCGATTGGCTAAGGTTTTCACATAGTTGTTATGATTCGAATTCATTTCCCGATTCGTGCGCGAATGTTATTTGAGCGTATTGTTTTCATCAAAGAAACAGAGTCATTATCCTTAACTTGGAAACAATCAAATATAGAATGTCACATGACACAACATCATAACAAGTATCCTCCCGAAGACATTCACCAATCATAGCATACCAATGATAACGAAATCGAATCCGAGCAAAATCGTTTTCTAAATTAAGCATAAAAACTTCCTGTTGGGAGTGCGCACAAAACGAATTGAATTGAAAACACACCATTACTTTCGTTGTTTCACTCAGACAAACTTAGCAAATGAAATCCAAATGAATAACCATTCCAATCCAAATAAAAATCTATAAGCAAATCATATATCGAAATTCTTTCTATTTTTATCAAAACGAAGCCATGTACAGGATGATCACCAAATGATAGGGGCATTTAGATGAGTGATCAAACTATTTAACAGCTGAATTCAAATCATTATATCAAACTAGATTATTTACAAAACAAAACAATGTCAAAAACATACCTGTGTAGCGACGAGGTTGCTTGATTAGGCCAGCTTGGAATTTACAACAACCGTGGCTGATTCCACGTTTTTGAACAGAATGGAGCCGGTTGTTTTTTGCTTTTTATCTGTCACTTGTAGCTTTGCCTTTTGACTGGTTAGGACTGCAATCTAGTCTTCCAAAGATTGAATCTTTGACTGGAGTATAGGAACATCAATAAAATACCGTTCTAACCACGAATTTCATTGGTCACAGGGTGACTGTGTGGGTTTAGACAGAGCAGGTGAGGGTTTGTCCAAATGACCGAGGGTTTCACGAGGCAACTTAATACCCGGGTAGTTAGGGTCATCCTTTAGGCAGGGGGGTAGGTTTGATACAAAATCATAAGGGGGCTCGGCACACAAACCTTGCGAGTAGGGGTACTCGCTAGAAAGAAAACGCTCAATATCAGAATCAAAATCCTCGCTCAGAACTATAGGGTTAGACTTGGCAAAGGGTTTCAGCTTGTTTATGGCCATTCTAGAAATGAGTCAAGCATTCCTTTTCCCTTTGGCATTTGCGGCAATGTTTGCCTTGGGATTTTTTCTCATAGGCTTTGTAATGGCCTCTGCACTCTTAGTTACAGTGTCGGATAGGTCAATAGGAGGCTCAGCCGAGGGTATAGGCAGTAAGAGATGTAAGGGTGCGGGCGGTTCGGGTTTCGTTTCAATTACCACAGGTTTATCAACCTGTACAGGGTCGGTGTCTTCAAAGCCATTACGGGCAATGAAGGCCTTCCAATTATCACCAAGCAAATTCAAATGATAAACAACAATGAGCTTAATAAGCCCATGGTGAAACAGGTTGTTATCATCCTTGTGCCTCTTAAACTTTTTGGACATCTTATACAGGCTTCGATGAAAATAGAATGGCACGTTTAGAGGATACCCTATAAAAATCATCAATAGATGCAGGTGGTAAAGGAACACAAGCCCGTATTGACCTTCACAGGTCACAAACTGCTTGATTATCATTAACAAGTTGTGCCATCATGGTTTGAGCATAGTTACGGGCATACCTCTGTCACAAGAGGTGACTTTGTGTGACTGAAACAGCAATGTCCACGGCACTTCTTCGACCTTGCAATTCTTAAACCAACACTGTCCCGAAGTAGGTAACCCCGTGGCTGAGCTAATAAACTATTCATCAATCTCTAACTGAATATCACTGACCTTGGCTTGACAACCATCGAAGGTCATGGCAAACTGTTGTGCTACACAAAGGTTAAAACCCTCAAAACGTTTCACGAAGGTAAGCCATCCACTGTCTGCCAAATCTTGGCGGGCATTGTCAAACATCAACAAAGCTTGACTGCCATTGGGTTCAACTTGCACGATTGGTGCCATGGAGATGAATACATGGTAAGGGAAGGGTTTGAATCACCAACACACACAAGAGCAGAGCTACCCGAACCAACAGTAATGAACGAGCAAAAGGGGTAAGCATTAATGCGAGCATGCGAAGGTGGTGGAGTCTGCCATGCATAATATTGATTATCCAAGTACAACCGCCAATTTTCATAGTTGCTCACTCCATAATAATAGTTCAACCATTAATTCATGTGTATAACCAATAAAATCAAGGTGTATACCAATGCGCGCAAGTGTTATACCATAACGTTTAAACATCCGGCATATAAATCAAAACCCAAAATCAACTATGCGCCAATGTATTGAATCAAAAGTTTAACCAAGGTGCCAAACGGTATCCACATAGTCGACAAGCCAAAATTCATGAAAAGATAAACATAAGGATTATATCATATATATATAAAAACTTAATCATAACCCTTATGCATTTTCATAGAATCAATGATTATGCAAGTCATATAAAGTTCAGATCCAAATGCTAAATACCTTGCAAACTTAATAGAACCAATTCATACAATCAATCGAAGTATGAGAACCGATCAAAGAATCTTGCCAGTCATATAGTGATCAATAAAATGTAAGCGCAATAGGCATAATGACAAAATAAATATTCACAGTTCAGATAATGATCGAAAAACAGCTTCGAAAGGAGAAGTTTTCACGCTTACAGTCATGAAAACAAAATTAAAATAAGTGTATAAATGTCGCAAGAGATGAAAATGTCATCTATTTGAGAAATGCGACGAAAAACTTGATGTTTGCAAGACATAGGTGTAGGCATCTTATAGGATAATAGAAAAAGTGAATTGGCTGCCAACAAAGTCGCGTTGGGAATCATAACTATGGTAGAGTACAAGAAGACTTTCTTGGTATTTTTAAAGTATGTTAGGTTCATTGGTGATGCAAAAGTGAAAATACAGAGATTTCTAAGTGGACTGCCAGCCTTTTATGAGGAAAAGATCAAGTATGATGAACTCAAGACCTTGATTGAGGCCATAAGGAAGGATAAATACATGTATGAGCAAGTCCAAGGAAGAGAATCTCTGTATAAATCTTGGAAGTCCAAGAAGAATGAGAATTCCAATCATAGGAGGAAAGGATTCAAACCTTCCTTCAATAGGAATGAGCCTAATAGAAATTGTCAAGATCAGTATGCTAAGAGGGATTTCAAGGAAGAATATTCCTTGGGAAAGAGGGGAAGAACACCAATCCAATGTTGGAGATGCAAGGAAGATCACATGTACAAGGATTTCCCACACAGGAAGGACCGATTGAAGACTATGCACAACATCCAAGAGGCTACAACAGTCGAAGATATGGGAAGAATCTATGTAGCTTTAGATGATCGACAAGCAAAGTACTAGTCCAATATGATAGAGGTGGAAGGTAAGATCATAAATCAACTTGTTTCTATTTTGATTAATTCAGGAGCAAGTCATTGCTACATTGATCCTAAGATAGTGGATGGATTACATTTGGAGAAAAGTAATCTTGGAAAAGCAAGTTTGGTTTAGTTAGCCACTAGAACCAAAAGAAGAATCCATGATATGGTCAGAAGTTGTCCCATAAGTATTAATGGTGTGAATACAATTGTTGATATAAATATCATACCATTGGGGTCTTATGACATTCTGATTGGAATGGATTGGTTGGACAAGCATTATGTTGTCCTAGATTGACATAACAAGACATTTACATGTCTTGATGGAAATGGAAAACAGAGCACTGTGAAAGGAGTTCCAAGACCCATCTCTATAAGGGATATTTCAGCCTTACATCTGAAAAGATGTTTTAGGAAGGAATGACAATTATATGCAGCTCATGTGGAAGATCCAGATAATACAAAGGGGCCAAGCCTCGAAGATTTCTCGGTACTACAAGAATTTGAAGATGTATTCCAAGAAATAGTTGGATTGCCACCAAGAAGAGAGATAGATTTCTCAATTGATTTAGTGCCAGGAGCTTCCCTAGTGTCAAAAACACCTTACAAAATGAGCACACCAGAGTTAAAAGAATTACAAATGTAGTTGGAGGAATTGTTGAAGAAAGGGTACATACGTCCAAGTGTTTCACCTTGGGGAGCACCAGTACTTTTTGTCAAAAAGAAGGATGGAACCTTGAGGCTGTGTATTGACTTCCGACAGCTGAAAAAGTACACTATAAAGAAAAAGTATCCTCTACTCTGAATTGATGACCTCTTTGATCAGCTAAGAGGAGAAAATATATTCTCAAAAATTGACCTGAGGGAAAGATACCATTAGGTAAGAATCAAGGAAGAAGACATTCATAAGATAGCCTTTAGGACCATGTATGGGTATTATGAATTTGTAGTGGTTCCATTTGGACTAACCAATGCACGAACTGTCTTCATGTGTTTAATGAATGGCATATTCAAAAATTATTTGGACAAGTTTTTCATAGTATTCCTGGATGACATACTTATATATTCTAATTCTAAAGAGGAGCATGAACATCACTTAAGATTGGTATTGCAAGTACTGGGAGAACATCAGTTGTATGCCAAGTTTAGTAAGTGTTTTTTTTATCAAAAGAAGATCCATTACTTGGGACACATTATTTCAAAGCAGGGCATAGCAGTAGATCCAGAGAAGATCGAAGCCATTAGAGGATGGCCAACACCCAGAAATTTGTTAGACGTCATATATTTTATGGGATTAGCTGGCTACTACAAAAGGTTCATAGTAGGTTTCTCTAATATTTCTCATCCCATCACTTCTTGCAGAAGAAGGGAACTAAATTTGTATGGACACTCGAGTGTGAAAATAATTTTAATCGTTTGAAGGAATTACTTACTAGTTCACCTGTGTTAAAGATTGTTGACCCAAATAAAAGTTTTGTGGTATGTACAGATGCATGTAAGAAAGGAATTGGGGGACTCCTCACACAAAATGGACATGTCATTGGATAGGAGTCTAGAAAGCTTAAGGAACATGAGAGGAACTATGCCACCCATGACTTGTAACTCATTGCCATTGTTCATGCCTTGAGGATGTGGAGGCATTATCTTATGGGGAAGAAATTCGAATTAAGGATAGACCACATTGGCCTGAAGTATCTTTTTGAACAACTGACCTTGAATGCCAGAAAACAATATGGCTGGAGTTTTTAAGTCAATATGACTTCGATATCAAGCATATCAAAGGAAAGGAGAATAAATTTGTCTATGCACTTAGTAGAAGAGTGCATATCATGCATGCTACTGCTATCAGTATGCAACAGTCAAACTTGAAGAACATAATTTTAGATGGTCTTGTTACAAACCAACATTACCTATTGGTAAAGGAAAACTTGCAGCAAGGAGATGTACATCAAAAAATAAAGGAGTATGAGATAAAGGAAGATGGATTACTCATGCATAAGAATAGAATCTATGTTCCTAGTTCCGAAGAACTGAGGAATGTGGTACTGAAGGAAATGCATGATGTTCCTTATGCTAGACATATCGGTTACTAGAAAACAATTACAACAGTAAGAAGTCAGTTCTTTTCACCGGGAATGAAGAAGTATGTTTTTTATTACATCGCTCAATGGATGGAATGTCAGAAGGTGAAGGATGAGCATAGGCACCCAGCAGGTTTGTTGTATCCATTGCCAATTCCAGAGAAGAAATGGGAAGTGATCACCATGGATTTCATCACAGGATTACCCAGAATGAATAATCAACATGTTTCAATCATGGTGGTGGTTGACAAATTAACAGAGGCTGCTCATTTTGTGCCCATGAAGACAATGCATACAACATCTAATATTGCAAAAATTTTCATGAAGGAAATTGCTAGGTTGCATGGGATACCTAGGACAATCGTCTGGGACAAAGATACAAAATTTACCTCCAATTTTTGTAGGTGATTGTTTAAAGGATTTGGAACAAATCTAAACTTTAGCACAACATATCATCCCCAGACAGATGGGAAAATAAAGAGAGTCAATCGAATAATTGAAGACATGTTGAGAATGTATGTGATGGATAAGCCATCTAAGTGGGAAGATTACTTACACTTGTTTGAGTTTGCATATAATAATGGGTATCAAGCTTCATTGAGAATGAGCCCATTTGAATCCTTGTATGGGAAGAAATGTAATACTCCAGTAATCTGGGACAACCTAGAATATAGAGTGGTACTTGGGCTAGAGTTGCTCAAGGACATGGAAGACCAGGTGGTTAAGATCAAGCATAATTTAAAGGCATCTCAAGATAGATAGAAAGTCTATGCAGACAAGAACATGATAGATAGATAATTTAAAGTAGGGGAGCATGTACTTTTGAAAGTGAAGCTCAAGAAAATCTCCTTGAAATTGGGTAGTTGTACAAAGATGGCAGCCAGATTCTGCGGTCCATTTGAAATATTGGATAGAATAGGGCTAGTTGCATACATTCTTTCATTGCCTACTTCCATAAATGTGCATAATGTATTTCATGTATCTTTACTAAAGAAATATGTACATTATCCTAACCATGTTATTGATTGGCATCTGATTCAGGTAGAGACAGGGGGAGATTTTCAGGTTTAGCCAATGCGGGTATTGGACAGAAAAGTCAAAATGCTCCAAAATCTAGTTATAGAGCTGGAAAAAGTTTAGTGGAACTGCTACAGTCCTGAAGATGCTACCTGGGAGCATGAAGATTCCATGCGGGCAGAGTACCTGCAGCTTTTTGAATAAATTTGAGATTTTGATCTCTATTTTGTATATGCACTTAGGACAGTGCCAAAATAAGGGGGAGGGGATGTAACACCCCAGGTTTTGAACCCCCATTTTCAATAATGTATTGTTACAATCTAAGAGGCCAAAGTGCCCAAACAATTATTAAAAGGCTAGTGTGCCCAAGACATGTAATGTTTTGTTTATCATTATTAATAATAAATACATCGTTGGCTGCTAGACTGACAAGGACTAGAGTTATAGGGGGCTATGATTCCAAAAGAGAATGGGTTGGAGGGGCTAAGTGTTTATTCCTATGTTAATTACATTTTGTCTAAAGAAGGAGGAAATCGGTTACGTGAGATTCTTGGGGAAGGCTGGGAGGTTCTTGATTTCCCCACGAGGTTACTTAAACCTTCCTATGGTCTGATGGGGGGGTTCGACTATTGGTTTGCTCATTGATTCCCTGTACATTCACTCATTTTTTCCCTCACGCACTCCCATGCACACACTTACCCATCCATTGATCCATCCCTCATCTGTGTCTCGTCTTGGGAAAGGGAACCGAATTGATGAAGATTTAGCGACGAGATAGTTGGTTGTAATGGTTGTTGTTGCAATCTATCCATTATCTGAAGCCTACACGTCTTAGATACATTGGCATGTGCCCTATTTTTCTCACAACTGCAAGTCCTGAGAGTTCCATATTTGAGAATCTGGACCAGCTGTGTTGGAGGCCCTAGTAAAAAGGAGAAGGACTGCCTAAGGGGTTGTGTGGCAAAGAAGGGTGGAGGTCCATTATCTTGAGTGGTACAAGCTGGGTAGAAGAGATCTAGGTACTTGGATTATTGTGGGTGTTGGGAAACCTGTGAGAGCTTGAGAGCTAACTAGTTTGGGAACCCAAGCACACTCTGGAACTGTCCTTGTGGATTCATAGCCCTGGCTCAGGGGTGACACTGCGGTTGAGATTTGGAGCAGTGGTTTCTACGGTTGGGTGGAACGCCCTTGGTTTGCAGCCATTTGGTGTCATTTTTCATAAAGATAAGTGCTCTATGTTATGGTATCATTTACATGTATTTGAATGTTATTTCCGTTGTATATTTAATTATCATTTAATTTAATATTTAGACTATGCATGCTTGTCGATTATTTTTGTGCATGTCATTAAAGTATTTTCTTTTATGTGTCCTTAAATGATGAAAAATGTATCGGTAAGAGAAATAATTCCAAGGGAAGGCTTGAAGGTGGCATGCCCCAGCCTATGGGTGGTTGGGGATGTTACAGGGTACATTTTTGGATACCACAAACCATCATCTTAGATCAGGATAATTAGTTCCTCAACACATTTTGGTCGAGCCTCTGGTCACTGTTGAACACCAAGCTCACCAAATCCACTGCCTTCCACCCCTAGATGGATGGACAAATTGAAGTCGTCAACCGAATGATCATGCATATCCCATGCATGTATAATTCTAGACATCCCCACACATGGGGTGTAAGTATTCCCTATGTTCAACATAGTTACAATAGAGCCATACATAGCTCCATCGACTATAGCCCCTTTTAGGTGGGGTTGGGATTTCAACCATTAGGTCCCATGGATGTTGCACTACCCCTTGCAGCCACCCAGAAAAACTCGTCACATGCTTAAACTGATGTCGACAAAGATACCTAGTTTATTGAGTGGATCCAACACATCTGTCAACAGGTTTATGATATTTTACAGAATTCCAATGCCAAGTACAATAATTTCCATGATCAACGTTAGGTTCCACATAAGTTTCAAGTGGGAGATAAAGTTTGGTTGCACTTGCATAAAGAACGCCTTACAAGACCCCATCGAAAGATTTGTCCACTCCATTATGGACCTCATAGAATCACCAAGGCTATTGGTGACAATGATTTTGAGCTCAACATTCCCCCCTTCCTTGGCTTTCACCCTGTGTTTAATGTGGACCTCCTTTGACCATACTTTCCACCATTATTGGACATCTCAGAGGTAGTAGAACAATTGACACCAATAGATCTTAGCCATGGCTACATGGAACATGCATCCACTGATCAGATCGTGGAAACACAGGTCAAGGGCACTCACCAACATAATATCTAGCTTTATAGGGTTGTCAAAGAAGGGCATCTCCTGCACTAAGTCAAGTGGCTCTTTCGGGGCCAAATTCAATAAAAAATTCCTCATCTGATAGGGGAACTCAACGCAATGGAGACCATTTATTCCTAAGGTGGGAGGATTGATCTAGGTGGATATTGATGGCCACCCACCTATTCCAACTAGCTCACATACATATTTCATCTTGGCAGTTTCAATTTTCATTTTGGCAGGTTTTTTCTAGCTTTTAAGGTCTTGAACTTCAGAGGTCGTTTTGATGCCATAAAATTTTTTTTTTGGGCCCTCCAAAGTCACATAGTTGATATAGTTAGAGTGTGACGACATAATTTGTATTCCTCATATATACCTTTCCAACGAGCTATCATGCACCTAAAACAGAGATCATATGCAAAAGTTACAACCCCGGGAAGTTGATGTACCAACTTACCCCAATGGGCCCACATGACTTTTGATGGTTAATCTCCTAGGGTTATGTTTTTAGATGTCTAGGTTTTTGGAATTCATGTTTTATGAAAAAACGGCTTTCAAATCCTCATTGTAATCATCTTCTTGGGAATGAGTGCAACCATCACATCTCTTCTCAGAGATAAAATGACCACCATTCTAGCAAGCTTGTTTCAGTCTGCATTTTACAGTTTCAACATATTTATTTATTGAATAAAAGCCACATTTTATTGTATATATATTATTTTCACTATATCTTTATGTTAATAGTATAAATATGTATTCATTTCATTCTTCTCATAAAATTCGGATCAAAGGAGCCTCCAACCCCCTAGTTTACAGGCTCCAACTTGAAGGAAGCTCCAACTCCATAGATTCTGCAGCTCCAATTGGAAGGAGGCCCCAACCCCATTTCCTTGCCCCTTCCTTCCTCCAAAAAACATAAATGAGAGAATCAACCTATCATTGGTACTCTCACTAATACTGATACATCATCATCATCAAAACTGACACAACCACATAAAATTCATGCCAAGATCTCCAAGAATATCCTCCAAATCATGTGTTGAAAATCACCATGATATGCATCAAATCATGTGCCAAGAAATCCAATATGTGCCTCAAAGAATACACCATGACTCAAAGAATATACCCAAAATGTGCCAAAATATCCAAGATACAAGCCTCAAGAATGTGCTAAAATATCCAAGATATGCCTCAAAGCATATACCAAAGATCTCCAAGATATGTTTCAATCATGTGCCAAAAATATCCAAGGTGTACCTCAACTATGTGAAAATAGTATCCAATATATAACTAAAACCATGTGCCAAAATATCTAATATACAAGCCTCAATCATGTGCAAAAACATGCCTTAAACATGTGCCAAACCATCCAAGATATGCCTCAAAGAATATTCCATAACCTCCAAGATATGGATCAATAGTATATCATAATAACCAAGATACAAGCCTCAAAACATATAGAAAACATAACTTTCATTCTGTAAACAACCTGGTGCATCAGATCTCAGATCATCAATCCTTCCTCGACTTCAAAATTCACAAGAGAGTACCTTCTTCAAACCTTTCCTCGGCCTCATGGGACTAGACCAGGAAACAAGTGGGGCCTTACATGGTGATACAAGGACAACCAACAAGGGCCTCACGGTGCATCCTATACTTGACCCACGGGGGTCACCTTGGATAGGGTTTCCCGAAACCCTTCTCACATATGCAATTATGAGATCTTCATGCTTCGCATGATTTCATTATCTCACTTGCGCCAAGAGATCATGAATTTTCTTAATGATAAAATGAGAGGTTCTTGATGTGTATTTATACCCTTCCAAGTAACATATTTACATGACCTTTTAGACAACCTGTAACTTCTTGTTTGAAACAAATTTTTCCCTTTAATTAATTTTTGGGCCGACTTGTAACTTATTTTCCATATATCCAGGGCTTCTTCACTTGCTTTCAGGGCTTGATCTTTAAGAGGGAATACCTTCTCAATCGTGAGGAACCAAGTAGTGTTCCACCTATCGTTGGAAATGGCTTGAAGAGGACTGTCAATCCAATGAATTTTTTCATCAATTTGTAATGTCCTTCACTCTCTTTTTCCTCAACCAAATTTGGGCTTCATGACCACACCTCTGGGGATTTCTAACCATATCTTCAGGGCTTCTTGACAATACATTGTAACTTATTTTCTTAAAAACGAGGGATTTTTGTAGGCTTATACAAAGTGTCTTCCCTTGAGGGCCATTATTAAAGATATGCCATAGGGGTACCACTTTGGATATTTCTTCATATAAACCCATCACTCATAGTGTTTTTGAACCTACTTCGGGGCTTCTTCTAGGGTTGACATCAATGACAACCAAGTTTCCAACACATCGATGTTGGGATTGGAAATTATGTTTTTCTTGATCTAGAGCATCCTAGTATTTCAAAACAAGAAACAAAAAAATATTTTTGAGGATTTTGGAAGATGTCTTTTGATGGTGCCTTCCCCAACTCAGTTATATATCCACACGTCACCAGACTCAAATTTCCTTTCACAAATAATGAAGCGGAATATGAAGCATTGATACAATGAATGAATCTTGACTACAGATGAAAATAAAACACTTGATAATAACTGGTGGTTCTGAAGTGGTTATAAATCATATAAAGAAGAGGTACAAAATCAAGAAAGAGAAGTTAAAATTCTATGCCAAGAGTAAATGAATTCATGGATTCTTTTAGTGCATTTAACATCTCCTTTGTCCCCAGAGATAAGAATCAGAAGGCAGACTCACTGGTGTTTGTTGCATATATATCCACACACCATCAGACTCGAATTTCCTTGTTCAAATAATGAAGAGGAATATGAAGCATTGATACAATGAATGAATCTTTCACTACATATGAAAATAGAGCACTTGATAATAACTGGTGATTTTGAAGTGGTTATAAATCATATAGAGAAGAAGTACAAGATCAATAAAGATAATTGTAAATTCTATGCCAAAAGAGTAAATGAACTCATGGATTCTTTCAGTTCATTTAACATCTCCTTCATCCCTAGAGATAAGAATCAGAAGGCAGATTCACTAGCGGTTGTTCCATATTTATTCAATATTGACAATCCCATAATCAAAATACACTTTAGTTCAAAAAGATTTTCATCCTTCAGTACCTGACAATCAAGATTATCTTCAGGTTTTTGAGAATGATGAGTAGCTTGATGAATTTCTTGTTGATACAAATGATTCTGTAGAAATCCTTGAAGATTAAAGTCATATATCTCTTTCGAAGGATTGTATCAATTTTGAATCTTGTTTCACAAGATATGAACAAACTAAAGTGTCCAATTTGAAAGAATAAATGCATGTCAGAAAAGTGCAGGAAACTCAAAAAATAAATATTGGCATTCAATATTCTCCAAAGTATGTAAACCTTGGCACCAATTGCACTAAATAAGAAGTTGATCAATATATTTCTTTGGTAAAATAATTTTATGATGGTTTTTCCTAGAATTATGATGATTTGAAGGAGTACGATAAGTCCATATTTAAATACATCACACTACTAAAAGAAGGAAAAAGTTTGGTTATGAGAATTGCAAATCCTAAATTAAAACCCATGGTAAAAATTGAGTTGGAAAAGTTGAAGAAGGCCAGAATAATCTTTCTAATTAGACACTCAGAATGGATTTCCAATCCTATTATAATAAGAAATAAAAGTTGGGATATTCATATTTGTGTTGATTTTAGAGATCTAAACAAGGAAATTATCAAAGATAATTATCCCCTCCCTAATATGGAAATGCTCCTGCAACATGTGACTAGTTCAACTCTGATGTGTATGTTAGATGGTTTTTCTGGATATAACTAAGTATCGGTTGCAAAAGAAGATAGACTTAAAATTTCTTTCATCACACCTTGGGAGACATGCATATGTATGTATGCCTTTTGGTTTAAAAAATGTTGGTGCCAATTTTCATAGGGAAATGGATCATGCCTTCAAAGATTTAATTGGAAAATTTATGGTTGACTATCAAGATGATGTTACTGTTCACTTCAGAGTAAGAGAAAATCATATCGGTAATTTAAGGCAAGTATTTGAGCGATGTAGATTATATAGAATATCTTTGAATCCCAAGAAATTTTTGTTTGCAGTTTCAAAGGGAAAACTCTTGGGACATATAGTCAGTAAAGAAGGAATTTACATTGATCTGGAGAGAGTTAAAGATATCAATGAATTGAACCCTCCAATGATAAAAAAAATGAGTATAATCATTCTTTGGAAAGATAAAATTTATAAGGAGGTTTGTCCCAGATTATGCCACAATTGTAAAACTGATAAATGTCTTGTTGAAAAAGGATAAAAATTGAATGGACACAAGAAATTCAAAGAGAATTCACTAAAATAAAGCATGCAATTGCTTCAACTCCAGTTATTTTTAGTCCAAATTTTGATTAATATTTTATCATATATTCTTGTGCTTCAGAAGAGACCATTTCTTCTATCTTGACACAAATAAATCTCAAAGGAGAAGAACTTCCAATAAATTTTATGAGTAAAAGTTTACATGATTATGAGTTGAGATATTCACAAATAGAGAAACAAGCTCTTTATTTGGTCAAAGTTGTGGCACACTTCAGAACTTACATCTTTTCATCTCATGTTATATCATATGTCCCAATATCTCTGGTAAAAACGCTCCTTAATACACAATTGGGAGAAGGGAAATGGACAAACTAGCTTTCAAAATCAAGAATATGATATTGATATCAAGCCATTGAAATATGTTAAAGGACAAGGGTTATGAAAACGTATGACAAGTACTGATGCATTAAATCAGGTTATATCTATTTCAACAAGATCCTCATCATCCACACCAAAATGTTATAAGGATATTATTTTCTATCTAAAATTTGGCCAATTCCCAAATGGTATGTCTTCAAAAGAAACAAGGGCATTCAAGATTAATGTAAACCAGTACGTACTAGTTGTTGAAATATTTTTTTGAAGAAATTTTTATGGAATGCTGCTAAGATGCATTGATTCAATGAAATCCCAAAAGGTTCTTGTTGAATTTCATGAAAGAATTTGTGGAGGACATTTTTCATCTACAAGTACAACACACATGATTATGAGAGCATGTTATTACTGGCCCACCATTTTTAAAGATTCATATGCAATGATTAGAAAATGTGTTTCTTTCCAAAGATGTTTAGGAAAAATGAAAAGAGAAACAATGTCATTGTAGTCCATAACAATTGAAGAACCTTTTGTACAATGGGGACTAGATGTCATTGTCCCAATTAATCCTAAATCTAGTAAATGTCATTCTTATATTCTTACTGCAATTGACTATTTTACAAAGTGGAAAGACATTGTAGATCTCAAGAAGGTCGATTCTGAAGAGATCATTTATTTCCTCAAGGAGAATCTTTTTCTCAATATTTGGAGTTCCAGAGAAATTTATTCAAAACAATGGATCAATATTTATCAGATCAAAGTTTACCAAATTTTGTGGGGAAGTTTGTATTATAATGGGACAATATTCAAACTATTATCCTCAATGAAATGCTTTAACTTAATCTACAAACAAAACATTGATCCAAATCCTTAAGGAAACAATTAATATGAATCAAAGAAATTGGTAGACACAATTAATAGATGAACTATGAGCCAGTATACTTACACTGAAAGACAACAATGGGTTGTCACCATACACACTATTATATGGGAAAGAAGAAAAAATGCCAATTCATCTGGAACTAGATACCTTATCATATGTTGTAAATTCCGAAGACACAAAATAAATCTCTCCACTACAAAGAAGTTATAATCAATTGATGCATATGGAGGAATGAATAAATGAGGAACAAAACCCTCAAATTGTAACCCAAGAACAAAAGAAATGTTTAACAGAAAATTCTGATGATGGAGATGACCATGATCCTCCCAAAAGGAATATTGAAAAACCTCATAATCTCCCAATAAACAGTCAAATAAAAAGACATGCAAATCAACAGGAAACAAGTGAGCGTGTACCTGATGATGATGATGCACTTGAGGACATGGACTTGGACACGAATATCAAATGCATAGAGTTTCTGGACGAAGAACAAAAGGATTCAGGAGAGTAAATAAGTTGTATTGAATTTGGTGACACAAGAATCAATATTCTATGAAGAAGAATCCTTAACTCTTTACAGTGATTTATTTGATAAAGACTCTAAGAAATTAGTATTTGAAAGAGTTAATTCAAAAGGGAAAAAGGTCCAAGGAAAAACACATTCAGGATTTAATTTGAGCGGAGTTTTACCATCAAGAATTGCAAGGATTCATAGAGCTACATGTGATGCTCTGGAAGTATCAGTGGATGAAATGGAAACTAAAAATGTTATACTCAAATAAATGGTTAAATAATTGGAGTATGCTTTAATAACACCCCCTATATTTGCAAGTCATATTGCTACTATTCAATCTGGGAAAATATTCGACAGAACATGAAAGTCAAGCTCATAGTTAAAGGGAACATAAATTTTTCTTGTTGTGGTTAGATGCTATGTTGGTTAAAACATAAATAAGAGAATGTCTCTCATTTTATAGGAATGAGATCTTGCAAGAAACTTCATTTCTTTGGGTTCTAGGATTACTAATATAAGATAATACCTCTAGGATGACCTTGAAAATGACGAGGGTTTTTATAAGGATGTTGTCATTAAATTTGTTTTGAAAGTTTCTGAAATGAGTGAACTAAAAAGGAAAAAAGAAGATTTACCATCCCCTACTCCCATGAAGCAATTGAAATCTTGTTGGCTCAAGAGAATAAAATTTTTAAAATAAATATTGGATGACATTGAAACTTTAAGTGTCAAAAAATGGGAATTGTATTTTAAGTTGATTGAGTTAGATTTGTCAGGAACTATAGGGGAAGTCCAATATCCAAAACTAATTTTAAATTATATGATTATGACGAGGGGTAAATTTGAAGAGCACTTGGAGATATTGAAAGGTGTATCAACAAAAAAATTCAATAGTATGACCAAGTTCATGGAACATGAATTCGAAAGTTGGCTTGTAAGTTATGTTAATAAAAATGAAGATATTGAGGAGATGCTTCACAAAATTTCAATTGACTTAAGAGAATTAGAAGGTACATTATTGGATATATATATCAGATAGGAAGTAACCATTGCACCTATGAGAGAATATATTGAAAATTGGTTAAATCAAGATTTACTATAGATAATTAAAGAAGATCAAGTGGGCGCGGTTGGTATGGGTCATGGAACTACAATCCAAGACAATACAAAAGGAACATCAATTTGAAAATAGAGGGATAGATTCCATCACAGTGAGTAAATTGATCAAATATGTTGGCCCTTGACCAAGTTTTGGATAACCTTGGTCATGTTTGACCATTTTTGGGACTTCGACAGGTTGGTCGAAGACGAAGCGCCTAGGCAAAGTGAAGATCATGGGATCTTGCCCCATTTTGAGGGATTTTTGGGTTTTAGGTTTGATGTAATGAGTATGGGATGTCGGCCCATGGGTTTGCCCATGTTTAGGCCTCTTTTGTAATGTATAAATAAGTATCTAGGTGATGTAAGAGGGGTCGATGGATAATTTATAGAGTAAGATAGAAGTTTGATCTATGTGATCATGGTGATATTTGGCTTAGTGCATGGATGTGTTACGGCTTGTAGAGTTAAGTACAAGCGTTTTGTGAGTGCTTTGTGCACAGACTGTGTAAGGATTTGTGATTTGTACCAAGCTCGAGGAAGGAGGATCTGGCGAGGTGCATGCAGATCTCCTGTCCTATGCAGAGTTGGATTTGAGGCTCTGTGCATGTAAGAAGATTGGAAGAAGATAATAAATAAGAAGAAGAGTTGGTGGACGTAGCCCCACACTAGGGTGAACCATGTATATCTTGTGTTATGTGCTTTGTGCTATATTGTTCTTGTATTTTCTTAGTGTATTGTTATGATAGATAGATCCATGAATTTTTAGTGCTTATGATCTGAATGAATGTTAGATCTACTTTGATGCTATGTGATGAATGGTTAGATGTGCTTAGATCTTGAGTGATATTGCGATGTTCTGTAACTAGGCTTTTAACCTGTGATGTGAATAAAGGGGTTAAATACTAATGAATGTTATTGGATAAGTTCTTTTTCAAGTATTATGATCATAGATCTATGTCCTAGCTAGGTTGTAGACACTTGATTCCTGCAACCCCCCCCCGCTTCTACCTCAGGTGAGACTTCATCAACTTCATAGGTGTTGCCGAAAGGGCTGGTAGTTAGGGTTTTTTTGGTGCGTTGTTGAAGCGTTGAACCCTAGGTCTACCCCTGTGTGAAAACAAATGGTTTCATTTTCGGACCCTCCATTGTCTCTTCTTCCATCTTTTCCAAGACCGACACAGAGAAAAGTGCTCTAGTGACTACTTCAAGAACAGTTGCTCGTGGAGCAGATGGGAGTTAAAGAAGTAGTCACTAGAGCACTTTTCTCTGTGTCGGTCCTAGAATAGATGGAATAAGAGACAATGGAGAGCCAAGTGAGGAAGCTCACTGAAGCCATTCAGTAGCTTCAAGAAAGAGTAGAAGAATTGAATTGCAAGCAGTGTCGACCACTCCCCAGGAAGTGCGAGATCAGAGGGAAGAAACTGTCAGGAGCATAGTCAAGAGAATCAAGACATTAGCTTTAGAATGCAAGAAACTAAGTAAATGAAGTGCACAGAACTATGAGCACCTTGCAGAAGACCCAAAACTAATGACATTGGAGTCACAGCTCCAGGAGGCGAAGCAACAAGCATCGACGGTACAAGAAAAGTTGAAGCTATTGTCAGTGGTAGAGAATATGAAAAGGTCACAGGGGGTGTGTGCAGTTTAGCAACAGGTCAATGCCATCCTGAGTAGAGTCATGGAAGTGACCCAAAGACTCCAGTCGGTGCAGTACGAAGCCTGCACAATGTTTGAAGAGATTGAAGGACAAGGTGCACAGCTGGAAAAAGTGGTCACCACGGTGGAATAGTGCTTGGAAGGACCTATCACCGAGAAATTCATTCAGGAGTTCACTGAGCAGGATTCTCTGGAAAAGCGGCAAGTCGAGGCAGCTCGAGGCCTTCAAAGTAGAATTTCTTAGATCAGAGTGACTTAGGACGAGTCACAGGTGAGTGTTGGGGGCCTATTGGCCCTTGACCATTTTTTGGAGAACCTTGGCCATGTTTGACCATTTTTAGGACTTTGACAAATTGGTCGAAGACAAAGTGCCCAGGCGAAGTGGATATTGCGGTATCTCACCCCCTTTTGCGGGATTTTTGGGTTTTAGGGTTGATGTAACGAGCATGGGATTTCGTCCCATGGGTTTTCCCATGTTTAGGACCCTTTTGTAATGTATAAATAAGTAGCTAGGTGATGTAAGAGGGGTCGATGGCTAAGTTCTAGAGTAAGATAGAAATTCAATCTATGTGATCGTAGTGATATTTGGCTTAGTGTGTAAGGTAGCTAGAGAGGTAGTGGGGGGGGCCAGAGGGCCCATAGTAATAATAGTGGAGGTCATTCAATGTAAGGTGGACTAGGTCCACTATATTATTAAATATGGCCCACTATGGTAGTTAGATATAATAAATGGGTAATTAGATATAATGAATGTAAGAGGACTTCTTAGAAGGTTCTACTTCTAGAAGATTATTCCTCTAGAATGTTCTTAGGTGATGGTAGCACTATATAATGGGGTTCAAGAAATGTAATAGGACATGAAGAGAAATATTGTATTTGTATTGGTAGCTCAATAGGAGGATGCCCCCTCGAAGAGGCAAGTGAACAGGAGAGGATCCCTTCCATAATAGGATCCATTGTACGGTGTTGCCCTACCTCAAGGGTTTCTATAATAAAGTTGTGGTTTTATATATGGTTTCATATATATTGTGTGGTGATTGTATTCATATATATTTGGATCCATTGTGATATTTTTTATTTAGTATTGGGTTCTTAACAAGGTATCAGAGCACTTTCCTTGGGCAGACATTGTGGGCAAATATTTTTTATTTTTTCATTTTTTTTTTTCGGAGAAGAAAAAAGAGGGCCGCGACATTCTCGAAGTTTTCAGTATATTTCTGTGCAAATTTTTCATAAAAGGGTTGTAGATCTGATTTCCTCTCAAAAAAACACCTAAGTTAAAAAAAAAAAAATTCGTCCAAAACGGAGTCCGGGAAGTCAAGATATTAAAGTTTTAAAATCTGCAAATTTTTAGAATTTTTTCTAGGGACGGCGGCGAGAAATTTTTTATTTTTGTAGCATCTGGAGGTAGAATTTGCCCAAATAAATTACATATCTGATTTCCTCTCACAATTTCACCCAATTTCAAAAACAAAATCAGCCAAAACAGAGTCTGGGAAGTGAAGTTATGAGCATTTTAACTTCAACAGTTTTTTAGGGTTTTTCCAGAAAAAAAAACCGCAATTTTTTGTCGTAACTTA
This sequence comes from Picea engelmannii, assembly GCA_009831015.1. Classification (NCBI taxonomy): domain Eukaryota; kingdom Viridiplantae; phylum Streptophyta; class Pinopsida; order Pinales; family Pinaceae; genus Picea; species Picea engelmannii. Next base: position 680,003 of record ML787648.1, on the reverse strand, counting down.
TTGGGTCTATTTTTTTTTTTATTTTTTTTTTTTATGACGGTTGAGGGAGCGAAGAGTTAATAGGGTGCTCAGATGGATATTTCTTCTCAAAACCTGAAAGGAATTCTTGAATCATTCAAAGCCCAATTGTTTCACACATTGGATGATAGATTGGATGCATTTGTACATGGCCTCACAGACGGCCTCACATATGTCCTCAATGATATTTTTCGTAGTATTCAAGATTCATTGAATAACATGCAGGAGAGATTTCTTATGGTATGATTTTGAAGCCGATTGTGATGATTGGTATATGGATAGTTGTCATTTCTGGGATGACAACCACTTTCATACTTTATTTGATGAATCTAATCCACCCTCTGTAGAGAGCATCAATTTGAAAAATCGAGATCCAATGATTATTACCAGTGTCCATCCTGCATATTCTACAATGGTATTATTCCTTCCATATTCTGCTACGACCCTTTTCCACTATGTGGATGGATATTCTTATTTGGATCCACATGACAGGTGTCAGTATTTGGAGCATCATTTTGAGTTGGTTATTGGGTTCCAAAATCTTCCACGAGGAGTTCACATGAGCACTTGGACATGGGACCCTGGCTTACAATGGTGGTTGGACTACATCAACATGGTGTCTTTCATTTCTACATGGGGCCTTGGTTCTCCAGTCTTCTTCAGCATTATGGTCCACAATTATCCATGGGACCCTGGTATATGGTTGTACATCAAGCGTTGAGGACAACGCTTTCATAAGGGGGATGGAATGTAAGGTAGCTAGAGAGGTAGTGG
>ML787648.1:624322-638782 GCA_009831015.1 Picea engelmannii | reverse complement strand
TAATATTTGGACACTATTTATCGATGGCTCCAAGTCTCAAGAAGGAGTTGAAATAGGTTGTTTGAAAATATATCTTCGGGGAAAACGTAGTTTCATATCATGTAGATTAGAATTTGATTGTATGAATAATATTGTATAGTATGAAGCATTTGTACAAGGTCTTAAAAAGGTCGTATATTTAAAAGCAAAAAATATAAAAAAAATTGGGGAATTAGAGATCATTGTAAGACAAATAAAAAACACAATACATTGCAATTCCCCACACCTAAAGAATTATTGTTGAGAGGTGTTAACGATGATTGACACTTTTCAATCCATTGACATCTCTACCATTCTTCGTATTGATAATATTGTAGTCGACTCTTTATCTGTTTTTTCCTCTAGGTTAACTCCATTAGAATACTTCGAGGAAAGTAGGTTTTCTATTGAATTAATCTATCAGCCTTGACTCCCAAATAATTTCACTAACTGGAGAGTTCTTGAAGGTGATGAAAAAATCATAGAAATTTTGACCAATCAAGATACGTTCAAACATACAACAATATATGATGAAGAGCATGAAAAAATATTGGAAATTAACAAAGAAGGAAAGGATGAATTAACAACCAATGTTATTCTAAAAAGTGTGATTACTTTAAAGAAGTTATTTGACTTACAAGATAAGTCCAAGAGATCATCTCATGTCAAAACTTAGATCTCAACTTTAGGACATGAGATGATCAATCTTGGAACATATGAAAATCCTTGTAAATTTTAAACCCGTGAAGTAAAGAAATGCATACAGTTTCTTAAGAAAAACATAAAGTAATTAATGGTTCATACACATTGTACACAAAGATTTACATTGGAAACCCTTAACAGGGAGAAAACAATCCTTCCTTGGTGCCACACCTATTAACTCTTCATTGTATTAATTTAATCATCCACAATACAATACATAAAATATTTTAGGTATTTCATAGCTACCAAAACCTTAATCCCTTAATCCAGGATTAATTTAGAAAACTGTTAAAAAAAGAGAAAAATGCTTAAATATAAAAAAATGTAGTCGTCAGACATAGTTGTCAAATATGATGTACCCCCCACACACATGCAAAGAACATAACACCTACCCAACATTTTCCCACTTGTTGTTTTATTTTCATACAAGGGGTCATACGATTACATAGTCAACATTCCAGCACCGTAATGGCCATTGTTTCTCTACACTAGGAGAAATTCTCGATACTCATAGACTCTGTCAATGAATCTGCAACATTCTTCAAAGTGTCAACCTTCTACAACAACACCTTATTGTTTTCAACAATGTCTCTCACAAAGTGATATTGAACATCAATATGATTTGTCTCTAAATGATAAGTTGGGTTCTTTTCTAGGAAGATTGCACTCTGACTGTCACAATATAATCTTACCACTCGTTGTACCAACCCAATACCCAAACTTAATCTCTATAATCATACCGCTTCCTTGCTTTCATGTGTGGCTTCCATGTATTCAGGTTATGTAGTTGAGAGTTCCACTCCAACCTGTCTAATGATTATCAAACTAATTCCTCCTAAAAATAGGTTAAACACATACCCACTTGTAGATCTTCTGCGATCTAGATCTCTAGCCTAGTCTGCATCAACAAACCCATGTATGTACAACACTATGTCCAATCCTGGTCTTCCTTGGTATCATAATCCATATCTATACGTGCCACGCAAATACCTGAAAACCCTCTTTACTGTTGTCCAATGCTCCTTCCTTGGTTTTGACATATACCTTCTCAAAACTCCCCTTGCATGTGCAATGTTTGGTCTAGTACATACCATTACATACATCAAGTTTTAAACCTCACTAGCATATGGAACATGGGACATGTCCTCTTCCTCTTCCCGTGTCTTGGGAAATTGATCTATAGATAAATTTACACCTACAGGAATAGGAACCTTGACTAGTTTACTTTCCTGCATATTAGACCTTGGTAATATCATCTCAACATATTTTATTTGATTCAACTAGAGTTTCATATTTGCATGATATCTTTTAATCTCCATTCCCATAATGAAGTTAGCAGCACCAAGATCCTTCATGTCAAATTTGGAGGATAGTTGTGATTTCACCTCCTTGATAACATCCATTTTATTTCCTACCAGCAACATGTCATTGACATAAAACACTACATAAATGAAGTGATTACCAAACTACTTGGAATATACACAGTGATCAACTGTGCTTCTCACAAATCCTAGTCCAAGGATGTATGTGTAAAAATTTTGGTACCACATCCTAGGTGATTGATTCAGACCATATAGTGAATTCTTTATCTTACATACCAGCTCTTTCTTTCCCTTCACTACAAAGCCTTTTGACTGCTTCGTGTAGATTTATTATTCCATATCCCTATGTAGGAATGTTTTCTTCACATCCATCTATTCTACTTCGAAATTAAAAGCAACAACAACAGATAAAATAAATCTAATAGAAGTTAACTTGGAAACAAGAGAAAAAATTTCACCAAAGCCAATTCCCTCTACCTCAGAATAACCTTTTGCTACTAACCAAGATTTGTATTTCTCCACTTTTCCTTCTACATTCAATATTTTCTTAAACACCCATTTTCTTCCAATTTCATTTCTTTTAGTTGGAAATGCAACTAGAACCCATGCCTCATTCTTATCCATGGAATCCATCTCTTCAACTATGACCTTCAAGTTTACTATCCTCTAAATTAACTACTTCCCTGACAGTTATGGGATCATCATCAATAATTGATAAAGAAAAATTAGCATGAAAATCAAGTGGACTATACCTTTTTGGTTTCCTTCTTTCCCTCATTGATATCCTCAATACTGGAGTATTAGATTCTTCTTATTATTATTCATCTTCTTCCATTGATTCAAATTTTGCATCATTCAACTCAAAATTTGTTTTCTCAGGTTCTTCTTGCCTTGGTAGTAATTCATGTTTGGGAACATATTTAACCTCTCTAAAAAAACATACTGACTATAAACAACCTTCTTAGTTTATGGGTTCCAAATATTATAATCTTTCATACCATCTTTATAACCAATAAAGATACACTTTTTAGCTTTATTATCCAACTTACTCCGATTTTCATTTGGAACATGTACATAAGCATCACAACCAAACACTCTAATATGTTCAAGAGAGGGTTTCTTACCAATCCATACCTCATGCAGATTTTTTTCCACCAATTCTGATGAGGGTGATATATTTACCAGGTAACATGAAGTACCCACTGCCTCTTCCCATAATTCTTGTCCTAACCTGACACCACTGAGCATGCTCCTTGTTTTTTCCATGAACGTCCTATTCATCCTTTTTGCAACTCCTTTCTATTGAGGTGTGTATGGAGTATTCTTCTTCCTGGATATATCACACTTCTTACATAACTCTTTGAATTCATTCCCACAAAATTCCCCACCATTATCTATCCTCAACACCTTTATTTTCTTCTTTGTCTAATTTTCTACCAGAGCCTTAAACTCTTTAAATTTATAAAATACCTTATATTTATTCCTAAGAAAATAAATCCATGTGTTCCTTGAGAAATCATCTATGAATGAAACATAATACATAGATTTACCTAGTGATGGAACATGCACAGGTCTAAACACATCACTGTGTATCAACTCTAAGATCCTCTTTTCTCTTGTAGTGCCATATGGGAATCTTACTCGATTATTTTTACCATATATGCAATGTTCACAGAAATCAAAATACAGGGTGAAATTAGACATACCTTCAAACATACCTTTATTGTGTAGTGTTCGAAGGTCCTTTTCTTCAATATGTCCTAGTATTTGATGCCGCAATATGGTCTTCTTTCCAGGGATTGTATGGATCCTATCTTCTTTATTTCTCTTCTCAAGGACAATAGAACTATTACACCCATCAGTCTAAGTTCTTCCCAATAACTTGTACAAAGTTCCACATCAAACTCCCCTCATCAACACATTTTCTCCTTGTACCATCTTGCAAGTGCCCTTTCCCAATAAAGTATCCACACTTGCATCATCTAAATTACTTACAAATATAAGGCTTCTGGCTAGATCTTGAATTTTTATAAATCTAGGGAGAGTTTTAATCCTTTAGTATTTTAGAAACAACTTAACCCTTCCACATCCCATGATTTTGGCTATCAAGTCATCTCCTAGGAAGACATCACCACCATCATACTTTTCATATTCATTGAACCACTCCCTGTGAGGAGTCATATGAAATGATGCACCTGAGTCGATCAACCATACATCACGATATGAATTTTTACTTGTAGATGTCAGGTAAACATCACCTCCTTCTTCAATGGAGGTTTTCACCTCTATGGAAGAGGCATCATCAGATCCCTTTTTTTTCTCAACTTTCTTAGACCTACAATATTTCTTATAATTCCCAGATTTACCACATTTCCAACATTTACTCAAATATTTTCCTGGGGATTTAGATCTACATTTAGATTTAGATCTCCCCCCCCCAAAAAAAAGAATTATTTGTATTCCTATCTTGGGGATGACCTCTTACCAATAAAACATTTGTACTATGACTATCCATGCATTTCTTCCTCATCTCTTCTGATAACAAGGATGCAACTACATCCTCATACTTTAATGCAAATTGTGTGGTACTACCGGTTGCTACAACCAGATTATCCCAGGAATCTGGAAAAAAATATAACAAAATGATACACTTATATTCTTCTGCAAGTGTAATATTAACAGAGACAAGTTGGCTTACCAGAGTATTGAAGGAATTTAGATGCTTTGTCACAAAATCTCCATCTTCCATCCTAAGATGATACAACCTCTTTTGAAGAAAAAACTTGTTTACCAATGACTTTGACTGATCCAAATTCCCCAACTTTTCCCATAGTTCCTTGGCTGTAGATTCTCCTGAAACATTCAATAATACATAATTTTCTAGGTAGAGTTGAATCGTACTCCTTTTTCTTCTATCTAGATTTTCCCAATCTTCTTTCAACATACTATTATATTGAGTAATAGTAGTTTGTCTACCAATAGATTGTTACTATTAGATTGTGTACCAATAGTTTGTGTACTAGTAGGCTATGTACCAGTAGGTTGTGGACTAGAATCCACATTGATCCATTGTTATTTGTATACAAGAAGGTCCTCCATATTGAGCTTCCATAGCTCAAAGTGTTGATCGTTAAACTTTTCAATCTTTGTTATAAAACTACTCGTCATTTACTTTCAATGCATGAATCATCACTACAAAGCTCCCAGTGAACCCAGGTTTATCATAGACCCAAGATAAACTTGATCCATCAAGACCGATCTAAAACCTCATCAACAAAGGCATCCCCCTGAAGCCAAAATCATGCTCTGATACCACTTGTAAGTTTTAAACCTGTGAAGTAAGCAAATTCATATTGATTCTTAAACAAAACATAAATTAATCAATGGCTCATACACATAGTACACAAAGATTTACACTGGAAATGCTTAACCGAGAGAAAACTAACCTTCCTTGGTGCCACACCTCTCAACTATTCATTGTATTAATTTCACCATTCACAATACAAAATATACAATATTTTAGGCATTCCAAAGCTACCAAAACCATAATCCCTTAATCCAAGATTAATTTAGAAAACTGCTAAAATAACAAAAACTACCCCCCGATTGTTTTTTGGGTGCTGCCCTGAATGATTTGTGTAACTAGGGGGGGGAACCCTGGCCCCCTCGGGAATCTCCCGACGTACACACCCACAAATAGTGATAGGTGATGGGATCATCAAACACAATCCTCAAATCTGATGCACCCCCACACACACATGAAAAGAATATAACACCTACCCAAGAATCTTAAGAATGTCAATCTCAAGACTTGTTTTTTTTAAGAAGAGAAAAAGGAATGCATAAAACTCTTCCAAAAATATCAAGACATGTTTGCATGGACATATGATGAATTGAAAACTTATGACACTTGAATTATCCAACATACAATTCCTGTGAAAAGGATGTAAAACCTTTTCAACAAAAACTATCTAAGTTACATCCTTCCTTAGAACCCAAAGTGCAGAAACAATTGAAAAAACTCCTTGACGAAAAAATTGTCTTTCAAGTTTGACATTGTGCTTGGGTTCACAATTTAGTGCCAATTAGGAAGAGAACTCACAATATTCACCTATGTGTCAATTTTTAGAATTTGAATAAGGCTTTTGAGAAGGGCAATTATCGCGTGCCTCTTATGGATCAGATCTTGTAGCTTGTTTCAAGGTTTGAGATGTTTTCATTACTTGATGGTTTTTCAGGTTATAATCATATTCTAGTTTTTGAATATAATAGGATTGAAACAACATTTAGGACTAGATGGGGAACCTTCACTTATAAAAGGACATCTTTTGGTTTAATTAACATAGGTGCAACTTTCCAAAGAGTGATGGACATTGCTTTTTGATGCTTGATTAATCGTAATGTTGTCATATACCTTGATGATGTAACTCTGTATTCTAAGGATATATTAGAACATATCACTCATCTTACACAAATCTTTGAAAGATGTTGTAAGTGTGGTATCTCTTTAAATATGAAGAGAAACATATTTGCARTCATCAAAGGTAATCTAGTAGATCATTCTATATTGAAAAARGGTATTACTATAGATCTTGAATGTGTCAAAGTGATATCTCAACTTCCCTTTCCAAACAATAAGAAAGCAATGTAATCTTTCTTTAGGAATATTAATTTTGTCTGTAAATTCATACTTGATTTTCATGAAATTGTSAAACTACTTCAAAAATTGATTAAAAAAGGATGGTGAGTTCAAATGCAACAAATATGAAAATGAAGCATTCAAAAAAAATCAAGACTACAATATCTAACGCTCTAGTTATGAGAAGTCCTAATTTTGATCRTGATTTTATTTTTTTCACATTTGCATCTGATCATTCTTTGGTAGAAATATTAGTGYAGAAAGATCAAGAAGGAAACAAATGTCCTATTTCATTTATGAGTATCAATTTACAAAGGGWGGAATTAAACTATCCATCCATAGACAAACAAGCATATGTTGTTTTTATGGCTATGAAGCACTTTAGACCCCACTTTCTCAAAAACCTACAATCGTATCACTTTTCTTTCAACAAGAATTAAGGGAAAGGAGAGGAAACTAGATGGCTTCCATCCAGAAGCATGGCCTTGAGTTTAAACCTACTCATATCGTATGTCAACAATGACTCTACAAGTTGGAAACATAATTGCACGATTCTATATTGAAGGAAGAAGAAGGCCAAGAGAACAAACTTTATGTTCTCACTACGAGGTCCTTTATATTCCTACTAACCCAAACTCATGGTATTCTAATTTGAAATATGTCTTCATGCAACATCTAATGATGAAGAGGGGGAATACTAAAATTTTGGAGGTTCCAAGTGCTTGCTTTTGTTCAATTAGTGAGAAAAAAAACAAGGAACCTCCATAGTTCTCTATACAAAAACATATTTGGGATTCAAGAAAAACAAAAATGCATAAAGGGTTCACCCTTCTTATGAATTTTTGTGGACCAAGAAAAATGAGAAGAGTAGAGAGAGAAGCATATTGTCAAAATCATAAGGGTCAGAAGAAAATGAAAAGGAGGCAAATAAAGAAACATGTGTCCTTAATTTTAGACATATGTTGCTTGAACCATCTCCTACCCCTTTATGGCCACCCACAACATTTATCTTAACCTTATAACCACTCAACTCTTTGTTCATGATACTTTTCTTGGTAATAAAAAATTATAGAGAGGGTTCTCCCTTTCTATATTTTTATTTTCTCGATCATTTACATTTTTTAGATTTCCCTTAAATCAAGACATTCCCATGTAAGGATCACAATAATATATTATTGAATGATTACATTTAAGATATCTCAAAGACCATATGAATGTTGGTCATGCCATTAAACATAACCAATCTGCTCCTCCACCATCATCAACTCCGAATCCTCACTGTGAAGATTTGAACTCTGGTCTCCCTAAATACATACCCCTAAAATGTATGAAGTTTGTCCCAGTTGGGCCACATTAGCACTACAATGGGTTGCCTTGAGGTAGGGTATTGTAGGAGCATGGTGAGATTCATTCTTGAAAACTTCTATGGTGGTGATGGGCAACCTTAAGATAAAATTTGTAAAAGTGAACTAGAAGAGGAAATGAAGAATGTGTTGGTAAGAAAAAAATCACTAGAGAAATTGCATTATCAAGTCCTTGTATGTTGAGTATATTTTTTCAAAGATAGTAATAATTGTTCCCATGTGCCACATATAATATTTCATATCTTAGTAGTTTAAATGAAACGTAATCCAATTATCCTTCTAACTATATGATTTTGACATATAACCAATTTTCAAAATTCCAATTATTATAGAGAGATACAATGTTTAGGAAGGAACTCCAAAACAATTTTTAATGTCTAATAATGTCCATTGGATAGGGGAACGATTGATATGGATTTATGAGCGGAACGAAATGAATAATAGACTGAATACAATAACACAGAGATACGGAGAACAACAATAGATATCTAGTGAACAATAAATTCTATTAAATAAATAAAATAGGATGAAACTGTAAAATTGTAGAACTGAAAACAACTTGCTCGAATGATGGTATCTATCTCTAAGAAGAAATGTGGCTTCTATTTGCATTTGTCTGAGAAGAATGATTACAATGATGCTCCAAAGGAATTTTTAACATTACTCATGAATTCCAAAACCCTAGACATCCAAAAACCTAACCCTAGGAGGTGAAACACCAAAAGTTATGTGGGCCCTGATGGGTAAGTTGGTACCTCAACTTGTTGGGGTCATAACGTTTGCATACGAAATCCATTTTAGGTGTGTGATAGCCTGTTGGAAAGGTATTCTCAAGAAATACACATTATGCTATCAAACTCTGACTCCATCTACAATTTCACTGTGGCAAGCCAAAAAAACATTGTTTAGGGCCCAAAACAGCCCTAGAAGTACATAACAATGTGTTGACATGAAAAAATTCAAAATAATCCAGTTGGAATAGTTGGGTGGACACTAGCCTCCACCTGGAATATGTGTAGGGATTCAGACAACCCCATAAGTGTAGAACCCACAACTACAAAGAAGTACAAAAGAACGTGTTGAACTAAAAATTATCAAGAGGAGCCAGTTGGAATAGGTGGGTGGCCACCAATATCCACTTGGATCATTCCTCCCCCCCTAGGAAGTAATGGTATCCATTGCGTTGATTTCCCCCATTAGGTGAGGAAAATTCTGCTAAATTTGGCCTCAAGTGAGCCACTTGCCTTGGTGTAGGAGTTGCCCTGCCTTGACAACCCAATAAAGTTGGATCCTTTGCTAGCGAGTGCCCTTGACATGTGTGTCCACTATCTGATCAGTGGATGCTTTTTCCATGCAGTCAAGGTTGAGCTCTATTGGTGTCATTTGTTCTGCAATCTCTGAGGTGTCCCATAATGGTGGAAAATACGGTCGAAGGAGGTCCACATTGAAAAACACTGGGTGAAAACCAAGGAAGGGTGGAGTGTTGAGATCAAAATAATTGCTACCCACAACCTTGGTGATAGTGTAAGGCCCATAGTGAAGTGGGCAGAGCTTTCGATGGGGCCCTGTAAGTCCCTCTTTATGCAAATTTAACCAGACCTTGTCTCCCACCTGAAACTGGTATGGTACCCGATGTTGATCATGGTGTTGCTTATACTTAGCATTAGATTTCCTCAAAATCTCATGGACCTGTTGGCTGATGTGCTTAATCGTCTCAATGAAACTGGTGGCTTTGTTGACCTCAGGCTAAACATGGGAAGAATATGCTTGTGTGGTTTCAATAGGTAGTGCAACATCAATGGGACCAAAGGGTTGGAATCCCAACCCCACCTGAAATGGGCTACGGCCGATGGAGCTATGGAGATCCCTATTGTAGTTGTGTTGAACATAGGGAAGACTCTCATCCCATGTACACAAATTCTTAGAGTTGTACATGTGCAGGATGTGCACAATCATCTGATTGACGAACTCTTTCTGGCCATCGGTTTGGGGGTGGATAGTAGTGGATTTAGTGAGCTTGGTGTCCAACAATGCCTAGAGAATTGACCAAAATGTGTTGAGGACCTGTTGTCTCAATCAGAGATCATAGTATATGGTATAACAAAATGGATCCACACTCATTCGAAGAAATGATTGGCAGTATCTATCGATGTGATTCTCTTGTTACATGTTGTGAGAATGTCCATCTTCGAAAACCGATCAACTACCACAAATACATAATCATTTCCTTTCTTGGTGGATGGAAGGCCAGACATGTAATCCATCGAGATGGATTTCCAAGGCCTCTCGAGAGTAGGAAGAGGGGTTTATAAGCCTTGCTTCTTGATGGTTGGCTTGGCAATGGCACATGCAGTGCAAGATATGATATACTTGTTGATGTCCTATCAAAGTTTTGGCCAATAAAAATGTTTTTGTAGAATGGACACAGTTTTCTCCACGCCAAAATGTCATGCCATCCGACTGTAGTGAGCCTCCCAAATAATCTTTGCACTCTCTCTTGTAGGAACATAGAGATGGCCCATATGGCATAACAATCCATCTTGAATGTGAAAATCAGTGACATTCGCACCTATACCCAAGAGATGATAGGTGGTGACGAAGTCCGGATCTTGTTGATAAAGTTGGGGATACTCAGATGCCTCATGCCCACAGGAATGGAGCACAGTGGTGAGTGCATCCATGAGAGGTTGACTGAGGAAGTCAACGACACAATTTTTTCTCCTTGTCTTATACTTGATGTTGAGATGGAACTGTTGCAGGTAGGTGGGCCACTTTTGATGGCAGTCATTCTGCAACTTCCCCTGTGTCTATATGAATTGTAGAAGCTTGTGATTAGTGTGGATGATTGTATCCTTTCCCATAATGTAATGTTTCCATTGATGACAGGATTGTACAATGGAATACATTTCCTTGTCATAGGTGGGGTGTTTTCAGACAGTATCTAAGAGTGTCTCACTATGGTATGCTACTGGATGACCATATTGAGTGAGAACTGCACCTACAACATAGTCAAATGCATCAGTCTCAATCTTGAACGGTTTTTGCAGATTAGGTAAGGAGAGTACTGGAGCTGAGCATAGGCAATGCTTTAGATCATCAAATGCTCGTTGTTGTTCCTTCCCTCATGTGAAATTTGTCCTACCATCACCCTTGGTCACTTGGTTGAGGGCCCATGCAATATGGGAGAATCCCAACACGAACCATCATTACAAGTTGGAAAGTCCCAAGAAGCTACGAAGCTCGGTTAGTGTGGTCGGGGTTGGCCAGCCACGAATGACTTGGATATTATCTGGATCAACATGTACCCCATGCTCATCAACAATGTAGCCCAATTATTGGACCTTGTTCATGCCAAGGATCACTTTTCCAAGTTGGCATATAGCTTGTACTGCTGCAGAGTGATCAAAACCTATTGAATATGCTGCATGTGATCCTCCCAAGTTCTGCTGAAGATGAGGATGTCATCCAAATATACCACCACAAAAGAGTTGGTGAAGGGTTTCAATACATCATCCATAAACCTCATAAAAGTGACTGGTTCATTTGTTAAGCCAAAGGGCATGACCAACCATTCGAAGAGACCTTCTTTAGATTTGAAAGTTGTCTTCCATACATCAGTTGGTTCGATGGGAACTTGGTGGTAGCTAGACGGTCATCAATTCTAGGAATTGGGTACCAGTTCCTGATTGTGATTTTGTTTAATGCTTTGTAATCAGTGTAGAGCCTCCAAGTCCCATCTTTCTTCTGCACTAGTACAATTGAGCTTCTGCAAGGGGAGGAGTTGGGTCTGATGTGCCCCTTTTGAAGCAACTCTTAGATATAATGCTTAATTTCTTCATTTTCCATCAACAAGTGGCGACAGACTGGTCCATTAGGAAGAGGTGCATGAGGGGTTAGATCAATTGGATGCTTGACTTGGTAGTGCATCAGTACCCCGGTGGGTGAGGAGAATATGTCTCTGTACTCTTCCATGATCCCGTACACTTGCTTCTGCTGCAAAGAGAGGCTCTGTGTAGAGGCCACAAATGTGGCGGCAACCTTATGCTTACTGTGAGCATGGATAAAAAATAAGACGAACTTCCCATTCTATGAAATGACCTTACTTCATTTCTTAGCAAATATTAATGAAATAGTGGTAGGCGACGCTACCTCTAGTATCATATACAATTGTCTACCGAAAGTAATAATAACACTGTGTGGTCTAGACTCATAAAAAGCATGTCACTTCCACAAATATGGTTGTCCTAAAAGAACATCACAAAATTCAAGGGGAGAAATATCACACAATACCTCATCTTTGAAAGGATTAATGTCGTAAGGAAGGAGACAATGTTGGCTGACGCAGAGAACTCTTCCTTGGCGAAGCTAGCTAATGGTGTAGGGTTGTGGCTGTGGTGTCGTCGGCAAACCCAACTTATTGATGACCTCTATTGATATCAGGTTCTTCTGACTACCGCTATCGAAAATGAAATGAAGTAGAGCCCCCTTTACCTACATCTGTGAATGAAAGAGGCATTCCCCTTCCTATGGTTCTTCTGGTTTGCTTAGTTGGACTTTGGTGGTAGAAAAAGTGGCACTGGGTTCAACATCGATAATCCTCTTTCCTCCTTTGGGATTTTATTCAGAGTCATAATCTGCCTCTGACTCGAAAGCTTTCAGCTCATCCACCAATGATTGTTTAGAGAGACATTCTATGGTGTTGTGCCAAGGGATTTTATGGTATTCACACCATTTTCCCTTGTCCTTCTTCGACTTCTCATTACCTTTCTTGTGTTACGGCTTGGACTGGTTGTCCTGAGAGTCGCCATATTTTATCTGTCACTTATTTTGTGGGTTGGGGCCGCCTTTTCCCTGCTTCGGCTATGAGGAGTTTGCATATCCAAACTCTCACCTCTTCTGCTTAAATTTCTGCTCGATCTTGACAGCATATCTATAATTCGTACCCAATGATGCCATGTCCAGAAAATCCATTTATGTTTGAATGTATCTATGCAGGCAGTCGTGGTATTTGAGCACCATATTTCTCTCAGAGTCTTTGATACCCAATTTGGTGCGCAGGGTATGGAAAATATTGGTGAAATCTAGTATTGTCTGGTCCCTTTACTGACAAAGGGTGGTCCATCTTTTATACTGGTACTCGTAGCTTCCAACATGGTAGTATTGTTCTTTAATGGCATCCTTGAAGGAATCCCATGTGGGGGCGACTGCAAATATTGCAGATTCCTCTATGGCCCTTTGCTCAGAGTAAGTATTCCACCAGTTCTTAACATGGGGGACGACCTTGAGGAGTGAAAAAGTAATCTTTTTCCTATCGAAAAAATTGTGGACCGAAAAATACCCTTCAAGCAGATTCAACCATTTATCTACAACATTTGCATCTATCAGTCCTTCAAATAATGTAATATCAAAATTTACCCATACCTTGAAGGGGTTTGCATGGCCTCTTGATGAAGATGTGTCTCCTGTGGGCAGCCACCAAAGGATTTGTGCAAAGTTGTTCATCATTTCGTTCCTTTGTCGCGTAAGGGCTTCCTTGAGAAACATTTTAAAAGGATCTCTTGCTCCATCATATTTCTTTTCGTCCCTCATGGGTTTTTCTCAAGCTTGACGCAACCGATCTTGCAAAGGATTGACTGATTCGAGTCCCAAATTATTGTACCCAAATCTTGTCGGGGACATGCACGAAGAAAAATAAATGAAGAGTAGACCGCTTTGATACAACTGATCCATATTTATGAGCGGAACGAAATGAATAACATACTGAATACAATAACACAAAGATACGAACAACAACAACAAATATCCAGTGAACAGTAACTTCTATTAAATAAATAAAATAGGCAAACTGTAAAACTGCAGAACTGAAAACAACTTGCTCGAATGGTGGTAGCTATCTCTGAGAAGAGATGTGGCTACTACGCGTATTCGTCTGAGTGGAATGATTACAATGAAGCTCCAAAGGCCTTTTTAACATTACTCATGAATGCCCAAACCCTAGACATCCAAAATCCTAACCCTAGGAGATGAAATGCCAAAAGTTATGTGGGCCCCAATGGGTAAGTTGGTACCTCAACTTCCCGGAGTCGTAATTTTTGCATACGACCTCTATTTTAGGTGCATGATAGCCCGTTGGAAAGGTATTCTCGAGAACTACACATTATTTCGTCAAACTCTGACTCTATATACATTTTGACTGTGGCAATCCAAAAAAACAGTGTTTAGGGCCCCAAAACGTCCCTGGAAGTACATAAAGATGTGCTTACATGAAAACTTCCAAAATAAGCCAGTTGGATGAGGTGGCTAGCTACCAATCTCCACCTGGAAGATGTGTAGGGCTTCAGACAACCCCAGAAATGTAGAACCCACAATTACAAAGAAGTACAGAAGAACATGTTGAACTAAAATATGTCAAGAG
>ML787648.1:605201-618209 GCA_009831015.1 Picea engelmannii | reverse complement strand
TGATCAGACACAATGTCCGAATATAAGGTTCAAATATTTGGAACACAGCCTGGAAAAACAAGGATCTAATACAGAAACACGCCTTCTGGGAAATTCGCAATGGAGATAGTGCAAGGTTTTGGCAAGATTCGTGGCAACAACTTAAACCTCTAAAGGAACTAGTAGAGCTAACACCCCTCCAACAAGCTCTTAATCAATATCCTTCACTTAAGGTAAAATATCTGTGGAAACCCCTAGAAGCAAGACAGACTTGGCGACAGTGGAAGACCTCCAGCCAAGACTTAAGAGTCCCAGATGACTTAAACTTGTCAGCCTGGCACTACCATGTAGGACGCAGGAAAATTCCCATTAGGGAGGGTCCAGACATCCTCAGATGGGGGCACTCCACATCTGGCAACTTCTCGGTAAAAGAAGCCTATCACTTACAAGGCAACTACCACAATCAGGAAACGAACAACATCTGGAACAAAATATGGAATAAAGCACTTTGGCCAAAGGTTTCCACTTTCCTCTGGTTAATCATCCATAATAGAATTCTAACATGGGACAATCTTAGAGAAAGGGGCTTCATTGGGCCCTCAATTTGTGTCTTATGTCAATGCCAAGAAGAAACCAAGGAGCATATTTTCAATGGTTGTCATTACAGTCAATCTATCTGGGACCAAGGAGCTCAAATCATGCGCAGATCCAATCAAAACAGAGGCAGTATCTGAGACACTATTGAAAATTGGGACTCAATCACTTACAACAACCCCATACTGAACTACATCTGGCAACTCCTCCCAAGGTTTATTCTTTGGAAAATATGGAAGGAGTGAAACAAGCGCATATTCCACTCCACAGAATCTACTCCAGATTCAACCTGGGACAGAGTTGTCATACTCATCAAAGAAACAATCAGAAGCAAGAACTGGCAACCTAGGGACAAGGAATGCAACCGGGAGGAATTATGCACCCTCGAAAGATGGCAGCTTAGATTAAATGACTCGTTGGCAATCAGAGCACCCAAGAATCCAAACCCCATCCCAACCACCTGGATTCATAAAGATCAACTTTGATGGAGCTTCAAAAGGTAATCCCAGACCCACAGGCCATGGAGTTGTGATCAGGAACTCCAAAGGGGAAATTCTAACTCTAACAGCAGGGTATTTGGGGGAGACCACAAACAATGTAGCAGAATTAATTGGCCTCTTACAGGGTCTTCGAATTGCAGCAACCCTGCATAGTCACAAAATAATCTTGGAGGGTGACTCACAAATCATCATTCAGCTAATCACTAAAATCCTCCATGGGGGAAACCCACAGAAAATCTCTCCCAGCTGGTGTCTCGCAGGGATGCTCGAGGACTTCAAAGGCATCCTCAGGGACAACATAAGCATTATCCCCTCTCATGTAAAGAGAGGGGCAAATGGAGTGGTTGATTACCTGGCAAATGAAGGAGTTTCCAGGGAACTCGAACAAATATTTTGGGATGCAAGAAGCTATGAAGCCTCAGACATATCCAAACAATGCCAAATCCTAGCCAACAAGGATTTCCAACCCCCGGATGGGGTGCCACGCGGAGAAGGTGGGGCACATGGAGACGCGCAAGGAGGGTCCATTTATGGTGGCCAACTGCCCTCACACCCTCGCCAGTTATGAGGGCTCTCACTTCAGCCGGCCTCCATCTATTGACGGGGTCTCTCACGCACGAGAATAGGCCAGCCAGCCAGAGCATTAAGCTCTCGGCTTTAATGGTTGTAGTCACCATTTGTTCTATTATCCTCCTTTTCGGAACCCTTAGGATGCATTCGCAGCTCACAGCGTCGAGCAAGAATAGGAGCGAAGGAGAAATCCTGGCTTTGGTCCTCATTTTCATTATGCCACGAGCTAGAGGAAGACCCCGCAGAGGAGCAGGGTGGTACGCGGCTGACTCCAGGAGGAAAAGACACAAGCAGTTTGAACGGGCTCTGGTTCTGGCTAAGAGGAAGAGACGCAGGGAGACCACAGCAATAGACTCACCCCCCAGAACTTATGTCGAGGAAATTCCAACCATGGAACTCCCCCATGACTTCTCTGAAAGTCGAATGTTTACGGTTCCGGACAATTGGAACCCCCCAGCATGCATTGAAGCAGAAGCACCACTGCCCCACTCGCGAGAGGTACACGGTCACAGCGACGCTCCCACTGAGGAATTTGCCACCTTGCTGGTAGGGGAAGAGCTGCCGGAAGGCAACAACGACTCGCAGCTGCAGAGAAAGCAGCATGGTCACCAGGAGACGGATGCTAAACAAAAGTCGCCATCCCCGCCACCACTCCTTCACCCAGAGCACCTGAACTTGATCTTCGAGGTCCGCAGTATGGTGGACGACCAAATCTTCAGGGTTGTCCGCGTTAGCCAACACTTGGACATGCTGTATGCAGCTTACTCCAATGCCACTCCACGACGACAATGCCCCACCTGCGCTCAACTCTATGTCATTTATGTCAGCAACGGCAAGGCGATGGACGACTGCGAGGACTCTGGTGAATAGGTTCTTCTGTTCAACATTGTCTCCAACTCTCTCTCTTTTGATGTTTATCAGAGCTATAACTCTTTTAGTTAATAGCCCTGTTAGCGTTAGCATAGGTCTTACTAAACTGTTGCTGAAAATGGACATGCACCCTGGTTTCCTTCGGGTAGGGTGGCGAAATGAGTTTTTTGAATTTGCATGTTATTTTGGACAGGCCAGTTGTCTTGGTTTCTTGCACAGGCAGGACAGTTGGCACCTACATGTCATGGTATATTTTCTTTTTAAAGTTTTAATATAACAGGATTCGCCTTTTTACTTAAAAAAAAAAATATTTTTTCATAAACTAATTTAAAATAAATTAAGTTTTATTAATTTTTGCATTATTTAAAATAAAAGGATTATAGAGTAAATGCAAATCTAAATATTTATATGATGACACTCTATCCCAATTATCAATTCATAATTCAACAAATTGAAAATTTTATTAACTATAATACATTTTTATAAACTAATTTAAAATATGAAAAAAGGGATTATATAATAATTGTAAATTATATATTTTTATATAAGATAAAAATATATAATTTATTCGCATCACAATAATCTATCCCATTTATCAATCAATAATTCAACAAATTGAAAATGGTATAAACTGTAAGATATTTTCATAAACTAATTTAAAATAAATTGGGTTTTATTAATTTTTGCATTATTTAAAATAAAAGGATTATAAAATAAATGTAAATCTAAATATTTATATGATGACACTCTATTCTAATTATCAATCCATAATTCAAAGAATTGAAAATTTTATTAATTATAATACATTTTTATAA
This sequence comes from Picea engelmannii, assembly GCA_009831015.1. Classification (NCBI taxonomy): domain Eukaryota; kingdom Viridiplantae; phylum Streptophyta; class Pinopsida; order Pinales; family Pinaceae; genus Picea; species Picea engelmannii. The sequence goes on along the minus strand of ML787648.1, from coordinate 614,881 downwards.
ACTAATTTAAAATATGAAAAAAAATTATAAAATAAATATAAATATAAATATTTATATGATGACACTCTATCCCAATTATCAATCCATAATTCAACCAATTAAAATTTTTATTAACTATAATATATTTTTATAAACTAATTTAAAATATGAAAAAAAATATTTATTTTGAATTAAAAATTTACTAACTATAATACATTTTTATAAATTAATTTAAAATATGAGAATTTTTTTTTTTAAATAAATGTAAATTTAGATATTTACATGACCAAACTCTATCCCAATTATCAATCCATAATTCAACGAATTGAAAATTTAATTTATTATATCACTAATTTTTATAAACTAATTATATCACTAATTTTTATAAACTAATTATATCACTAATTACTAATTTTTTTTTTTTAATCTAAGCATCAAAATGAAGCCCATTGTAAGCAATATAATATGAAAAATTTATTACTTTTACATGGTTTGACCAAGGACTTGAAGATAGGAGTGTCATGACCCACATAGCCAGATATATTTCTGCACGGTTTCTTAGAACGAATGTGGTACAATTAAAGAGATCACGAGTCGTTAAATCTTCCTCCTGTAAAGACCATGAGAGGGCTTTTAACTCTAGCATCTCAAGATATTACAACGTTAAAAATGGTCAACTCTTACTTACAAACACGAGGACAAACATGGGTTAATAATTCCCTGCACCATGCAACACACACTGACCTTGGTGATTCCAATGACAATGTCTCACTTTTGTCCCATACATTCTTTTAATATTAGAATGATGTCATGGCCCATAAGACCAACTGTGGGAAATAGTTTGTAAGACATTGAGAAAAGGACCCAAGGTGGCCCACACCATGGGGCTCAAAACAATTTCCTTGGGAGGATATGGAGGAGATTTAGCATAGTTTGTTGTTTATATTTTTTATCCTCACATTTAGTCATATGAGAGAAAATACTTTGGGATAATAATGTTATAGAAACATTATTACAACTTAGATTGCATGGAATGTTATAGAAACATTCTTAATTTTTTTTATTAAAGCTTGTCTTTATTTCCATTTCTCAAATTAATGACTCATTTAATGTCTCAACTAAGTCATTAATTACATCTATATAAACTTAATATTGAGGTGTTAGGGGTCATAGACTAGTTAGAGATTATTTTGGAATTTGGGGTTTTGGATAACACATGGCAAGTGAGGGATCATAGCAGGATTAATCAATATTGAATGTTTGACTTCCAAAGAGGAATACTAAAGAATTATTAGAGCACTACCATAAAGCCTAAAATATGCAAATTAAGAAACTAATTATATTGTAATAATGTTATAAATATGCACAAAAATATATGAAAGGGGAGACTTGTGTAGCCTTGCATTTGTATTCCATAGATATTTATACATGTATAATATGGTTAAGGTGTTGTATTTTCCATCTGACCATTTGGTTGACTGACTAAAGACACACTTTATTACATATTTATATATTCAACTAGACACTTATATATCAATTTGTTCACATAAGGATATCATATTATTGTAATGACATTAAGAACTTGGAATTTACATATAACATGTTCACATAAGAATATCACATTAATGCAACAACATTAAGAACTCGATAGCCCCTCAACAAGCACCCTTCACATATTTTGGGTAATAATTTGAGTCTCGTTGTTGACAATTCACATCTCAAGTTAAAAGTCAAGAGTGAAAGCTTTTGATAATCTTTTGCATTTTGTGGGCGACCATTCTCCTTTGAACTAAAAGGGTAGTCATAGATTAGTCACACTACATGTTAGTCATGTGTTAAGTATTAGGTGTTATGGGTTAGTAGGTTAGGCATATGTGAGTTATGGGTTAGTTGTGAGGGGTTAAGAATTATAACATCTCCAGGGTCTTCAATTATAACATCTCCCTTTAAGGCTCATGGGACATGAGTGTGGCCCCATAATAGCACATATATTATGAACCCTRGTACATAGGCTCTGCAAAGGAAATATTTGGCATGTAAGTAGGAAACGATGGCTTTTTTTTGAYAGAATAGGGATGATACTCAATATCAAAAGCTAGGGTCTTAGGCCAAACCATGTATCTCTTTGGCTCATGGAACATGTATGGGTCCCCAAACTAAAACATAGGCCCTAAAGAGAGAATATTTGACATGTGAGTAGGATATGTTCACCATTTTGAGGTTTAGCACACTAGGGATGGTTCTCATAGGGTTAGTTGATTAAGAGTTAGTGGGTTATGATTTAGTGACTAAAGGGTTCATCATTTGGTTAGGGGACAATAGGTTAGGGGGTTCTTGATTAGGGACCACATAGTTTGGTGTTAATGGGTTAGAGTAGAGGTTAGGGGGTTTGGTGGAATGAACCATCCATTTGTTGGGGTTTGTGGCTTATGAATTATAATTTCTTGACTTTTTATTAATCCAATTCCTCCATATTAGTCATAATCTCATCCATTATAGAAAACCACAATTGATGATTAAAAAAAACTTGTAATTATGTTTTGTCATTTCTTACATGTAAAATGGTTCATTTTTTTATAAAAACAATTTAAAAAAATAATATACAAAACTATATTCTAATTAAAATAGTAAACATCTCTACAATCTAATTAACAATTTAATTAATTGAAAATTATAATTATAACTTTCAATTTTTTATTTTATAAAATAATAATATTCTTATAAAATTTTAGAAATAATTTTTATTTCCATAAGATAAAGTAATTAAAAAAAATAGGAATCTATCATATAGCCTTTACTCTCGGTACCAATGCCAATTAAGAAAGCGTCTAATAGAGAAATTAAAAGAAGAAAATTCAATATTAATAACAATATAAATATTAAATTTTAATAATTAATAATAATATAAATATTTGATTTACAAATATGTATTCATATTTTTAAAATTTGATTTATTAAAAAATTTCAATATTACTAATAATATAAATATTAAATTTTAATAAATAATAATAATATTTGATTGTACAAATATATATTTTTTAATATATTTTTTAATTTAATCAATTTTATTTTCATCAATATATTTTTTAATTTAATCAATTTGGTTTTCATCAATATATTTTTTAATTTAATCAATTTTGTTTTCATCTTAATCAATGTAGGGTCTTAATTGTGAGTTTAAAGTTTTTATAAAATGATTTTTATTTATTCTTTATTTTTTTTGTTTTAATAATAATTGGATAAATTATATTGATATAAAAATTATAGTAATTATTGTAATAAAAAATATATCACAATATTGTTTTACACAGTTTTAAAAAAAGTTTTACTATAAACCTAAAATAGAGATTGGATTTGTGTTTATACAAAACTACCAAGTATTTCTTGATAATATATATTCTATAATATATGTCTAAAATTTTTGTATTCCTAAAAAACATTAAAATTAACAAAGAGCATAGCAACCAAGTTGTGTGATGTACACTTGTACTTTTTGGTTCAGGGTTTTGGTTCATAATTTCCATTTCCTCATCAAGGTGATGTACCATTTCATCCTCCTTTAGCTCACCTTTGGATGAGTTAGCTAAAAGTATTTGGTTTGAGGCCATGGATTGGTTCTCCCTACTCAAATTGAGTGTCAAATTTCGAAGAAGGTTGGATTATGCTTCCAATAATACCAAGTGTTGCTTCAATTCCACGAGAGACTCCATGATTTCTACTATCTGAGTTGTAATCTAACATTTTGTTTCATGGATTTTTTTAAGTAACATTGAAAATGGAAGACCCATTGCAATGAATATGTTCCTCATGGATTTTGAGGACTCTCCAAATTTCTTGTAATTCTGTAGAGTCCATTTAGTACCTACTGTAACCAATAGCTTCTTCTTGTGTAAAGTACTTCACATTGATTGCAATACCTTTCTCATACCATGTTTCTCGAGGAAATTTATGTTTCTCTGATTCAAAAACTGGTAGAGCTTTCATGTACTCACGTTAAAGAATTGAAAAATCCCTAAGAGCTACAAACTAGGAGAACAAACTAAATCTAAAGCATATATCGATCTAAAACCTATTGTTTTCTTGTATATTAATAAACCTCTTGTTGAGCCAAAATTAGCCCATTGATATGCTTGACTATTATTTTCTCGTAGAACATGATAGTATTTAATATTGGTAAAGGAGCTTGTCTCTTATTTACTTCATTCCAATATTGGGGCTAAGTGATTATCTTCCAACTCTAAATTATAAACCAAGTAGTTTATAATAGTCCTAAAGTCTCCTATCACAAGACTAAGGGATTGTCTTCCAACTCTAAATTATAAACCAAGTAGTTTATAATAATCCTAAAATCTCCTATCACAATCAACAATTGCACATCAATACCTTTTGCTAATTTGAATCATTATCACAAATCATATGCTTATGCTCTATTGTTGAAAAAGATACCAAGTCCCCAAATGAAGCAGCCTTCCATTGTCCCCCACACCCACACCCACACCCACACCCACCACTCCAATTTATTTTTCTTACTATAAATATAAATAAACAATGTTTTTTCTATAATGCATGTAACACTGAAATATTGTTAAGCAAAGGATTTAGCTTAATTATATATATATTTTTTTAATCTTTTCATAATAATTTGTATTTATTTTATTTAAAAAAAAGTTTTATTCATTTTTATAATGAATGAAAATAATAAATAACTTTTATTTTATTTGATGTAAGTGAAGTTTCATCATCTTGATTAAAATTTTATTGTGTTAAGAAGTGATATATAATTATATGTTTAAAATGGATTTGATACATAGTATTTAAAAATATGTATATTAATTTAAAAAAAATTAATTATATATATGTGTGTGGATAAGTAAATAAATTTCATGAATGGTTAAATGACAGTTATGTAATTTGTGAGTTAGAAATAGTGAAACTTGATACTTATTGAGTGTATTTAGTGTAATAAGAGGTGAGGTGTGAATGGGGAGATATCAGAGCTAGGTTTTTGGCTTTGCGATTGATGACGGGTTTGAGAGTTGAGTAGGGTTTCCGGCTTTGTGGGATCTGCAGCTAGGTTTCACTAGCCGCATCCCTGGCCTCCATGGAGTAGGGCGAGCGCATGCATAAATCCCTTCCAAGGCAAGCGGGCAAGATGTTTCGAGGGTCACGGATGGCGACGACGGAGGATTCGAACTCTACAGGCTTTACGGGTGGAGCGTCAATGTCTTGTATGGGTGCGAGGACCTTCAGGGGTTGGCGGCAGATCCTCTGAGGCGGTTGTTAGGGTCCGAGGAGCTCGGGACCGTGTTACTGGAATGATCCCCTGAGCTTGAATTTGCCTGAACTGGCGAGGCTTCGTTTTTTCTTTACGGGAAGCCTTCATGTGTTCGAGGGCTCGATTTTGTGTGGGTGATAGCGTCAGAGTTTTGCGGCGGTGGTGGCTTTAGGGGTTTTGTTGTGACCAGTTTCTCAGTTTCTCTTCGGTTTTCTGGACCCTCTTGACCTCTTCCTCCTTGGAAATAAGAGGTTTTGGACCAGAGCTTTGAGGTCCACACTAGGGGTGTGTGGTTTTTTGGTTTACACTTTGAGGTCCTTTGGGGGCGTGCGGTGTTGGAAAAACACTCCGAGGTCCTTTGGGGGCGTGCCACTACTGGTTTAGCTTCTTTTCTGGTTTTTGTTGGGTTTTTTAAGCCCTGTTTTGTATCTCTTTTTGTAGCTTGCGTGTTGGTTTTCATCTTTGGTGACTTTCTTGGGATGTGTGTGTATTTGTTTATGAGCATGGCCTATGGACTAGTACTGCTATGAACATCTGTGGGATCAAGAAGATGTAAAAAAAATATTTTTTCACTAATATAATTGAGCGAATTTTTTATTGGAAATTGGAAAAAAGAAGCGAGATGTGAAATGTTCATGCTCAACATGGCATTAATAAATAGCATATGAAAACATTAATAAAATACTAACAAAAAATATTTTAAATTTGACTTAAATATAAATACACGTAATCAAATTTAACAATTCATTTTGGTTGTTGGAAATAGTGAGAAACTTAGTGGTTGGAGCGTTTCCTATTTCCTACCTCATCTAGTTTTATCCATTTTTTTGTGCTTTATTTTTTCATGGTTGTATTGTTTTCTTTTTCTTAAGATATTCAATTTCATTTATAGATTTTTTATGTTTATTTTTTCATGAGAAACAATTTGTTTTTTATAGTCCCCGAGGTGTAGGACAGTCGGTGACGGAGTGTGTTGTTAAGCCACTCCGTGATGTTAAAGTCACCGGTTCGAAATCTACGGGGACAAAAAATCCAACCGTGTTAAGGGTTGGTGTGGCTCAGGCCGGGTGCGATCCCCGGGTGATTTTGACGGCTTAGATGCCCCTGAGTCGCGGTTTCTCAAGCCACAGGTTAATCGCAGGTCCTGCACAAATTAACAAAAAAAAAAAAAACAATTTGTTTTTTATATTTATTTTTTTCGTGGAAATGACGATTTTTTTTCGGACATTAGTCAAGAAATTTGGTGAGAAATTGTTAGATTCGTAGATTTGAGTGATTATTTTTGTATAATTTGAGTCCCTAGTTTTTTCAATATGTTGAATCCATTTTTACATTCATAAATAGATTTTGAACAACAAAAAATAGTGATTCATGTAAATTTATATTGTCGGATTCCAACGATCGTAGAACAACTAAACAACACCAATTCTTTCACAAGAAACAATTTATCTTTTATAAATATGAATGTGTAGTAGAATCATTACAAAGTGTGAAAGTGTTATATATATATATATATAAAAGAGTACTTTGTTATAAGGTGCAATGAACAAGTACTATGTAAATCTACCCTCCATCACAATATATATGAGATAAAAATATATAATGTATTTGCATCACAATAATCTATCCCATTTATTAATCAATAATTCAACAAATTAAAAATGGTATAAATTGTAAGATATTTTCATAAACTAATTTAAAATAAATTTGGTTTTATTAATTTTTGCATTATTTAAAATAATTTATCTTTTATAAATATGAATGTGTAGTAGAATCATTACAAAGTGTGAAAGTGTTATATATATATATATATATAAAAGAGTACTTTGTTATAAGGTGCAATGAACAAGTCTGACTATGTAAATCTACCCTCCATCACAATATATATATGAGATAAAAATATATAATGTATTTGCATCACAATAATCTATCCCATTTATTAATCAATAATTCAACAAATTAAAAATGGTATAAATTGTAAGATATTTTCATAAACTAATTTAAAATAAATTAGGTTTTATTAATTTTTGCATTATTTAAAATAAAAGAATTATAGAATAAATGTAAATCTAAATATTTATATGATGACACACTCTATCTCGATTATCAATTCATAATTCAACGAATTGAAAATTTTATTAACTATAATACATTTTTATAAACTAATTTAAAATATGAAAAAAGGGATTATAGAATAATTGTAAATTATATATTTTTATATAAAAATAAAAATATATAATTTATTTGCATCACAATATTCTATCCCATTTATTAATCAATAATTCAACAAATTGAAAATGGTATAAAATGTAACATATTTTTATAAACTAATTTAAAATAAATTGGGTTTTTTTAATTTTTGTATTATTTAAAATAAAAGGATTATAAAATAAATGTAAATCTAAATATTTATACGATGACACTCTATTCCAATTATCAATCTATAATTCAAATAATTGAAAATTTTATTAATAATAATATATTTTTATAAACTAATTTAAAATATGAAAAAAAAGGATTATAGAATAAATGTAAATTTAAATATTTATATGATGACACCCTATCCCAATTATCAATATGTAATTCAACCAATTAAAAAATTTATTAACTATAATACATTTTTATAAACTAATTTAAAATATAAAAAAAATAAAATTATTTTGAATTGAAAATTTATTAACTATAATACATTTTTATAAACTAATTTAAAATATGAAAAAAAAAAATTAAAATAAATGTATATTTAGATATTTACATGACCAAACTCTATCCCAATTATCAATCCATAATTCAACAAATTGAAAATTGTTTTCAAAATAAATTAAAGGGTTTTATTGATTCTTTCACTAATCAAACATGAAGTATTGAGAGTTGTTGATTTTGATTCATGTTGAAAAAAGGGAATACTAATTTATTTTTTTAAATCTAAGCATCAAAATGAAGCCCATTGTAAGCAATATAATATGAAAATTTTATTACTTTTACATGGTTTGACCAAGGACTTGAAGATAGGAGTGTCATGACCCACATAGCCAGATATATTTCTGCACGGTTTCTTAGAACGAATGTGGTGCAATTAAAGAGATCACGAGTCGTTAAATCTTCCTCCTCTGAAGACCATGAGAGGGCTTTTAACTCTAGCATCTCAAGATAGTACAACGTTAAAAATGGTCAACTCTTACTTACAAACATGAGGACAAACATGGGTTAATAATTCCCTGCACCATGCAACACACTCACCTTGGTGATTCCAATGACAATGTCTCACTTTTGTCCCAGACATTCTTTTAATATTAGAATGATGTCATGGCCCTTAAGACCAACTGTGGGAAACAGTGTGTAAGACATTGAGAAAAGGACCCAAGGTGGCCCACACCATGGGGCTCAAAACAATTTCCTTAGGAGGATATGGAGGAGATTTAGCATAGATTGTTGTTTATATTTTTTATCCTCACATTTAGTCATATGAGAGAAAATATTTTGGGATAATAATGTTATAGAAACATTATTACAAATTAGATTGCATGGAATGTTATAGAAATATCCTTAAATTTTTTATTAAAACTTGTCTTTATTTCCATTTTTCAAATTAATGACTCATTTAATATCTCAACTAAGTCATTAATTACATCTATATAAACTTAATATTGAGTAGTTAGGGGTTATATACTAGTTAGAGGTTACTTTGGAATTTGGGGTTTTGGATAACACATGGCAAAAAAGTGAGGGCTCATAGCAGGATTAATCAATATTGAATGTTTGACTTCGAAAGAGGAATACCAAAGAATGATTAGATTACTATCGTAAAGTCTAAATTATGCAAATTAAGAGACTAATTATATTGTAACAATTTTATAAATATGCACAAAAATATATGAAAGGGGAGACTTGTGTAGCCTTGTATTTGTATTCCATAGATATTTATACATGTATAATATGGTTAAGGTGTTTGTTTTTTCCATTTGACCATTTGGTTGATTGACTAAAGACACACTTTATTACATATTTATATATTTGACTAGACACTTATATATCAATTTGTTCACATAAGGATATCATATTATTGTAATGACATTAAGAACTTGGAATTTACATATAACATGTTCACATAAGAATATCACATTCATGCAACGCCATTAAGAACTCGGTAGCCCCTCAACAAGCACCCTTCACATATTTTGGGTAATAATTTGAGTCTCGTTGTTGACAATTCACATCTCAAGTTAAAAGTGAAGAGTGAAAGCTTTTGATAAATCTTTTTCATTTTGTGGGTGACCATTCTCCTTTGAACTAAAAGGGTAGTCATAGATTAGTCACACTACATGTTAGTCATGTGTTAAGCATTAGGTGTTATGGGTTAGTAGGTTAGGCATATGTGAGTTATGGGTTAGTTGTGAGGGGTTAAGAATTATAACATCTCCAGGGT
>ML787648.1:581741-593485 GCA_009831015.1 Picea engelmannii | reverse complement strand
AAGCTCCTAGAAGAAGTTAACCAATAAAAGTGGTTAGTCATGGGTTAAAGTGGTTGCAACAAGAAAACAATTAAAAATAAATTAGTTGCAACTAGAATTGGAGAGTTTACTATTTGTGGATAAAGTGGTTAAGTGGACAAAGTGGCTAAGTGGAAATAGTGGCTAAGTGGACAAAGTGGTTAAGTGGACAAATTGTTTAAGTGGGCAAAGTGGATAAGTGGACAAAGTTGGTTAAGTGGACAAAGTGGTTAAGTGGATACTTCTAGAGGAAGCTACTTGGAGAGTATAAATAAGAGAGAAAGGTTCTCCCATTTGCATCCATTGAGCATATTGAATATCTACAAGTGACTGAGGTAACCAAAGGAGATCTAAGACGAATTTAAGAGGGAAGGTGAAGTAAAGAAGGCCAAAATTAAAGGGAGGATAAAGTGTTTTGATGATGCTTTCTAAGGTATGTTATTTACAGGTAATCTCACCATTTTCACAATAACTTGTTTTCTATAATGATTCAGATAGTGAAATCTAAACGATGTTGAGAAAACATATCCAAGTAATTGTGATAAAAATTTCAGCTTGTTGGTCATTTTATTTTGGGATTTACACTCCGTGGAAAATAGGGTTTTTGGCTAGTCCTGAAACTAGTCTAAAACAAGTGTTTCGGGTAAAAACATCATAACTTCTTCATAACATATCCAAATTCAGTAAGAACAAATGTATTGGTTAGAGTACAACCTGTAGTATTATGTGTACCATTTTCATATCCATACAACAAATATTCCGTGCGGTTCATTCTCTACAAGTTCTCTCTCTAGAATAAGCCAGAATTCAGCAAGGTATGTAATTTTTGCTATAACTTCTTTTATGGGAGGTTCCAAGCAGTGAAACCTCGAGGAATTGTAGAAAAGACACTGAAAAACATTGTGTACTATTTTCAGATCGTTATTCATTACAGGTACATAGTTATGATTATTTCAAGTTAGGGTTGTTGACTAATCCAAAATTAGTCATGTGAGACTAAAATAAAGTTTGATGAAAATGCTAGTCTCTTTTTGTTAAAGTTAAGGAAGATTTGTAGGTAGGTGATCATATACACCAGGATTGTTATAGAGTTACAAATCAGATTTGGATGATTAAATTGATGAGGGATTTTGGTTGAGGTATGTTGTTGAAGTTATTGGTACAAATAGAGGTTGTATAACAGTGACGTTATAAAACATGGTTTGAGGTACAGACTTGTGGTATAGTGTTTGAGGTATCTGTGATCAAATCATATTGGTTGATGAATATATAGTGACAGATTTGATAGAATAGGTTGTGACTGTGACATATTAAGTTTCTACATTTGACACTTATATTTCAGGGCGGTTGGATGGGCAAGGATAGGTGGTTGTAGCCAACTTCTGGTTGTAGTCAGAGAACATAGGTGGTCGTAGCCTCCTTTTGATTATAGCCAGAGAATTGGGGAGTTCGAGCTCCCCTCATGTTGTATCCTGAAAATAAGGGGTTGGAGTTGTTGATGATTGCAGCTATGTGAGACATTCTCCAGCTTACAAACTTGTGAGATGTTGACCATTGCAACTATGTGAGACTTTCTCCAGGTTACAAACCTTGGAGGAAGACACTGAGAAGGGTACGTGGTTCCTATATGAGATAGAGCTAGAATGTAGAGATGACCTCCTCCATTCAGAGAGTTGAGAAGAACTCCAGATAATTATCCTATGGGAAAGGAGATCTATTGAGTTGGACGTGCCTGTGGCTGAGCACAAGGTGAACGTGTGAAATCCCAAAGTGTTGGGCGCATCATCATGAGAATAGAAATGAAGATGATGTATTAGCCTCCTCTGAGCAGAAGAGTTGACGAGAAACTCCAGATGACTCTCATGTGTAATGCAGTGGGAAAGAAGATCTGTTGAGTGGACATTCCTGTGAACGAGCACAGGTGAACATGTGAAGAAGTGGTTCTTCTGTGTAATGTAGTGAGCCAGAGATATGGAAATCCCTATGGATGTGCCCCTAGTGGATGAGCACTAGTGGTTGTATCACATCCCTTGCTATATTTTTCAAGAGTCAGACCTGCATGTAACCCTAATTTTAATGTAAAGGGTATAGTTTGGCCCCACCTTAATGTGATTAGTAATAAATGTAAAAGATAATTAATCTGGTTAATATTAATTATAATGTGACTTAGAGAGGTCGACCCTATTGTGAAAATAGACACTTATGTTGATAGGACAAGTCTAATATAAGTAAAGGAAGATTCCCCATTGTGGAATCATATCTTTCACATGAGTTTGAAAACTTCAGCAAGTAAACTTTCTTGGGAAAAGTGCACACCTCTCTTGGGCACTAGTATTCTAGGGTTTGAGAACCCTCTTGTGTGATAGGTCTTATTGGTGGTGAAGGTATTTCTCTTGAAGAATATAACAAAGGATTTGGTTGGGTTTTCTTCACTTGTTGAGAAGGGTTTCCCATGATACTTCTTGTGTTCTTGTGCATGGTGTTTCTTCTTGTGATCTTGGTTGCTGCAACATTTTTGTTTATGGTTAAGTGAAATGCTAAAAATGGAATGAACTTCATGCTTAACCTAGATTTTTGAAAAATCAACATGGTATCAGAGCATAGGTCTTGAGAGAAACCATTGCATAAGCATCTACCAAGTCCCCTCTCACTGTTGCAGAACTGTACACCCCTCCTAGGGTTTCCAGAAAAATCTATACGACCCTCCTTTCTCTGGTGTTCTATCCCTTAACACTTGGACGTTGGTGCTATTTTTGGTATAGAAGAGTACGACCTCCTCCAGTGCATCTCTAGGATCTCTTAAAAACAAATTCTGAGGAATTTGAGTTTATGGCCCTAGGGTTTATAGGGTTTCGCTAATTTCTACAAAAATTTCAATATTGGGGTTTTTGCAACTTATTGAAGGAGCTCTTCTGCTCACCACTGTTATCTCATATTTAAAAGGATTATTGTTGTCAGTCATAATTCCAACAAAACCTAAAAGTGATATCCTATCCTAGCCATTAGTTTTTCTAGCTCGGTTGACAAATGGTTGTGAAGAATCTAAAATTATGATGAACAAAACTATGATGGAAGTTAAGCTTGATGGATCAAGCAAATTCAAGTTTCTGGAAGACAAGACTTCAAAGGAAGACTTATTGTGGGTAATACAAAAAGGTGTCACTGTGCATACCTCCTTCATGAAGATGTCAAGAGGACAAAGATCAACCAAGATACATTGGATAAATCATATCAACACCCTCGGGTATGCACTTATATATATATGGATTGTATCATTTTCATGAGGGAAATTGCAGGACGAAGGAACCTTTTGTTGAAGTCATGGATCTAGAGGGATCTCAGTGCATTCAGAGGAACAACACACTCAAGGTGAAGACTCTAGTTTTGATTGTTGTAATTGTCATTCCTCTAACCTATATTTCTAAAGTTTGTTACATTACAAGTAGGTGTTGTAGCTGTGACAACAATCCTTAAATTGTTTTAATTCTAGAGATGCACTCATTATTATCCTTTAGGAGATATTCTTGTTTTGGTTCCTCTTGTTTTCTTGTTCCAGACAGGTTAACCATAAAGGAAGATGTTTATCCTTTAGAGGGAGCCACTTGACTCAGAGGGAGTAAAAAATAATTGAGAAAGAATAAGAATAGAACCATCATTGGGGAAACTAATGCAATAATACATGATCATAATCTTTCTATGATTATATGGGCAGAATCATGCATGACACAGTATATGTTCAGAACAAGAGTCTTCACCATACTTTGAAAAACATAACTCTTGAATAAGTCTTCATTGGAATGAAGCCCAAGATTGAACACTTCAGGTTATTTGGGTGCCCAGTGTATTTTCATGTACCCAAAGAGAAGAAGTCCAAGCTATATCCTTTAGAAAGAAAGGATAAAATGAATCTTCAAAGAAATTCCAGATCAACATCTGTGGTTAGAGACATATTGAGACAAGGAGAGACATTGTCCTTGAAGAATATATAGTCTTTCAAAGATCCAGAGAATCTTAGATGAAGATTGACAGTAAGACAATACCTTCTCTCCCTTCAACAGTTCAGAGGGAGACATACATTATTCCAGTTAATCCAGTTGCTCCAGTTGATATGTTCAGAGATATTGCAGTAGGGCATAAAAAGGAATACCTAGACTCACTCTGTAAGAGGAAGAAAAACATGCATGCCTCTCAAGGCACATCCTGAGAAAGAAAAAGAGATCTTCGAGCTATCCTTCAATCATGAGCCACTTCATTGATGCTGAGCCTCCTTTTCTTAGAGAAGCAATAGGAGAACAGGTATGGCAAGATGCCATAAAAGAAGAATACCAACATATCTTAAAGAATGATGTATAAGATATTATTCAGGGACTAGAAGGGAAGTCTGTGGTAACTTCCAAGTGGATCTATAAGATCAAGAATGTAGCTGATGGAAGTGTCAAGAACTACAAAACAAGATCTATAGCCAGAGGTTTCTCACAAACTAAGGGAGTTGTCTATGATGAGACACTTGATCCACTAAATCCAATACACTTCCATATGTACTACCATACATGAGTTGGAAACTATATAATATAGATGGATTCTTGATAAGTTTGGATTTCAGCAAGAGTGTTGCTAATCCAAACCTATATTATTACAGTGTTGGTGACGAGAGCATGATTTTGATGACTTATTCAGAAAGCCTTGTTGTTGGATACAAGTAATCCTTGAATTCTAAATTCAAGATGAAGAATCTGAGTATGATGCACTACTTCTTGGGACAAGAAGTGTGACAGAGGACCGATGAAATTTTCCCGAGTCAAGGAAAATATACAGTGAAAATATTAAAGAAGTTTAGTATGAAAGAATGAAAAATCCACCGTAATGGATTTAAAGAAGAAGATTGATGATGTTTTAGAAGAGACTGATCCACAGTTGATTGGATCATTTATGTATCTGGTTAACACCAGACTTGATTCATGCCATGCAGTGAATGTGCTTAGTCATTTCATGAGTCACCAAGACATAATCACTAGACAAAAATAAAACATGTATTGAGATATATACGAGGCACACTTAGATATGGATTGAAATATGCCTCCATTATGAACTTGAGTTTGTAGGATATACTGATTCAGATTGATCAGAAAGTATAGTGGACTGAAAGAGCACATCCAATTGATGTTCTACCGTGAAGGTTGCCATGGTTTCCTAATGCAACAGGAAACAAAACTATGTGGCCTTGAGTACCACAGAGGCAGAGTATATAGCATCGATTGTTTGAAGCAATGTAGCTTTACAATATTCTAACATATTTACTTGAACATGAGATGGATCCTATGATGATAACCAAGAGTCGTATGTAAATCTCCTTGAGAAACTAGTGTTTCCTGATGGATTGAAACACGATGAGATGCAATATCCTTATATCAGAGATACGATGCAAAGGAAAATCGTACACATGAAATACCTTCCTACACATGAGCAGATTGCAGACATCTTCACCAAACTAACTTGGTGAAGAATGGTTCCCTAGTTGAGAGGGAGTGTTGATGACTCCAGGCAAGAAAAATTTCAAATTACATTCATGTGAGACTTGGAATGATGAAGAATGCCTCCCTAGATGAGAGGGAGTGTTGATGATTCTAGCTATGTAAGACATTCTCCAACTTAAAAACCTGTGAGATGTTGACCATTGTAGCTATGTGAGACTTTCTCTAGCTTACAAAACTGAGAGAACGCCCCTAAGAAGGGTATGTGGTTCCTATTTGAGACAGAGATGGAACATAGAGATGACCTCCTCCATTCAGAGAGTTGAGAAGAACTCCAGATAATTATCCCGTGGGAAAGGCGATCTGTTGAGTTGGACATGCCTATGGCTGAGTGCAAGGTGAACGTGTGAAATCCCAAAGTGTTGGGTGCATCATCATGAGAACATAAATGAATATGATGTATTAGCCTCCTCTGAGCAGAAGAGTTGATGAGAAACTCTAGATGAATCTCCTATGTAATCCAGTGGGAAAGAAGATCTATTGAGTGGACATGCCTGTGGACAAGCACATGTGAATGTGTGAAGAAGTGGTTCGTTTGTGTAATGCAATGAGCCAAAGATATGGACATACCTATGGATGTGCCCCTAGTGGATGAGCACTAGTGGTTGTATTAGGTCCCTTGCTATATCGTTCAAGAGTTAGACCTTCCTGTAACCCTAATTGTAATGTAAAGGGTACAGGTCGACCCACCTTAATGTGATTAGTAATAAATGTAAAAGACAATTAATCTTTCACATGAGTTTGGAAATTTCAGCAAGTACACCTTCTTGGGAAAAGTGCACACCTCTCTTGGGTGCTAGTCTTCTAGGCTTTGAGCACCCTCTTGTGTTCTAGGTATTATTGGTGGTGAAGGTATTTCTCTTGAAGAATATAGCAAAGGATTTGGTTGGGTTTTCTTACCTTGTTGAGAAGGGTTTCCCAAGATACTTCTTGTGTTCTTGTGCATGGTGTTTCTTCTTGTGATCTTGGTTGTTGCAACATTATTATTTATGGTTAAGTGAAATGCTAAAAATGGAATGAACTTCATGCTTAACCTAGATTTTTGAAAAATCAACAGGAGCCTCCTTCTCATTGTAGCTGAAAAACAAAGGAAGTTGGTGCTTCCAATGAATGTAATTCTTAAAGACAAATAAGAAAAAGCATTTTGTGGTTTTCTCCCGCATTAGGTTTCCACGTAAAACATACTGGTGTACTGTGTATGTGTATGATTGCTCATTTGTTCATTGTTTATTTACTCTGCAATTATTGGATGATAATTCTATATTGATCATAAAGATAAATAACACTTGCATACTGTGGTTAAAAGGATAAAAAATCTCTATTACTGATTCACCCCCCCCTAGTAATCCAACAATTGTACATCATATTTAGAGAAGGGTAACAAGTATTTCTAAAATTGATGTAGATCTATTGAAAAATTGTGCTAGATACTAGCCTCTCTAGAACCAGAATTACAAAGTTTTCCAAAATCCCAGACCTTTATTGGAAAACAAAGGATATTGTATTCCAACATTATGATGAACTCAAGGGAATAAACATTGAGGTTCTAACAGATACTTGTGTGGGGTTGAGGAAACTCAATGAGAATTACCAATTTCTTCTCCAAGCTATTGAATTCTCTGAGAGGCATGTACAAAGGACACATATATAAAGAGAAATGAGCAAAATATTGGAACTGACCCCTAGCACCCAATCGATCTGGGTGGAAAAGAAGTATGAGATGCTTCGATTTCGGGTTCATCCTCTATCTGGTTACTATTTTTATAATGATTTTAGCAAGTTTTTTAACAGTGATATGATAGAAATGGAGACACAGTCCCCCTTTTTTCCTTTTTGGTCTTTACTTAATTTCCATAGATTATAGAACATTTTCAACCCTTGGTCACTATAGTTTAACCTGCATATTAAGTTGGTTCTTCCAACTAACTATGGAAAATGAATATATATTTAACTAATTATAATAATACAATAAAACTTTTAATTGCTTATAAAACAAATATTACAACAATTTAAATGAGAAAAAAAATTATTTAAAAAAATTGATAAGATTTGTGTCCCCAACACTCACATGTGTCAAAGTAGTAGCCAGATTAGCAGATACCTAGTTCAAGATCAGATATAGACCACCTGTGGTTTGGACGTCAGCGCTGATCAAGAAGGTCAAGAGAGTCGATAACGTCATGTCAAGAGTAGTAGATCACTGGTTTGATAACACCATTGGATGGTACATTACTGAGTTTGCTATTGATAGAGTAGAGTCATATATCCAAGAAGAGAGATATTTATTTAAGGGACCTAGGGGAAAATTTTTACACTTTTTGAAGTTGAAGATCAAGATGTTATTGCATGAGAAGAACATCTTGAAGATATAGTAATCGGTCGAATTGAAAAGCTAATGTTCAAGAACTCAGACAGTGACAGCGACACAAAGGTCGGCCATACGCGCAGTGGGAGAACCTTTAGAGAGGTTCCTCTGGTGAACTTGTTTAAGCAGAGTCATGAGCCACTGGCATAGGATGAAGGGTTCTACAGTGGAGAAGAAGAAGAGTTATTGAACGAGGAACATTCAGAGTCCGCTAGGGCAGAAGAAGAGAAGATTGAAGAACCTCACCAAGAAGAATCAGAAACTTCAGGTACTACACCTACAGTTGAAGCAAGTACTATTACTCCTCCTGTTATTTTAGAACCAGAGTAGCCAGATTTATCAGAGAACTCAGAGCACTATTACCAGCATTTTAGGACATAATCAGTCAAGAAACCTAGGAATATCTATGGAAGATGAAATGAGGTTACCTATCTTTAGAGGAGATGGATCTGAATATCCTGATTAGTGCTGGTTCTTATGCAAAGTTGTATGGACTATTAATCAAGTCAATGACAAAGCTGTTAAGAGAGCTTAGTTTAGTACCACCTTGAGAGACCGTGCACTGAGCTGGTACATGAATTTTTTTAAAGAAATTGTACAACCTAAACTGCTAAGCGATATCAAGACTGCGTTGAGTTGCGGAATTTAAGAAACCCAAGTCAGAGTCGCAATGCATTACATAACTAAAAGAAATCAAGAAGAGAGTAGCTGAACCTGTTTGGGAGTTTGATTAGAGGTTTAATACCTTGTCATGCCACTTGAGTTTTCAGATTCTAGACAAGCATAATAAGGAATGGTTCATTGTTGCCCTCTTATCACACATTAGAGTTCCTCTGATGCAACAAAAGGTTTCTTCGCAGGTTGAGGCACTAGAGATCACCATGAAACTAGAATCATCCCCTATGTGAGAATCCAATTCAGGTATGAGTCAAATTTTGAGTCAACTAACCAACTTATCTCTGCAGGTCGAAGATATGAAGAAAGAAAAGGGAAAAGATAAAAGAGAAGACATATGGTGCATCTGATTTAAATTAGAGGGCCATGACAAGGAGCACTGTCCCCTATTTAATTAGTACTTGGCCTCTGGAGCTCCGAGCCCTTTGAAGAAGGTTAATCTGCCCTGGTGCGAGGTATGTAGAAATAGACATCGCCTCGGTGAATGTTATTACATGAAAAAATATGTCTAGACACCTACCAATCTTTACTTCACATTTTGTAAATCTGTGGGGAATGATGAGAAGGACTGTAGGTCTTATGAACTCTTGCATGAAAGTTCAAGAGATACATATAGGATTCAAGGAGAGATGCAGCAGGAGGTAAATACTATGCAGTTTAATTCCCTAGGAAGAGGAAAATTCAACCCTCGCAGTGGATTTAGAGGAAGAGGATGAGGAGGAGGTATGGGTCAAGGGCGAGGTTAGATCATTTTTTATAACTGCGCCCAACCAGGTCACTTGGCAAGGGACTGTCAGAACCCTTGTACCACTTGTAGCTACTGCAACTCATTTGAACATGTTATTGAATATTGTCCAGCATTGTTAGCCAAACTCCAGGAGAGATGAGGAGGAAACCAGAAAGTACAACTGATATTAGCAGAACCTCGCGGAGAGGATCCTAGAGTCATTATTATCACTAAAGGAGGCACTGTTATAGGAGAAGACAGGGTGACTCATGGAAGGACTAAAGAAGAATCACAGATCAGAAGAGTTGCAAAGAAGACACAATTGTTTGACCCAAGGAAAGAAAAACAAACATTTGAAGAGGCAAGAAGAGAATTTAGAGGAGAAAAGGCTTCTTCATTGAAGGCACAACCAAAAGTGAGAGAATGTGGGATGCCCCTGGAATTTGATCACTCTAACTCACTTGGATAATGAAAAGAAGTAAGCAAGCTTATGGATTTCTTATATACTTGCATTAATTTGATTAAGGATGAAAGAGTTGTGAAATAACTACAACACTTGATCAGACAGTATGAGCTAGGGAAGGTAGACACTTTGTTGAATAGAGTAGTACATCAAGTATCCAGGAAGACAAGGACAAATAAGGAACTGCACCTTAATGCTCAGATTGGAGACTATGACATAGATTATGTGGTCCTCGACTTGGGATCAGAAGTCAACATTATGATGAAGTATACCTGGGCACTGATAAGAAAACCTAAGTTGATTTACTCCCCTATCAAACTCAGGATGGCTAATCAGTAGGTAGTAAGCCCCTTTGGGAGGCTGGAGAATGTCCCTATGGACATCGATGAGGTAAGGACATTTGCAGACTTCAAAGTAATTCAGATAGTTGATGATAGTTGTCCTTATCCCACGTTGTTAGGAATTGATTGGGCTTTCAACAATTCTACTGTGGTTGACGTAAAGAAAAGAAGAATGACATTTGAAGGTGATGGCCTTAGGGTCATTGAAGCTCTTGATCCTGATGAAGGTCACAGATACACATAACCTATCAGAGAAGAAGACTGTGCTTATGAACTAGAGAATATATACAAATTGACAGCCATACAGCAGGATTACATTAATCCTATGATGGATGGAAATTTAAGCTGGTGAAGTGAAAGCGCATGAATGTCAAATTCAGAAGAAGAATTGGAGAACTGGTAGAACAAGATGTATGAAATCTCTACGCGAAGGTGTGCCAGATTGACCCGGGAAGTTCACTAGATTGACACAGAAGTAAGTAACCTACCCACGTTCAATGGTTTAAATCATTTAGAAACATTCTTATTGGAATTTGAAGAAATTGTACCCATACAACAAATGTTGTTGGCACTAGATGAAGCCTTGAAAGCAACGCCAACAAGATGGTGGGGAACCCACAAGAAGAACATTGTGGAGTGGATGCAATGTCGCACTTTGATTACAATGCGCTTTTGAGATCAAGTTGAAGGGTGCGAAGTTCGATACACAGTTCAGAGCTGTTTGAAGGACCATGTGCGAAGTTGTGAGGAGGCCTGGGGAAACATTCCTAAAGAACAGTGGGTGCATAAATTCATTAACACTTTGGACACAACACCTATCAACTGGTCTCTTCAAGAATAACTGTGCCTTACCACTTCAAATTGGTATGGTATGACCCAAAAATTTATAGCTACATTTTTATTTGAAAGTCAATACCCTACAGTAAATCAGGATTTAAAAGTTGTAAGACAAAAAGTCTTTGAGGAGGCACCTAACCTCCCTGTTGAGAAAGAGGAAGATGAATGGACTACACCTCTTCAGAAATTACAAGGTTGCTACAATATCAATGTTGATGAAGATGATGATCCTAGGAATGTGAACATCACAGAAACTAAAGGATACAGAGACATAGAAGGACTAGGATTTGAACTACCTTTAATTGGACAACCAATCAAAATCAAGAAAGTTAATATTGGAAAAGAGAAAGCACCTAAGTTAGTGAATGTTGGTGATTATTGGGATGATGCCAGTATTTATAAGATTACCAAATTATTGCATGAATATCAGGACTTGTTCCCAACCAAGTTCACCGACATGAAAGGCATTAAAGGTCCCATGGGAGAAATGAAGATCCCATTGAAAACATAAGCAAGGCCAGTCAAGCAGAGACCTTACATACTGAATCCCAAGTATAAGCAAAAATTCAGGATTGAATTAGACAAAATGCTAGAAGCAGGAATCATAGAACCCGTTGAAGAATCAAAGTGGATTATCCATATGGTGGTCCAGATAAGAAGAAAGGAGAAATCAATATTTGTGTAGATCTAAGGGAACTTAATGATGCATGTCTACATGACCCCTTCCCTACCCCCTTTACTGACGAAGTGTTAGATAATGTAGGAGGACAGGAGGTCTACTCATTCA
>ML787648.1:508488-527978 GCA_009831015.1 Picea engelmannii | reverse complement strand
TTATTGAAATATTCTAGCCTAATGGGTACCTTCCCTACACCACTTCCACCCACCACACATCATATTTCCACCGTCAATATGATTTTGACTATGCCTTATCAATCTTTGGAATCATCTGATCCTTGGATTGTACCTAGTCCTATGGAATTTGATGTGCTCGGTGACACCATGCCACTCAGCCCAGCCGAGGCCGCATACATAGCTATTCAATCCGCCTCTCCCTCTCCGGACAACCCACATTTATTGGCACCTGATGCCTACTCGATGCCCTCATGGTTGGATTCCCTATCGTCTGCAATTGATTACATTTCCCAAATTTTCCCTTCCGACGAATCTATAATGGAAATGCTTAGCATTGACGACGTACCTTGGGATGATAACCATCATCGATCTTCTTTTCTTCCACCTTTGGAAGAAATTCACTAAGACATACACTCTATCTTCCCTCCTGATGTTACCAATGCTCCACAATCTCCCATCCTTGCACAAGATACTCTTTCTAAGGGGAATATGGGTAACATCTCTACCACGATTGTTATTGATATTTCGATCAAAGAAGGTGTTGTGGAAAACATTAACCTTGGTGCTAATTGAACACCTGAAGAATTGGTCTCTTACACCACTCTGTTTAAATAATTCCTCGATGTCTTCGCTTGGAGCTACGAGGAAATGCTAGGGATTGACCCTTCAATCGTCGTGCACAAAATCAAGACTTACCCTGGCGTGAAACCTGTTCGACAAAAACTTCGCCCGGTTCATCCCAAGAAAATCACAGCTATAAAGGCAGAAGTTGAGAAACTTCTAAAATCTGGCTTTATCTATCCCATCCCTTTGACATAATGGGTCTCCAACCTTCTTCTGGTTTCCAAAAAACAAGGGACCATCCATGTTTGTGTTGACTATCAGGATATCAACAAAGCTTGTCCAAAGGAAAACTACCCTACGCCCTTCATCGACCAGATTATTGATAATTATGCTGGGAGCGTAATCTTCTCTTTCATGGATGGCTTCTCTGGGTATAACCAGATTGAAATTTTACTTGTTGATCAACATAAGACAACCTTTATCTTCCCATGGGGAACTTTCGCCTATCGAAAACTACCTTTTGGTCTCAAAAATGCTGGTGCTACTTTCCAGCGGGCCATGTCATACACTTTCCACGATATCAAGCATATCGCAGAACCTTACCTCGACGACTTACCTGCCCACTCATCCAATCGATCTGATCACATCGATCACTTATGGGATATTTTTATTCGATGTCGGTTCTACCGTATCCGCTTGAACCCCCATAAGTGCATTTTTGCTGTCGAATCCGGTCGACTCCTCGGTTTTATTGTCTCCAAAGATGGGATCTGGGTGGATCCCTTAAAGATTAAGGCTATTCTGGCCTTACCCCCACCTACCAATTTGACCCAACTCTAAAGTTTGCAAGGAAAAGCAAACTTCCTTCACCGTTTCATTTGTAACTATGCTGAGATAACGAAAGGATTCATGCGGTTACTGCAGAAAAACACCCCTTTCACTTGGGATGACATCGCTCAACGGTCATTTGATGCTCTCAAGCATGCCTTGACCCACGCACCTTTGTTGCATCCTCCGGAGTATACAAAGGACTACATCCTTTACTTAGCCGCCTCCACTTCCAATATTGCAATGGTGTTAGTTCAGGAGGACCCCAACGGTGAGGAACACATGATCTATTACCTGAGCAAGAGTCTATCTGGACCTGAACTCTGGTATTCACATGTAGAGAAACTGGCTCTGGCAGCCGTCATCGCTGTCCAGAGATTCCGCCATTACTGTGCACCACCACGGTGATTGCGGACTCAAACCCCATGTACCACGTCTTGACACGTCAAGTGCTTGGGGGAAAATACTCTAAATGGATCGTCATCCTTCAGGAATTCGATCTTGAATTTACGAAGTCCAAAGCCAAAAAGTCCTTGGTGTTTGTGGAACTTATCTGCAATCTCCCTCGTGCTAATGAAGACATCGAATCTAGAGATTCTCTCCCTGACGAAACTCTCTTCCTCATTAGCACCTCTGATCCTTGGTACGGAGGCATCCTCCTTTACCTCCAAACCCAACGCTTTCAGCCTAATATTTCCCGCGAAGAGCGTCGACGTATTCGCCACCATTCTCGTCGTTATCTTATCGTCGGCGACACCTTGTATCGCTGTGGTATTGACACTATCCTTTGACGATGTCTGATTCATGAAGAGGCTGAACGCGTTCTGAATGATTGTCACCTTGGAGCTTGTGGTGGTCACCTTTCTAGATGGCCACAGTCCAAAAAATTCTACGTGCCGACTATTTTTGGCCCTCGATTTTCAAAGATTGCATTGAGGCAGTCAAAAAGTGCCCACCCTGCCAAGTTTTTAACAACAAGGCACACACCCACCCTACTACGCTGCACCCCATTATCACCATCGGCCCCTTCGCCAAGTGGGGCATCAATTTCATGCAATGTAAGCCTACCTCAATCGGGGGGCACGGTTATATAATTGTCGCCGTCGAC
Source organism: Picea engelmannii (assembly GCA_009831015.1). NCBI lineage: Eukaryota > Viridiplantae > Streptophyta > Pinopsida > Pinales > Pinaceae > Picea > Picea engelmannii. The sequence goes on along the minus strand of ML787648.1, from coordinate 525,457 downwards.
TACTTTACCAAATGGGCTAAGGCTATGTCTACCTTTCTGAACGATGGTCGTACCGTAGCTCTATTTATTTTTAACCACATCATAACTCATTTTGGTGTACCACGCGCCATTGTCACTGATCACAGTGCGCACTTTAAGAACCAGATGATGAGCGAATTGCATGCCAAATTGGGTTTTCACCATGAGAACTCATCCCCATACTATCCTCAGGCTAATGGACAAGTTGAAGCTATCAACAAGGTCCTCAAAACCATGATTCAATGCATGGTAGGGGAAAACAAGACATCTTGGCATCTACAATTTTTCTCCGCTCTCTGGGCTTACCGCACTTCCGTGAAAACCGCAACTGGATTCACTCCTTTCCAGTTAGTATATGGCATCGAAGCCGTTTTACCAATCGAGTGTGAGATTCCATATTTTAAACCTAAAATAGAACTCCTACCCCATACTTCTGCCGAAGAAGAACATTTCTTATATCTATCCAAACTGGACGAAACACGTTGTGATGCCACTCTCATTAATGAGGCACATCAAAAACAGATTAAAAATCAATACGAAAAATCCGTCCATCCTCGGACTTTTGCAGAAGGAGACTTAGTCCTCGTCTATGACCATGCTCATGACAAATTGGGGACAGGTAAGTTAGAACCTCTGTGGCATGGTCCTTACATTGTGAAACATGTTCTACACAGAGGCACCTACGAGTTAGTCAATTATGATGGAATTTCCCTGGGAGAGCCCCGGAATGGGATTTACCTTAAAAAGTACTATGCCTAGATCACCTAGCATGTGTACTTTGTACATTATTGTATTTTAGTTTGGTGTGACTGTTTTTTTCACGTGCTCGAGTCTTTACCTTTGCCACTCATACTGTGCCTTGTGTTTTCATGCGCAGATGATGTCTTCCTTTCCTATCTTTGTCGGGTTTGCGGATGGCGCTAGTCGACACACCCGGAACATTGCTTCGACAACATGGGTCATTTACCAATTTGACGAGGTAGTGAGTTCAGGAAGTATTTTCTTAGGACCAGTGACTAATAACATGGTAAAATATCATGCTGTCATCAGAATTTTGACCCAAGACTCCTCCCTAGGTATCTCTCATATCATTGTTTACTTAGAATCCCAACTCGTGGTCTATCAAATCAATCGAATCTACGCTATTCGTAGTCCTATCCTGCTACGTCTCCATCTACAAGTTTTGTCGTCTCGAACGAATGTTTGATTACATTGATTACAGACATATTCCAAGAGAACTCAACAATGTTTCAGATTCGTTAGCTAATTACATCATGGATTGGTATATTGCCCATAGATAAGATTTTATAAAGGAAAACAAAATTGTACATCACATGTAAATTAAAACATCACATTAAAGGCATCATCATGTAAAAATCATTTGGCACTGTAAAAACTCGGAACTATATATATATATATATATATATATATATACATAGCGTGACTGAAAATGTTTGATTACATAAAAAAACTATTTAGAAGAGCAAAATGTTGGTTCTTTACACCCATACAACATTGCTTGAAAAGTCATACAAAAATACAATCACCAGAGAGATTCTAATCTCCCTGCACTACATTGTGCTGAGAGTAACATATCACTGCACGCACTACGTGTCTCAGTGGAGAATTGACATTCTCTGGCACTCCCATAGTGTGCCTCTACAGATGTAAAGGCACTTCTCCCTTCCGTAAAGGAGGAATGCCCATCGTGAGGCCTTGAAGGTTTCTTTCAACCTCCCGGAGACCTATCACTGGTACTCCCGGATCTGCTGCAACCGGAGCACCCCCACAACGTCCTGGTATCGGTATCTCAGCCGGGCGCACTGCTCCCTTGTCTGCATGTTGAAAACAATACATCCATTAAAAACTCTTCTACGTACCAAAAAAATATATACATTAAAAAACTTATAAAAAAGCAAAAACTACATAAGGTATTGCCCAGTCTCTTACCTGACGCATCCCAATCTTCCCCCACGGATAGAATCAAATCCATGCTCCCGCGGAAATCCACCTCAACATATGGGAAGTCTTCTATCCAGAGATACTGTCGTCTCAACCAAGCGAAGAAGTCACCAGTGAAACAGAACTCTGACTCCGCTACTAACCTCGGAGATAGACTGGTCCACCTCTCCATCCATGGTTCTTCCACCGGTCGCACCGTCAGTGCTATCTGAGGCTGCATATGGGGAATGCACTCTAAGAAAAATGAGACCAAGAAAGAGCCGTATCCGAACTGTTTCTGTCCCATCCTACACCGCGAAACCTGTTCCTTCACATTTTGAAGGAACCCTGCACTCCAGTTAAACAGTGTTGGCTCCAAACACTGTACGCCATAAGCCACCTGTGATATCGACGCCAGATGGGCACTAGTGCTTCCCATCATGCTCGTGATGGAAAACAAAATGGAATGAAGGGGTAACTCTCAGACATCCTTGATAGGGATTCTACCCCCCACCAATCTTGTTCCTGGGACACAATGATGTGCTAGATACACGCCCACTTTCTCAGGAAGTGCCCTCTGTTCGGAAAAAGATATGGGAACCCCTCTTTTCGAGAGGCCAGTCAAGAAATATACATCTTCCAACTCAATGGTTAGAAGCTATGTTCCAATCTGGAACCCTTTCCCCGCAACATCCCACAAGCTGATCATGTGCTCAAGCAATGAAATCTCCTTCTTCATTTTTTGCAATTTGAAGAATTTCAGTAAGCCACAAGCTCTCAATGCGGCCTGCGTGCGAGGACTCCGCAATACAACCAAGTCATCCATCTCATGCTCTCGTTCTTTCCACTCGATCATGGTCGCCGAAATCACCTACAAAAAAAAAAGCAAAGAATTTCATTATTTCACTCTTTCGACAATTTTCGGCAATTTCTTAAAGCAATTTAAAAACATGAAATCTAATTCCCACATTGTTTAAAAAGAGCACACCCTCTTTTATAATCATCACACCCTCTCTTTGCCATTCAATATCCATCACACACCAATAAAATGTTTTTAAATGAAAACAATTTCCATTGTGGCTGCGTGGGAATATGTGAGAATTTCTTATGGGTTCTTTGACAAAAATGACCCATCCACCCAAGTGTCAAGGCGTTGGCATGTTGGCTATCACTTTCTAAAATGTTTTTGCACAAAGATTGTCTTACTCCCATCATTTTTAATAGAGGCCGATTTGATCTTTTTGGGGCAACTTAGGGCTTCATTTTTTAAATTAAATGCTGCTATAAAAATGAATATTAAACCATGTGATTGAAAGAAGGGGAGATGAAGATCTACCTAGTCCAAACGGCAAGAGAAACGGTCGACCGTAGCTCCGGTATCAAGCAAAACAAGATCCACCTCCAAAGTGAGAATCTCCACTGCTACAAATCCTTATGCAAAATGAAATGGTAAATGGAATTTTCATTGTATTACTATTTATAAATTTCCATTTTTTATAAGGTATAGTTATTTGTGGGTTTCTCTAACAATATAATGGCTTCACTAAACCTCTGGATCGCAGTTTTGACATCGCAGTTTTGACATCGCAGGTTTCCTAGTAGTTCTGATCGTTTGTTTACCTTGTCACATTCATGAGCATAGTCTTAGTTCGTTTTCAAGCTCGAAAATATGAGAACGCACCGGGTAGACTTTTATCTCTTTTTTGGACCCGCATGGACACACGAAAAAGGAACCCCCCCTGGAGTCATCTTTAAACTCTTTTCAGACTCTCTAAATGTGAAAATATTGTCGAGTGATCTTGCTTCCTTTCACGCTCGTTAAAAGGTTTGAAAGGGCGTCTTTCGAGCGATAGTTTATCTCTTTTTCGGTCTCGTCAGACTACTGTACGAAAAAGGAATTGAGAGAGTTCTCTTTTAAGTGTTTTTCTAGACTCTATAATCATGAAAAACCTTTGAGTTTTCTATCTTTGGACTCATTAAAACAAACATCGACAGGCCCATACGGGACCGAACCCTTACTTCTTCTGGTTCGTTAAACAAAGGAAGAGGAACTTACCGAAGGTGAGTTATATCGAGAATGTGTTATCCTCCTCGAGCTCATTAAATCAAAAAGAGGTACTCATCTATCTGGATGGGGGAAAATTTGAAAGAAGCAAGCCAAGCAGTCTCTTGAGAACATAACCAAGTAATTCTTAGAGTCGCCCTTGAACACAACACTTTGTCATCTGCACACATTATAATCCACCGAACCTCTACACTGAGCCAATCCTTTGAGTTTCTTTCACTCCTTTGGGTCACCTGACGTAAGTCACAACATCCACTGCATCATCAAGTTTAGGTCCATGTCATGTTTCTGCTGTTGTGCCTCAGTGTTCAAGGGAAGTATCCGCCTCGAGAGTCAGCCATCACAAATATCTTGTCTCAATACCTGTGTCAGTCCATGTTCTTTTGATCTACCAATTACATCTCTATTTCCGTTTCATGTCATTGATGGGGGATACATCAAGGCCCTCCTTCGAAGAGCCTATTCCTGTCGACCTCAACACATTATCCAGGAATTAGGCTTAGAAACCAGTTAGTACTTTGGGACCTGCATGCCTCAATGGCAGGACTCCTAACGTTCGACAATAGGTTTACATCATTGACCTCTGATCGGATGCTTCCATGGATGTTCGACTCCAGCTCATCCATTCACATTCGTTGGAATGTACTAGGGTACCTTGGGAATCATTGACATTAATGGTGATCTCCCTCGCACTTGTTAACGATTTACACCATTGACCGGTAATCAAGTGGTTTCTGCCATGTTCGACATCAGGACATATATTCACATGGTTAGATTCGTACCACATTGGGATTGGTAAGAAGACCCTGGGTTGAGTGATCATTTTGATATATTCTTTTCCCAAGTTGCGAAAGAGTTTCTCTTGGACAAATGATACATACACTGTTACATAGATCCACTTTGTATTGGTCGTGGCTATGTCTTGTCATCTCGTAGATCCGCTGTGTATTCTTCGTGGCTACGATCAGTCCAGGTCTTCAGAGTATAGATCCACATTGCATCCTCGGTGGATATACCTTTTCATCAATACAATTATGGATCCACAGTGTATTTTATGGCGGCCATATCTTGCAAGTCTTGATCACCCAAGCATAGGTATGCCTGCCTTGGGTTTTGAAACATGTCATGATATTTGTGGGATGTTTGTGTGCATCTTCCGTCAGGTTCTTCGAGTCTATACCCTTGCTTGAAGGTCTAAAAAGAATTTCAGTTATCAGTTCTCATCTTATAACTTTATACTTTGGGGGGCAATCTGTTACACATCAATATTACTCAATTTGATAAGTGTCGCATGTTCCTCTCAACTGTCGCAAGTGTCGCATGCTCCTCACAACTGTTGCAAGTGTCGCATGTTGTTCACAAGTGTCAAAAATGTCAAACAAAGCATACTGCCATGATGACGACACCAAGGAGACACTTAGAATACCTCAGACACCTGATTTGGAGGAAGAAGGATGGTTAATTGAAGTCAAGAATCTCTTGCCACCTGAAAGGAGCTCTTAAACTAGGGTTTTGAAGGAGAGCACTCCCCTACATCATCCTTAGGAGTGCTGACGCTCTCCTACAAGGTCTTAGGGAGCATTATAAAAACAAATCACCCCTCTGAAGGAGCGCTACCCATCTTTAGAGTGCTGGCGCCCCCCTTGAGCCTCCTAGGGAGTGTTATAGCACCCTGATGCCCCTTTTGAGGGAGCACTGTCTAATCTGGGGCAATGGTTGATTTGTTGAGGAGAATAAGGGTAGGATCTTTCAAGTTTGGAAAATAGTTCCATTCAAACTTCTGGTTCAATTAGAAGATCCCTGATCTAAGGAGGGAATTCCTCAACCTACCCTAAAGATACCTCAAGAGGTTAAGCCTCTCCTAACCTATATAAGCAGGCTCTATGATGGTGAAAAAGAAGGAAGAATTGCAAGCATGAAACCTATGATCTCATAGGAAACACACAATGAACTGGAGGAGAGTAATCATTGAAGCTGTTGTCATCCGAATCGTGGATCTTTAGAGCAAGGGTTAAGACAAAGGGCACTTGAAGAAGATGTCGCACTCACATCTACGGTTGTAAGCTACTTCTGTCATTGTTCTCATTAATATGACACGCTTGGCCTGTTTCTTTCTAGTTCGTGTTTAATCTCATATGAACTTGCCTATGATAGATAGATATATTTTGAGCTAATATCAATAGAGTAGGAAGTGGTCGTACTGTTGTTTGTCTACAAGGCACATCGAGGAGCGAACGATTGGAGCTCAACTCGGAGCGTGCAGGGACAAACGTCGATAAAAAGGTATTTCTGTTCTCCTTCCTCCTCATGAATTAGTTCATATAGATTAGAAAGGAAGTCAGTGTCCACGTTAAGCGTCTTCTGTCTTAAGAGTTAAGAGTCGAGCTCTCAAGAGGATATCTACCTATCCACAGGGAGATTTTCCTTCAACAATAGGCTTACACTTACAACAATATAAGTGTGACTCTCATTGCTAACACCTTCATTGTCACAATTTATTAAGGATTTGACACTAGAGCAGGATAACATCATTTAGATGGGCATGATAAAGGGCCCAAAGGCACATTCACTTGTTGTGCATGATGCCAACAACTCTCAAAATCCTAAATCCAAAAGGAAAGGAAAAGAAAAGGAACGTGCAGATCCAAAGAAGGAAGGGTACTCCAAACATTTCAATGATTCCTCTGGTTCCAAAGATGGGAAAATAAAGAAAGAGAAGAAGTTTGGTTACTGCAATAACGAGAACCATACATAATCATCTTGCATGAAGAAGAAGATTGATCAGATGGCTCAAATTCTTCAGAAACACAATCTTTAGGACTTCATTCCTAAGGCTGCCAAGAAGAAGTCAAAAGATCAATCCCCTAAGAAAGGAAATCATCATGCATTAGTTGTTGTACATTCTTTTCCTCACACTTGTATTGTAGATTCAGGTGCTTCACATCATATGGAAAACACAAAGGACATTTTGTCTTCTATAACTACATGCACGAGACCTCCTATCCTCATGGGGGATGACTCTCCAGTCGAGGTCACCAGAAAAGGAAGAGTGGAACTATATAATGGAAGATTTGAGAATGTTCTCCATGTTACTCAAATTTCCATGAATTTTCTCTCAATGCATCAAATTACACACACATTCTCAGGAAAAAATATGGAGTTCACACCACACTTCGTGTCCATTTTCGACATGCAAGATAACTCCAAAATTATTTTCAGGGAGGAAAATCATAAATCTTGGTTATATACTTTTACTAAGTTTATTGAACCTAATTCCAATGTACTACTTACGGATGCTGATGACAATAGTAGATTATGTCATGAGAGGTTTGGTCACCTGAACTTCAAGTACATATAGTAGCTTATAAAGAAAGGGATGGTCAACAAGTTACTCGATATCCACTTTTTCAAAGGGGTTTGTGAAGGATGTGTTCTTGGAAAGCATCCTAAAGAGAATTTTGAGAAGGGGAAGGCTCACAAGGCCTCCTCTCCATTGGATTTGATTCACAATTATCTCATGGGTCCATTCCTGCATCCATCCATCAACAAGACAAGGTGAATGCTTTCATTTTTGGATGATTACTCACATTATACTTGGGTATGTTTTCTCAGGAAAAATTCTAAGGTCTTTGAGCATATCAAAGAGTTCAAGGAAGTTGTTGAGACTCAGTCATGGAGAAATATCAAATCCCTTCATACAGATAATGGGGGTGAGTATGTCAATAGATATGTACTGAATATTTGTCTTGATGTCAGGATACAGTGACAACACATAGTTCCATATACTCCATAGAAAAACGAGGTTGTTGAGAGGAAGAACATATCTTTCAAGAAGATGGTCTCTTGCATGTTGCATGCAAGTTGGTCAATTCCTCATAGGTTTTGGGTTGGGGCACTTAAATATGACAACTACATCCAGAATAGATCCCCTTATAGATATTTCAAGGATTAAAATCCTTTCGAGGCTTGGAGTGGAAAAAACCTGGAAGTCACTGACTTCCATATCTTTAGATCACAAGCATGGGCCCACAGTCTCTCTGAGAAGAGGAAAGAACTAGATCCATAAAGTACTACAAGTATTTTTTTTGGCTACCTAGATGGTATGAAAAGATACAAACTTATTGATTCCTCTACAAACCATCTCATATTTGAGCATAGTGTTCAATTTGAGGAAAGTATTTCGCATGCTCCACATGAGATGCATGCATATACCCTTGTCTTTCCTCAAGTTCGAGATGACGAGTCTACACATTCAAAATCCACTTCATATATGAGTTCCAATACTGAGTCGAAGGATTTAGAGAATTCATATGCATAATCAGAGCATTCAGATGTAGATGAGGAGCTAGAGTAGATTCCCAAGTGGGAACCATCCACACTTCAGGATGCAAGAGATATTGTTGGGGATACAACAAATCTGAGGATGACTAGATCTCAATATGAGGATCCTCCTCATGTAATCACTACCACGAAACCCACAATTCCTCTTTATTGTTATATGGTTCCATCTTCAGACCTGCATACCTACAGAGAGGGTGTAGGGAACCCCTTCTAGGAAGCATCCATGCAGGAGGAGTACAACTCTCTCCTTGAGAGATAGAATTGGGATTTGGTTCTGCTTCCTTCAAACAATAAGCTTGTCAAATGCAGATGGGTCTACAGAAACAAAAGGTAGTGGAAATACATGTGAGAAGACATAAGGAAAAACCTTTTTCCAAGGGATTTCAATAGATACATGAGATCGACTATGATGAGACTTTTGCTCCAGTAGAAAATTTGGATTCTATCAAGTTGGACCTTGCCATTGGAGAAAATGAGGGATGGAAAGTACATCAAATGGGCGTGAATAATTATTTTCTTCATGAGGATATCTCAGAGCATATTTACATGGAGCAACCACTTGGATTCATATAGAATTCATATTTAATATGTTGACTCAAAAAGTCACTCTATGGCCTCAAGCAGGCTCCTAGAGCATGGTACACAAATATAGACTCCTTCTTTCTCTCCAAGAATTTTGTCAAATGCAAATCAAATCCAAATGTCTACATGTTGAGGACTATAGACTCACTTTTGATCCTAGTTCTGTATGTGGACGATATTTTTATCACCGATAGCTCAGTTTCAACGATTTCCTCGATCAAGGGAATTCTTCATGACAGGTTTTTGATGACAGACATGATTCCACTCCATTTATTTCTTGGTAGTGATATCATCCAGAAGGCATCAATCATTAATCTATCTCAGGATAAGTATGCCCAGGATCTCTTGGAGAGATTACACATGACAAACTACAAGTTTTCACGTACACCTTTCTTATCTAGGGTTAGAATTGAGGATGGTAGGGATACATGAGTGGTGGAAACAAACTTGTATTGAAATCTTGTGGGGAGTCTTTTGTATATGTTGATCTAAAATAATGTTTTAAGGTCTTAAGGTCAACCTCACGAAGATATGAATCCCCCTGCATTTTTAGAGAGGTGGTACTCCTCTTGTTCTTATAATTCTAAGAAAATAAAATGAAACAAAACAAAAGTTTGAGAAGGAACAAACTTAATATTTACATTCCCATTCAAGGAAAATAACACAAGATTTTGGGACCAGATGTATTTAAAAGAAACTTATATGGATAATATTTACAATGTGAATAGATAAGATGCATACATAATATAAAGGGATGATATATCCATCACCACATTCATCAGAACATTTAACGATACCATAAATAGAGAGAACATGGAATGGACCTCAAATAAAAGAGAGCTTTAAATTATCATTTCATAAAGCACCAAAAATATTATGATAGATAAAACATTTGGTAACTCAAGCTTCTAATCAAAGTCTTTGAGAATACAATAATGTAATATCCTGAGTAGCTCTCTTGGAGTCTCACAAATAATAATGAGTCTTTAAATACAAAGGTAAATGTATGTAAAGAAAATAAAATGCATTCATCCTTCAAAGAGGACTGGGATTGGGCTCCTACAAACCATAAAATTAAAATACCTGGAAGATACGACAAGGACAACCAAGAACCAACCTGAATCCCACATAATACCAAGAAGGAAAAGGAAATATAATAAATGATTGTAGAAGAAATGGAGAGAAGAAAAATTGAAAGGTTAGAGTTGATTTTTGACTCACTGTTATGGAAAAATATCGTAACCTTCATTTTCTTGCAGTTGGCTCCTTTATAGGTACATGTGGTTGAGGTGGCATAACTGCTCTAATTGTTCTTGAAGTAGTTTGTATTTCTAGAAATTTCCATGATTCCTTTTGGAGTAAACCACTTTTTATTAATGATTGATTATATTTTCATTAATGAATTTATGTCATTGAAATTCATGCCTCCAAGTAGGGCCCACTTATTCCTTTAATACAATTTATTTAATAAACTTTGTTTTCAATTTTTTTTAACTTGACTGCCTTTAACAAAAACAGACCGTGTTTTAATTTTTTGAGTGAAATGTTTTCATTTTCAGCCATTAAAAACATTATATATGCAATATTAATCATCTCATATTTCAAATGAGTCGTCTTGAGCATAATTTGGAGTTCTGGAGCATAAGTTATAAGCTCGGGAAGTTGAGGTTCCAAGCAGATCTCTCATCAAACCATGAAAAAATAACTGACTATTATTCCAATGTTTTAGGAGGTTCATGGCCAATTTATCCTCTTCAAACCTATTTCATAATCTTCCTTGTCTAATTACCTTTCCAATGAGGTAAAGTTTTCCACAAATGGACACCCTTATCTTGAGTTAGGGCTTCCTGAAATTCACCGCTCAACAACCGTTCATCTAACTCACAGGTTAATTTTAGCCCTTGATCTAATTTCTTCCACTCCATTAAAATATTGAATTTTTCCTTTAAAATGATATCCCACATGCATTGTAGTCAAAATTTTTTAAGTGTTTATAATGAAAAATTTACTATAGTACCCATGTGGAACAAAGAAGACTATAGAGACTTTGGTGTAGAGCATCCATTCATAGCTGGATGTGCAGAATACAAACATGGATATGAGCTACGAACATGGATATGGGGAAGAGTAAGGAGGTCTTCTTCGAAATTATAAATATGTCTAGTATGAAAAGGAGTGAGAAGTGAAAAGTGAAAATTGACCTGTGGACTTGCGGACCTGGAGACCCAAGAAAGAGTTAAGGGATGGTATGTAGCTCCACATATGTATTGCTTGAATTTGGCTAAGTGTTGGAAGACTAAAACATGGTAAGTGTTGGGGAAGTGTATAATGTAGTTACATTAAATGTGGCACGAATAATGGAAAAATGGAAATAAATTATAGAAAATGGGAAAAAAAAGGAAATAGGAAAAGTAAAATGGTAAATGGAAATGGAAATGTAAAATGGTAAATGGGAAATGAATTATGGAAATAATGTGGAAAATGAATTATGAAAATGACTAAGTGATGCGTATTATGAAAATGAACTAAGTGGATAATGAAAATGAAAATAGGCTAAGTATGGAAATGGTTATATGTGGAAATGGTTAAGTATGGAGAATAGTGAGGAGGGAGAGTAGAGTGGAAAGAAGAAAAAATGGATAAGTATGGGACAAGGCCATTATGCGGGTCATGAAAGTGAGAGTGTCATTCTATAGAATGTGGGATTGCAAACCTGCAAACCTAGAGATGTATGGAGAAAGGGTGAGGAGGTCCACACCAAAACAAAAAATATGACTAAGGGAAATGACGTGAGTGATCCCACAAAGCATATGAGACTAAGTATGGCATGAAGAAACAAGAAAATGAGACTAAGTGTGGTTCCAAGAATATAATCGAGGTTCCAATAAAATCTTAGTTTTGATAAAAATTAACTGTGTTGCACATGGAAAAACACTCTCTAGGTGATTGAACAAAAACCTAGATATCTTGAGCATATAGACTCAGATTTTTAATCTGTAAAATGGGTGACGAAGATGAGAATTAGGAATATGCTATGAACTAATAATATTTCAAAATTTCCTTCTTCTGATATGGATTTTTTTTATTATTATTCCAAGAGCAGGAAATATAGGTGATCAAATTAGATGATCAACAATATCTCACCCACACCCGACCATATCTATCATATGCAGTAGGGGTAGTCTCCAGGCACATGCAGGAGTCACATGAATTACACTAGAAGGTTGCCAAGTGCATCCTTAGATATGTTTAGGGCACCATCAGTTATGGGATCCACTATGAAGTAGGTTGAAAGTTGGATCTCATAGGATTCACTGATTCTAACTTGGTTGGCGATGGAACTGATCATATGTCCACATCCGGATACACTCTCAGTTTGGGTTCAGGGCCTATCTATTGGTCTAGTAAGAAGTAGTCTGCTATTTCTATATCTTCAGCCGAGGTCGATTAAAAAGGAGTAGTTAACATACCATTCAGGCATTTTGGCTATAGAAATTCCTTACAAATTAGGGAATCCAATTCCACAAACCAATTGTAATTTGGTGTGACAACTAGAGTAATCTCAAGTTTTGCAGAGACCTAGTGCAGTGGTACAAAAAAAATCATATTTAGATACATATGCACTACATCGAAGATCTAGTCAAAAAGAGGATCATTGACCTGCAATTTTATCCTTCCTATGAATAGACTGCTAACATCTTCACCAATAATTTCACTAAGAAGAAGTTTCACTCTCTGCGTGATCGTCTTGGAGTGAAGGACACAGATTCCTAGAAGCTACCTTTCTCTCCTTTTGATACATTGTATTTTGAGGGGGGGGATTTTTCCCATGAGGTTTTCCCTCTTTCCTCATTTTATTTCAGTGTTCATTAGTTGCATTGTTCATGGGTACTTGACATGGACTCTATTTCTAGGACCCATTCATTATGTATACTCCCTAGTAGTGTGTTGAGCACTCAACACACCCTAAAAGCCTTATGAAATTTCATCACTTTTTGGGTACCACTTGTTTTCTTTACTGTCTGAATCGATTTCACTTTGGGAAATGGTTTATCTTTGTTTTGGTTTTCATGACTCTTATCCTAAAAGTCAGGTTTGTTTGAACTTGTGAAACCTCAAGTCTAAAAGAACTTGACACTTGAATTCAAAATCGATAGCTAAACATTGCACCTAACGCGCTCAGGTCTGACATCGGAAAAAAAATCAAGAAAGTAAATGAACCACACAATAACAATAGTCGTTGAGCGTCGATCCTCATCGGCATCGACAAAAGGCGGTTTTGGTTTGTGTAAATTTATTCACACAAAGTTTCAAGAGATAGTCGATTCCCTTCAAAAATTGGCAAAAGTACGAGAATGATAGACATTAACAAAGGACGTACAGAAATCACCGATAACCGATTCCTGATTCACTTTATCGGGATCAGGGAAATCCAGAAAGGTTACAACAATCATTTTTACCATGATAAAAATATCTCCGATCACCAATCCCCGATGCGTTTTTGGCATCGGGACTTTTTCGAGAGAGTCGATCCGAAAGCACTTGGGTAGGTTTATCGTCGATCGCCTATCCCTGATACTTTTCAGCGTCAGCAAGATAGGATTGGGTTTTAGAACATATATCTTAAAGAAAGTCCTGATTTTGATTAACACGATCAAATGAAGTCACCATTCTTGAATTCCACGTGTCCTTCCCACGTAAGGGGTTCGTACAACCTAGTTTTGTCTCGAGCCATTTTTTAGGTTCCCTGGGTCTTAGTCACATCTCCTAGTCAACTTTGGCATGTTGGCTTTGTACGACAAGATCAATTGACGTTGGAGATTTTGGAAGAAGATATAAACGAAAACGTTTGAAGCACAATCCCGACCCTCGATCCACTGAAAAAAATAGTGAAACGATGGGATGTTTGCAGCATAAGATACGATCGGATTTGGACATTTAATAGACTAGTTAATGATGATCCCACATTTGTTTCTACCTCGTGCGCCGATTAGAAAAAAATAGTTTGAAATCACCGATAAACCACATTAACACCAATGCTTGTGTCATCAACCCACGATGAATTTAAGTTTAAACATATTTGAATATCTGGCGAGAGATTTAATGAAATTACACTCATAACCCGAATTGAATGGTTGATGCGACAAGGTAAGTTCATTCCTATTTAAATACTAGAACGGTTTTGAATGAATTCATTCTGTGCACAAGTTGAATTCCAGAGCATCCGAAGGAGCAAAGAAAATGTCTCAAGACTGTACTGACCCTCTAATTATCAAAACCAGGTTTAACAAGTTGCAAAGGTATGTATTCAAGTTTTTCAATTTGTTGGTCGTAATATATGCATCTAGTTTTCTTTCACAATCTCTAAACTATGTTATAGCTGCAGGTAAGATGCCACCGAGAAATCCAACCACCAAATGCTCACTGAGATCCCTCAAGCTAAAATAATCTGAAATAGATGAAGGCTCTTCTCTGGGGACCACGATGCAGTTGGAGTATGCTCCTAGACTAGAGCCTGCCATTAAAACAACAACCAAGAAAGATTTTATCTAGCCTACGACCTTTGATGATACAGAGGAAAGAAATGGATCCAAAGTAATGCTCCCACAGTGGGGGGATCTCTTCAAAAGAATTAGCCGAGAATAATACCCAAAGTATATCCCACACAATGACCTGGATGTGAGGGCACTCGATGACCATGTGTTCCCGAACATTTGATGGTCGTATTTACACATGGTGGAAAGAAAAACCCTGTTTTTCCCTTACATAGAGGTTCTTAAATGGATCATCGACCATATAGATGGGCATAAGTGCTTGATCAACAATGACAATGGTGGATGTGTCAGATTTTTCCTCCCAATAGAAGTCTAGAAATACTACAAGCTCAGGGACCCATAGGAGCGGCTCAACACAGACTTCATGGTGAAGTTCTATGAATTCCATGACACCATCCGTTTGATGGCCTCATGGTGGAAGGAAGACAATAAGTTCACTAACAAGAGAAATGGATGGTATGGGATGATTAACCTAAGAGCCATACATCTATTTGATGGCTCTCATCTGTCATCTATATGGAGAAAAGGACTGCTCCAAGTTTTTGAAAGCATGGATTCCGTTGGCATACACAATGAGGATATCTGGGAGCAGTTTCAATTGGGGAGCGATAATCTCAAAACAATTAAGCATCTGTGTACATCAAGATCAGACGATGAAAAAAGGGGAGGCACCCACTTTCTACATGGCCTCGTACCTGCTCGATGTCATGTGCACAAGGAATGTCTTTGCCGACATGAATATAAGCTGGCATGTTGCGGAGCTCTCGGTCCACGTATAGTCCAACATATTATGGGAAAACAGGTACAAAAACTCTTACGCACTCATCTGCGATGAATTCATCGCCCACACTCATTTTATTATTTTTAAGAAGGAATTCCCAAGATTATTCACAATATCCAAGAAAATGGTAGCAAAGGTAGGTCATTGGTATTTCGACGAACGCTCAACCTACATTAGGGTGTTCGGGGCCACCGGAGCACCTCATATCCTACCCGCTCAATTCTCATACCAGCTCGTTGTGGGAGAGATTTTCTATCAGACTATCTTGCAAGGATATAACTCCACATTAGTCAAAGACAAGAAGCGAGCGTTCATACCCTACAGTTTCCATGTAGGGTTTTATCTGGTAAAGGATACTGCTCAAGCCAAACAAGAAGGGCTGAGCTGTTAGGATATTTAGACACTTAAGAGTTAGTTAAGATCTACTTGGTCTAATGTGTCGTTAGGTAAAAGTGTGTTTCTTAGTGTGTTTTTTTAGTATGCATTAGTATGCATTTGTAGTTAGGAAATCGGATGGTCACGATATGTTCTCGACATAGAGTGATCCGACGGTTCATACTCTCCTCGATCTTAATGACCATTGATACGTGGCTTAGCTCTCGATTGGTCCATGATCTCTATTTAAAGAGCATGGAGGGTCATTTACCGAATGATCAATTGTGAGAAACTCTCTTGTAAAATCTCTCTATAATCTTTTTCTTTGCATTAATAAACTACTCCAAGTGGTCACATTGGCTGGGGCCATGTATGTTTCCCTGTAGGGTTTTACCACATGAAAACATCAGTGTGTTGATATTTGATCTGGTTATGTGAGTTGTTACTGAAGGTTTTCGTCCTCTGTTGGAATACCTGTGTTGTCGAACATGGTATCAGAGCTCATTTGAAGACCCGCTCCTGTTGTAGATAGAGATCGTGAAGCTGTGTTTCCTCATCTCCATTTTCTATCATTTCTGTACATTTCTAGGCTGAGAGGACTATTCCATTGCGTCTAGAGTGCTAGTTTTAGTCAAGAACACTTTTTTTTTCACTCGAAAAGGTTTCCGTTTGCCCAAGATACGACCATTACAGTAAGATTCAGAGGTATAAAGCTTGAATACACATTTTTTTAAATTTTTGCAGAGTAGTATTTTGGTTTTATTTCGATTTTGTTTTATTTATTTTTGGGTTGCTACTCTTTTAGATCTACATATGCTCTTTTCCCTGCGCCCTTTGCGATCTCGAAAAATCATAAATAGATAGGAAAAGGTGCATCTTCCAGGTAAGCTAACCGAGATCTAACCCTTGTTGTCATCGAGAAGCGAAATTTTTTTCTTGTGTGAAAAGAGTTTTTTTTTAACAACAACAACAACATCGAGAAGTGGAATTTTTTTCTTATGTGAAAAGGGTTTTTTTTTTAACAACAAAAAAAACAACAATCCTCCTTCTGAACATTACAATATGTTTTGCTAGATCATTTGGTTAAAAGTTGCCTTATTAAGTAAAAGGTCTTGAGTTCAAGTCTCTCTTTTGTTACTTTTTTTGAAAAAGTTCATGCTAAAATTGGAAAGTGTATTTCACTTCAAGTATAAAAGTGAATCACTATAAGTAGCTTTAATATTTTATTTTAGAGTTATTTATTTTGCATGCAACTTTTCTGTTATAAAGTAAATTCATTGTAAAAGTGATCCCCACTTCTCTTTATAAAAG
>ML787648.1:488221-507807 GCA_009831015.1 Picea engelmannii | reverse complement strand
CATGTTCTTGCAACTGGAATTGATGATGATATTACCAGGTTGTACAAGTTTGAAAATTTTGGGTCATTAGTTTTTGTTGTTCATAGCGATGACTTGAGCAAACTTTGGCATGAGCAGTTTGGTCATATAAACTATCGCTCATTGCAACAACTATGTAATCAATAGATGGTGACTGGTATTCCTCTTGTTTCATGCAGATATGTTGTTTGTGCCAGTTGTGTTCTCGAAAAACATCATCGGGACAATTTTGACAAACGTGCCTCTTGGCACGCCTTGGGTCCTTTGCAGCTTGTTCACAGTGATTTGTGTGGTCCACTTTCTTCTCCTTCTTTTTCTGGGTGCAATTATTTCTTAATTTTCATTGATGACTTTTCCAGACATACTTGGGTGTACTTCTTAAAACTTAAGAGAGAAGTTTTTGACAAGTTTTTGGCCTACAAGGCTCTTGTAGAAAAGCAATCTGGACATCAAATTCAAAAGTTAAGAACAGATAATGGAGGTGAATATGTGAACAATAATTTTACAAGTTACTACACTACATAGGGCATCCAAATGCAACACACTATTCCATATACACCACAACAAAATGGTGTTGCTAAGAGAAAGAACCGCACATTAAAAGAAATGGCTAATTGTATGATCCAATCTAAGGGATTAAGTCTAAAGTATTGGGTAGAAGCCGTCAACTATGAAAATTACATAGTAAATCACACTCCCACAAAGGCTCTTAAAAATATAACACCGAAATAAGCTTGGACTAAAATTAAACTAGATGTAAGTCACTTCCATGTATTTGGCAGTATAGCATGGGTTCGCATTCCTGATGAGAAAATGAAAGCATTGCAGACTAAAAGTGAGAAGTGTATATTTGTTGGTTATTCTGAAGATGTCAAAGGTTATATAATTCTTCAACCACATTGTAATGAAATTATTCTTAGAAGAGATGTTAAATTTGATGAAAATCTTTTGGCTTACTAGCCTAATTCGGCAGTTGTGGCTTCTTCGGCTTGCGAGCCATCTTCGACGTTTGTGCCTTATTTTGTTCCTATTCTAGTTTCTTCTTTAGATGATGAGAGTGAGGATGATGATCCACCTACACTTGCTAACATTACTCCATATGAGTCCTTTGAACCTAAATAAGCACCAGTTCCACCGCTTCCTAGATGGGTCTGTTCAACACGAGAAGTAGCTGGTGATCATGTCGGTGATCCTTCAGATCAATGTTGGACACGTTCACAGTTCCAGTGAGCCTCTTCTCTTTTGGCTCAAGTTTCAGAGACTCATGATCCAGAGACATTTGCAGAAGCTTCAGGTCATCTAGCTTGGGATACAACAATGAATGAAGAGTATCATTCTTTAATGGTAAACAATACTTGGGATCTTGTACCTCTTCCAAAAGGAAGAGAACTTGTCAGATGTAAATGGGTCTACAGAAATAAGTATGCATCAGATGGAAGTGTTGAAAGACACAAGGCTTAGTTAGTTTCCAAAGGATTTTCCCAAGTTGAAGGAATTGACTATAATGAAACCTTTTCCCCTGTATCCAAAATGAATTCCATATGCCTTGTTCTTGCCCTTGCCGCCTCACATAAATGGGAGGTCCATCAGATGGATGTTAAATCTTCCATCTTGCATGGCGATTTGAAAGAATAAATCTACATGGAACAACCTTCTGGATATGTCCAGAATGAATCTAGCCTTGTTGGTCGGCTCAAGAAATATCTTTATGGTCTCAAGCAAGCTCCCCAAGCTTGGTATGCCAAAATTGACAGCTTTCTTATTTCCACTGGATTCTCTAGATGCCATTATGATCCTAATGACTATACCAAGAAAGTAGGAAGCCATCTCATAATCCTTTTCCTTTATGTTGATGACCTTATCCTTACTGGTAGTGACCCAAAACTTTTAAACCATGTGAAAACCATCCTTAAGAAGAAATTTGAAATGACCAACTTAGGCTTTTTGCACGATTTCCTTGACCTTCAAGTTTTGCAAACCAATGAAGGAATTTTTATTTCCCAGTCTAAGTATGCTTGTGACCTTATTTGTCACTTTCACATGGATGATTGTAAACCAACCCCTTCTCCCTTACAGTCTGGAGTCAAGCTTACTACCACCTGTAATTCTCCTGAAGTTGATTCCACCTTGTACCGTCAATTAGTTGGTAGCCTCTTATACTTGACTCATACCCATCCTGATATTTCCTTTGTTGTTGGTCTTGTTGCTCAATATATGCAAACACCCCATGAAAGCGATTGGAAATCAGATAAAAGGATACTTCGCTATGTCTATGGTACAATTCAGTTCGTGATACATTACAGTTCAGGGGGGACTCCTTTATTGGTTGGTTTCACTAATTCAGATTGGGCCGATGACCCTGATGATCGGAAGTCTACTGAAGGTTATGTTTTTAGCCTTGGTTAAGGACCTATCACTTGGGCCTGTAAGAAACAACAAGCTATTACACTTTCTTCAGTAGAAGAAGAGTACTGATCAGTGGTAAATGCAAGTCAGGAAGCCTTATGGCTTCGACAGATCCTTTCAGAGTTTGGATTTGAGCAACAACATCCGACCAGCCTTTGGTGTGACAATCAAAGTGCCATCAAGATCGCCAAAGATCTAGTTCAACATCAGCACAACAAGAACATCGAGATACACATGCACTTCATCAGAAAACTCATTCATGATCAAGTTATTGAAGTGCTCTTTTTCCCTATAGAAGATCAAGTTGCAAACATTTTCACAAAGTCTCTTACAGAAGCGAAGTTCTACAAACTTCGATCTATGTTAGGAGTTCAGGAAGTTGTCATTAAGGGGGGATAGGCTCTAATGCCTCCTTTCTTCTCCTATTGTGTCACTATTGTAAATCCTTCAATCCTATCCCAAGTTGCTCTTAAGGGGGGATGTTAGGATATTTAGACACTTAGGAGTTAGTTAAGATATGCTTGGTCTAATGTATCGTTAGGTAAAAGTGTGTTTGTTTAGTATGCATTAGTATGCATTTGTATTTAGGAAATCTGACGGTCACGATATGTTCTCGACATAGAGTGATCTCACGGTTCATAATCTCCTCGATCTTAACGACCATTGATCTATGGCTTAACACCCGATTGGTCCATGATCTCTATTTAAAGATCATGGAGGGTCATTTTCCGAATGATCGATTGTGAGAAAATCTCTTGTAAAATCTCTCTACAATCTTTTTCTTTGCATTAATAAACTGCTCCAAGTGGTCACATTGGCTAGGGCCGTGGATGTTTCCCTGTAGGGGTTTTACCACGTGAAAACATCGGTGTGTTGATCTTTGATCTGGTTATGTGAGTGGTTACTGAAGGTGTTCATCCTCTGTTCAAATACCTATGTTTTTGAACATGATCCAACTTGAATTCAGGTTCCTGACATGCCGATTCTACAAGCATGACCCTAAAGGCCTAGTCCTCCAACATGCTTCACGAGTATCATCCTATTAGATGTACTCTCATGATAAGTTTGAGGATGAGATTTTCACAGAGTGTACCCAGGACTGGGACGAGGTGGTGTAGAGAATAGCCAATCCAAACATGACTAGGTTCAAGGCCATGAGCATGGATGAATAGGTGGAGACAATAGAGCATTCGGCTGAAGAGGCCCTTAGAGCCAGGGAAGAATCAGAGAAACAGAGACAACAAAGGCATAAAGAAGGGGATTACTCTTGCAAGAAGGGGCACAACCAATCATTGATCAATTGAAAAATGATCCTGATTTGATATAAATGGCCTCGAGCTGATGCAACTTGAAGAAATCACCGGATCAGAAAACCCTGAAGTTCCACCACCACAGATTAGATCACTAGGGGAAATTTCATCTCATCTTGAGATAGTGAGGACATTAGGGAGAACAAGTGTACAAAATACCTTGTTCAATTTTATAACCATCTACGATGATGAGCAGAGTTCGAAAGTGTCCCTGGTGACTCTAGTACAAATGATAGAGGAGAAAGAACCTGAGAGAGAATCCACTCGGGGTCCTAATGCTCTAGTTCAGAGTCATCCGTAGATCGAGCATGAGGAAGAAAGTGCCTTAGACACCGATCCACTCGAAATACTGGGAACCCCAATGGACAGCTCGAGGGATGAGCTAGGATTAGGCGAACAAGAAGAAGAAATTTCACAACAGGAAATCAACATTTCAACAGCTGATTACCAAGTAAGTACCTAACCTGCCCCTGGCCCCTCAGTTTTGGCTAGTACCTTACCACTCGATGAGCAACAACCAGAGGCTGAGACATCAGGACATACATAAGAGGTTCAAGAACTCAACCTAGAACAAATATACACAGTTGGGATCTTGGGAAGTACTCTGACCTAGGGAGAACAACAAATTCCCAAACTTGTTGATGAGGTCGCTAATATACAGGAAATCGCCTACGACTAAAAGAGGAAATCCATCATGAAAAGGAACCACTAAGAAGAGAAGGCTTATGTTGGATAGTTCGATCCTCATCACCACAGAAGAAAAAATTAATCAACATAGAGCATGCCAAAACGTTCGAGCTTATCAACACAGGGATGGAGATCACAAATACCACCTTGGATAGAGTAAGGAAATATAAAGAGGAACTAATCGCTACGCTAAATGAGTTGGAGAATATGTGCCACTTGGTGAAATACTATGAGGATTCCATGCAAGCCACGGTGTTTTTGAGAAGTGAGTTCCACGATGCCTACGAAAAATTCATGAATGAATGCCACCTTTTCATTGTAGGGATAGTCGTTTTCCAAGAAGACACCCTTATGGTGCTAGTGAATTGTAAAGACATGGAAATATGGTACGAGAAGGCCCACCAAGCAGTGGAAATAATTGATTACAACAACGCGGTTGAAAAGGGTCGACACACTGAAGAGAACAACATTTGGGTGCTAAGGGACAACATCATAGATCAAATAAGGAAGGCAGGCGAATACTGGGTGAAAATGGCCCAAGGACCTCAATAGAATATTCAAGAAAAATGGCCCGATTCCGAAAGGAGCTGGGTCAAGATCAATCGGGAGATGAGAGACCTCGGTCTCCCAGAATTCGGCTCATCCGAAGACTTTGTTGACTTGCATGACATAGTCAAAAAACATGTAGAACAAGACTCCGCATGGATTGCAGAGATAAAAAAGGTGGAAAACATGGCGCCAGGTCAAGTACAACAGTTCATGGAGCACCTGAGCAAGGCTTGGATAATAGTACAACAATTAAGTGTTAAAATAGTCAAGTATCGGGCATGGGCAGTAGAAGTAAAGGAGATCCTTTCGGCCCCGATGGACCAACACAGATTCCCGTATGCCAACACATGCGAGGAACTCTTTGTCAAATGGTCAGAGAATGAGAAGAGTCATCCACTTCAGTGAAACCATTCAATGAATCTTATAAGACAGAGAGATGAAAGCACCATGTGGCGATGTTTTGTTTTACTTAGCTTGCACTTTGATAGTTATTTTTAGTTAATGATTTGTTATAAATAAGAGGATCGAACTTTTAGAAAAGGTCGATGGTTTTGGCAAAGATCCTCATTTTTGAAATTGTAAAGAATTATTTCCAAACTACCTTAATTGAGAAGTCATGTTTAGGACCGGAGACAAACTTTTGTTTTTTCATGTAAGGCGTGTGTGATTGAATTTGAGGAGGAATTAATTCTGACTCTGTTTCATGGATGGATGTTGTAATGAGTAAGAGTTTATGAAAATATTGATAAGTTGGTTGATTCAATATTTTTATAGTTCTTGTCTCTAATGATGGAAAGAAAATCATTGTGTTAACATGTGATTGGTGATTAGAGCTAAGGAAACTATTTTTCTTCCCATCATTTTATTGCATGTATGTTTTATTTCGATAATTGTATCTCAGTCAATAATTAAAATACTAGCAAGTTGATGTATTAGTAATAGGCTTGTCACAGGTATGAAAATCTTTGTTTGCATGCTTGAGCACAAGGGTTATCCCAAGCTCATCCTTCATCAGTAGTTAAGATTTCCCCTTTTACCCAACTGGTTTATACCAGAACACATCTTTTAGCAGACCCACCTAATAAAAGAAAATAGAAAAGAGAACATTTAAACTAAAGGAGGAATTTTCATAAGAAGATATATTGTAAATCACTATGTAAATCCCATCAATTATTTGGCCAGATCAACAAATCTTGAGAACCATTCCACTATCAAACACTACAGAGTCTAATTGGGCCTCGGTCGCGGGTTTGGTTCCTGTTGTTGAGTTAAAGGGATTTAGGACCCCTCAACAAAATTGGCACTAGAAGGAGGGCCCAATGAATGAATGGCTAACAATTTTTCTAATATAATATTTCACACAGCCTATAGATTCAAAACAACCCACTTGCATGGCTAGTCATTCTCAAGACAACCCACATACACTAAGTACTCCTGAAATGAGTAACTCATCCCAACAAGAGGAAGAAAATTTATTCCTTGAAATACCTTACGCTCTTCCCCATGAGGACTTGAACCAGTTCATAAGAATCACAAGAGCTTACACCTGGAAAATTGGAGCAGTACCCTTAGTTTCATTACTTCCTCGCAGAAAAAAAGTGAGCAGACCAGTGGTCGACACCCCCGAGAAGGTTTTTTTTCACACAGTAGAAGACCTGATATATTTTTCCCTCACCGAGATCGAACATCCCCTCAATCTAATCCCCAAAAAACTAGCTGGTAATTTCTCTACACCCGATGATTTTGAATTAGACGAGGAAGGGTTTAACTGTGAACGCTCAGCTTCAGAGTCAAACAACATGGAGGATAACAATGATCATAATAAATAAATGGGAAACCCACCTTAGAATAATCAACCTTGGTTTTCCAGAGATGCTCTGGCAATACCCAGAGGAGTACATAACCTTCCCCGAAATCCAGAAAAGTTACTTCCTAAATTTGACCCTGAAACCTCTGGATTTCCTGAAGACCATACCAAAAAATTCATACTAGCTATTAGAATGATGAATTTCCAACATGAATACATATTATGCATGCTTTTCCCCTATACCTTTGAGAATTTGGCCTCCACATGGTATTTTAACTTTCCTGTAGGGTCCATAACTAGTTGAACGAAGTTTCAAAAGGATTTTTTAGACAAATTCGCTGAAGAAACCACTACAGGAGCTTTGATGGATGAGTTGTTCATCACCACCATGAGTTCAAAAGAAAATGTTAAAGACTTCAATCAATGATTCACCACTATCCTAAAAAAATTACAACCCGAAGCTAAACCCACTAAGGAGTTGCAAATCAAAGTATATGCTAATGCTCTCCCTACTTCCATTTCCATGTTTGTAAAAAGGGCTGCCAAAATGACCCTAGCTGCAAATTTCGAGGAATCCAAAACAATTGAATTCCAAATGAAGGGATATAAAGAGGGTTAGGTCTCACTAGTTAAGAAAGAAGCTCAACCTCCACCCATGAGAGGACTCTTGTTGACCAGACCCCCAGGGAAACAAATAGAACAAGGTCCCGAAAAATAAAGTGGAGACATAGAAGACCTACAATGGATGATAAAGAAGTTGTCAAACGAAATCATAGACATGAAAAGAAGTGCAACAGAAGTAAACCAAGGCCAAAGTCCCTATAAACCCTTTTTTTAAAGAAATCCACCGTTCAAAGAAATTGAACCTCCCCCAGCCAACTTAAACATCGACCTGGGAAATGTGGCATCCAACTCTTTCTGTAACTATCACCAAGAGAAACATTATGAAAGAGTCTGTCCACAATGGGTGCATGCCATGAATTTGATGTCCAACCGGTTCCTATACGAAGTTTCCATTACCAAACAATCAAGTGGCTTAGTGATGAATATTATTTATCAGGAAGAATTTGACCCACCAGAAGAAAAAACCATGCTTATATGGGACCCTGACCTACCGATGCCTTCCGATGATCTATTTGAGGTTCAAGAACCACCCATAGAAGTCTTGGCTATGCAAATTCAAAGTAGGGGTCAACCGGTCTCAAACGACCTTTCCGTTGCCCAAACTTCGAGAGGAAACAAAACATATGATCACTCGAAAGAATCTTTTGTCTCCCAAATAAATCCTATAAACATCCATACACAAGAATCACCCAAGCTAGAGTACAACATAGTAGAATATTTAAAAAATTTGAAGGAAAATATATCGGTCATGGACATGTGTAGAATTCCCCAACAAAAAGACTTTCTATTACAAGACTTGAATTCAGTAGAAACTCCTATAAGAACCACTAACCAAGGAGAAAATCTATCCCTCACAGATCCAAAAAATAAACCAATTGTACACGCTTGCTCTGAATATAAAAAGGGAAAGCCTTTTGTCCCACTGTTCCTTTTGACATTTGAAGTCTTCAACATAAACCTCCATAATTGTTTGGTTGACTTAGGGGCATCCTCTAATGTTATGCCATTATCTATCTACAATAAATTAAACACAATCCCTCTCAAAAGTGATAAATATGTTATACAACTAGATAGAACCCAGGTGAAAATTATGGGAGAACTCAAGGATGTCATGATCAGAATGGAAACACACCTAAAATTTGTTCAAGTAATTGACATCATTGTAGTAGATATACTAGAAGTTTATGGATTGCTACTTAGTCGAGATTGGTCTGAGAAGTTGAACATATACTTTATCACACTCTGGGCTCATCTTTGGTTTTCATTAAAGGGACACGCGAACATGATCAAGATCGATAGGGAAAGGTAAATCAAACATACTGTCACTGATTTGGAAGCCCTTAACGAACCCTCTTCGACAGATTTCCCCATGCTAGTCAACTATTCCCATGACTCCGATTTCGGTATTTTCTCCCCTCTCTCATCTGATGTTCCTCTTACTCAAAAATCCGAAATGAATTTTCAAGAAAATGTACCAACGATGAAGGAATAAAACCTCTTCTATCAAGAACCTCTATTGAAAACCACAGAGAAAATGGGTGGAGAGGAGGAAATTGGTAGGCAAGGAGAAGCAGATGGTTTTCGATCATAGGTTTTGACCTTGTATTTTTATGGATATAAATCGCAAGAAGGGTCAAGAGCGGGGTGTATCTTGATTGATCCGAAGGGGAAACGAAATTTCATGTCCTGTAGACTAGAATTTGAATGCACTAATAACACCAACGAGTATGAATCTTTAGTGCAAGGGATAAATAAATCCATATACTTAAATGTTAAAAAACTAAAGGTTTTCAGAGATTCTGAAATCATTGCTAGGAAAGTAAGGAACACTATACACTGCAACTCTCCCCACCTGAGGAATTATCAACAGGAAGTGCACATACTAGTAGAACATTTTGAAGGCTTCAACATTACAATGATCCCCAGAGAAAATAATACTCTTTCTTATTCTCTGGCAAGTGCTACCTCAATGCTATCCCCTTTAGAAGGCTATGAAGCCTCCCGTTTCACTGTGGAGATACTCTACGAGCCATCAGTGCCCAACAATATCTCTAATTGGAAGGTATTTGAAGGAGATGAA
The DNA here is from genome assembly GCA_009831015.1 of Picea engelmannii. Taxonomy (NCBI): domain Eukaryota; kingdom Viridiplantae; phylum Streptophyta; class Pinopsida; order Pinales; family Pinaceae; genus Picea; species Picea engelmannii. Next base: position 498,326 of record ML787648.1, on the reverse strand, counting down.
CATATCATAAACTTTTTAATCAATCAAGAAAATTTTAAATATCTGGCTATTGATGATGAAATATTTTAGGAGCAACTAGTAGAAACCGATCCCCATGAACAAAGAGATGAAACAGAAGAATCAATTGACAAACCAAGGTTTCACACGATACCGAAAGGGTAGCCAATTTAGAAAACCTATTTGACTTGAGGGAAAGATTTAAAGTGTCAACAAACACAAAGACAGGGAGCTCCTATCCCATGTACGAGACTGTAAACCTAGGAACCCTGGAAAACCCTAAAAATATAAATCTAGGCAAGACAATGTCTAAATAAGAAAGGAAGGCCTATCTCAAACTTTTCAGAGAATATCAAGATGTTTTTTCATGGTCCTACCAAGATATGAAGACTTATGATACTCGTATCATTCAACACACAATCCCATTAAAACCCAGAGTAAAACCCTTCCAACAAAAGCTCCAGAAGTACCACCCATATCTGGAACCCCTCATGTGTCAGGTGTTAAAAAAATTACTAGATGCTAAAATTATCTTTCAGGTCAGACACTCTGCTTGGGTAGCAAATTTGGTTCCTGTCAGAAAAAAGTCTAGGGAGATCCGTTTGTGTGTGGATTTCAGAAACCTCAATAGAGCATCCTAAAATGACAATTACCCAGTCCCACCGATGGAGAAACTCTTGTAGACCGTGTCTGGTTCTGAGGTTTTTTCCCTGCCAAACGATTTTTCAGGTTATAACCAAGTTCTAGTTTCAGAGGAAGACTGATTGAAGAATACCTTCCGAACCAAGTGGGGAAACTTTTCTTATAAATGCATGCCCTTTGGGTTAATCAATGCAGGGGAAACCTTCCAAAGGGCCATGAATGTAGCTTTAGGGACTAATCAACAAGTGTGTAGTGGTTTATTTGGACGACGTGATTGTGTATTCAAAGAATAGGGAATATCACATTTAACACCTAACCCAGATTTTCGAGAGGTGTAGGAAATACAGTATATCTTTAAACCCTAAGAAAACTATCTTTGTTGTTGAGGAAGGGAAACTACTAGGTCATATTATATCTCAAGCATAAATTCACATAGACCCAAAATGAATTAGGGCAATATCTCAACTTCCATTACCCCACAACAAAAAAGGATATGCAATCCTTCTTTGGGAAAATCAATTTTGTGAGGAAGTTCACCCTCGATTTTGGTGAAACTATCAAAACCCTACAAAAAATGATTCACAAAGATGTTGAATTTAAGTGGGATGATGAACGAAAAAGTGCTTTCAGCAATATTAAGATTGAAATATTTCAATATCCAGTGTTGCAAAGCCCCGACTTTAGAAAATAATTTTTCCTCTATATTTTTTCCTCCAACCAATCGTTAGCTGCAGTATTGACTCAGAAAGATGATGACAACAATGAGGCACCAATATCATTTATGAGCACTAATCTCCAAGGGGCTGAACTAAATTACCCTTCTATAGACAAACAAGATTATGCAGTGTACAAGGCAGTACAACATTTCAGATCTTACATCCTAAAAAAACACACCAAAGTCATTGTGACTCATCCTGCAGTCCGATCCCTATTCACCCAACATGAGATGGGGGAAAGAAGAGGAAATTGGATGGTAGTAGTCCAAGAATTTGATCTAGATATAAAACCTGCCAAACTAGTTAAAGGACAAGGATTGTGTAAACTAGCTGTTGAAGCCCAAGACCAAGTAAATGAAGACCCCAGGTGGGAGAATAAATTGACATTATGGTGTAGTGAAGCTTTATATGTTCCCCCAGGGAAGGAGTCTTTGTATGGAAAACTAAATTATCTTCTGCACCACGAGACTTTCCTAGAAAACCTAAACCCTAAGCAAAGGAGAGCTCTTAGACTAAAATCGACACAATATCGCCTCATAAATTCAGTGCTCTTCCATGTTAATTATGATGGGGTACTTTTAAGATGTCTCAAACGTGAATTTGAAGACAAGTTTCTGTAGGATCTCCATGATGGTCCTGCAGGTGGATACTTTGCAGGGAATAACACCTCTCACAAGATACTAAGAGCCGACTATTATTGGCCTACTCTGTTTAGAGAATCTCACATGTATGCTAGGAACTGTAAAACTTGTCAAATGAGCACAGGGAGGGAAAAGAGAGAAGCTGTCCCACTCCAACCTGTGGCCATCTCCAGACCATTTGAGCAATGGGGTTTATATGTCATAGAATTAATTACACTGAGTTCTTCAAAAAAACATAAATACATACTGATTGCCATAGACTATTTCACGAAATGCGCAGAGACCGCCCCTCTGACTCATATAAATGAAAAGGTGGTAATCCAATTTATAGAAAAACAACTAATCAAAAGGTTTCGTATGCCTTCCGTTATTGTTTTTGATAATGCCTCTTACTTTTCTTCCACCCTATTAACAAAGTTTTCTCTAGAAAAAAGAATCATAATTAAATCCTCTGCAAACTACTATCCACAGGGGAATGGAGTGGCAAAATAAACCAATAAGAACCTAGTGAGGATATTAAAGAAAACATTTGCAGACAACCAGAGGAATTGGCATAGTTCACTTCATAATTCCCTATGGGATGATAGATTAACACCCAAGGAAGCTATAGGGAATTCCCCATACTTTCTGGTATACTGACAAGAGGCCATTCTCCTGAATGGGCTATATCTTCCATCTCTTCAGCTTGCTCAGGGTTCTAGAGGACAACCCTCATTGGTTATTCAACAAAGAATTGATACCCTCCTCATGCTGGAAGAAGAAAGGGAGAAATAAAAGTCAAAGTTCATTTCTCATCAACAGATAGTTAAGAGGTGATTTGACAAGAATAAAGCCAAAGAGAATAATTTTGAAGTAGGAGACTTAGTCTTGAAATGGGACAGAGAAAATGAGCTAAAGGGAAAACATTCGTAGTTTCAGAATCTATGGCTCAAACCTTTTCAGGTAGTCCAGAAGCTTGGGGCAGGCATGTATCAATTGCAAAATCTAAGGGGGGAACCTGATGCCCTCCTGGTGAATGGCAAAGCCCTAAAACAATATTTATGTTAAAAAAAATATGTGTGTGTGTTCTCATGATATTTTATTTTTAAGTAGGTTGATTGCGGAATCCTTTATTTCTATTTTCTCTTTTGTAGTATTTTTTGCGCTTTGAAGATTGTGTTCCGTAAGGCATTGGTTGAAGTTAATTCATGCAGTATAGAAAATTCTATTCTTTACTCATGCTTACATACAACACAAGAAATACTGGGTGAATTGTTGTTGTCTTAAAGGATTTCTGCATCTGACCTTTGCAAATAAATAACCTTGGAAAGTGATGAAGTGTCCGCCTAGTGGTATGGTAAAACCTAAAGGGAAATATGGTAAGCTGGAAAGGACCACATGTACCTCAAGACAAAGCTAACAAAATTTCACCTGAATCATCTCATCTTGCAGATAACAGACGTCCTCCTCTCCCACTCGCTCAGGGAATTTCTACCGAAATAAATCAATTATATCAAATGAGTGAAAATTAGGAGAGGGTATGCATATAACTCCACTGGCGCTATGGATTCTCACTGGCAGCGGAGCTAGGTCTGTGATGTTGGGGTGACTCTGTCGGGGCTATGGATGCTTGCTGGTAGTGGAGAAACACTGTAGAAAGTGAATGATGATAAATAAAATGCCTGGTGCCAGTGAATGATTTACTTGAATCTTGTCAAAAGAGGGCATGGGTCATGGTTAAAGGGAACGAAGGTCGAATAAAGGTTGAAACCCCATAGGCAGGACCTGACTCACGAACCGGGGAAATTTCAAATGCAAGGATAGAAGAGACTCTGATAAAAAAAAACAAAATCAGTTAAATTCTTAACCAACTTCTACATCAACTAAGCCCAAGGAAGGAACATATATTCTGCTTTCACTCAGTAAGTCGCCATTTGTTGAGAACTCAACACACCCTAAAATCCTTATGAAATTTCATCACTTTTTGGGTACCACTTGTTTTCTTCAATGTCTGAATCAATTTCACTTTGGGAAATGGTTTATCTTTGTTTTGGTTTTCATGACTCTTATCATCAAAGTTAGGTTTGTTTGAACTTGTGAAACCTCAGGTATAAAATAACTTGAAACCTGAATTGAGAATCGACAGCTAAACACTGCACCTAACGCACTAAGGTCCGGCGTCGGAAAAAATTCAAGTAAGTAAAGGAACCACACAATAACAAAATTCGTCGAGTGTCAATCCTGATCGACATCGACAGAAGTAGGTTTTGGTTTGCGTAAATTTATTCACACAAAGTTTCAAGAGATATCCGATTCCCTTCAGAAATCGGAAAAAGTATAAGAAGGATAGACATTAACAAAGGAAGTAAAGAAACCGTCGATATTCTATGCCCGATGTGCTTTATTGGGATCGGGGAAATCCAGAAAGGTTACAAAAATCATTTTCACCGTGATAAAAAGATCATCTATCCTCGATGTATTTTCGACTTCAAGACTTTTTCTAGAGAGTCGATCCAAAAGCTCTTGGGTAGGTTTATTGTCGATCGCCGGTCCTTGATACTTTTCGACGTTGGTAAGATAGGATTGGGTTTTAGAACGTATAGCCTAAAGAAATTCCCGATTCCAATTAACACGAGAAAATGAAGTCACCAGTCTTGAATGCCATGTGTCCTTACCACGTAAGGGGGTCGTACAACCTAGTTTTGTCCTGAGCCATTTTTTAGGTTCCCTAGGTCTTAGTCACACCTCCTAGTCAGATTTTCCACGTCAGCTCTGTATGAAAATATCGATCAGTGTCAGAGATTTTGCAAGAAGATATCAATCAAAACGTTTGAAGCACAATCCCGACCCTCGATCCACCAACAAAACTAGCGAAACGATGGGATTTTTGTGGCATAAGATACGATCGGATTTGGACATTTAATAGACTAGTTAATGTCGATCCCACATTTTTTTCTACCTCGTGCACCGATTAGACAAAAAAAATTTGAAATCACCGATATACCACATTATCACCCATGCCTGCGCCGTCAAACCATGATGAATTTAAGTTTAAACATCTTTGAATATATGGCAAAAAATTTAATGAAATTACACTCATAAACCTAATTGAATGGTTGATGCGACAAGGTAAGTTCATTCCTATTTAAATACTAGAATGGTTTTGAATGAATTCATTTTGCACACAAGTTGAATTCCAGAGCATCCAAAGGAGAAAAGAAAATGTCTCAAGACTGTACTGACCCTCTGATTATCAAAACCAGGTTTAACAAGATGCAGAGGTATGTATTCAAGTTTGTCAATTCGTTGGTCATAATATATGCATCCGGTTTTCTTGCAAAATATCTAAACTATGTTATAGCTATAGGTAATATGCCACTGAGAAATCCAACCACCAGACGCTTTCCAAGAGCCCCCAAGCTGAAAGAATATAAAATAGTCGAAGGTTCTTCTTCGGGGACCGCGAGGCAGTTGGAGTACGCTCCCAGGGTGGATCTTGTCATTAAAAAAACAACCAAGAAATATTTTGTCTAGCCTCCAGCCTTTGGTGATACAGAGGCAACCACCAAATCCAAATTAGTTCTCCCACAGTGGGGGGATATATTCAACACAATTATATAAGAATAATACCGAGAGTATATCCCACACAATGACTCAGACATGAGGTTGCTTGATGACCAGGTGTTCCCGAACATCCGACGGTGGTATTTACACATGGTGGCAAGTAGAACCCCAGTTTTCCCTTGCATAGAGGTTCTAAAATGGCACATCGACCATATGGATGGGAATAAGTTCTTGATCAATGATGAGAATGGAGGATGTGTCAGATTTTTCCTCCCGACAGAAGTCCATAAATACTACAAGATCAGGGACCTAGAGGATCATCTCAACATAGAATTCGTGGTGAAGTTCTATGAATTCCATGACACCAGCCGGTTGATGGCCTCATGGTGGAAGGAAGACTAGAAGTTCACTAAATGGAGAAATGGATGGTATGGGATGATTAACCTGAGAGAGCCATACATCTATTTGATGGCTCTCATTTGCCGGTTATATGGAGAAATTGATTGCTCCAAGTTTTCGAAAGCATGGATGTCATTGGCATACACAATGGCGATCTCCAGGAGAAGTTTCAACTAGGGAGAAATAATCTAAAAACAATTAAGCATATGTGCACAACAGGATTAGATGCCAAAATAAGGGGAGGCACCCACTTTCTACATGGCCTCGTACCTGCTCGATGTCATGTGCACAAGGAATGTCTTCACCGACATGAATTTAAGCTGGCATGTTTTGGAGCTCTTGGTCCACATCTACTTTAGCATACCATGGGAAAACAGGTACAAAGAATCTTACGCACTCATCTACGATGAATTCATCACTCACATTCATTTTATTATTTTTAAGAAGGAATGCCCAAGATTATTTGCAACATCCAAGAAAATGGTAGCAAAGGTAGGCCATTGGTATTTAGACAAACGCTCAACCTACATAATGGTGTTCGAGGCCTTTGGAGCACCACATCTCCTACCTTCTCATGTCCCATATCGAATCATTGTGGGAGATATTTGATATCATACTATCCTACAGGGATATAATTCCAGATTAGTCTAAGACAAGAAGCGAGCAATAATACCCTACAGTTTCCATGTAGGGTTTTATCTGGTAAAGGATACTACTCAAGCCAAAAAAGAACTGTTGAGCCAACTTGAATTTAGATTCCCAACAGGGTGATTTCAAAAGCAAGACCCTAAAGGCCTAGTCCACCAACATGCTTCACGGGTATCATCCTGTTGGTCGTACACTCATGATAAGTTTGAGGACAATATTTTCAGAGTGTGCCCAGGACTGGGATGAGGTGGTGCAGAGAATGGCCAATCCAAACATGACCAAGTTCAAGGCCATGAGCATGGATGAACATGTGGAAAAAATAGAGAAGTCGTCTCAAGAGGCCCTTAGAGCCAGGAAAGAAATTAGAGCAATAAAGACAACAGAGGCACAAAGAAGGGGATTACTCTTACAAGAACGGGTGTAAAGAATCATTGATCAATTGAAAAATGACCCTGATTTGATATAAATGACAAGGATTCTTGCTGATGACCCAACCGAAATCCGAGGAGAACTAAGTGGCCTTGAGTCGATGCATCTTGAAGAAATCACCAAGTCAGAAAATCCTGAAGTTCCACCACCATAGATCAGATCACTAGGGAAAATTTCAACTTAGTCTGAGATAGCGAGGAAATCAAGGACACCAAGTGTACCAAATCCCTTGTTTGATTTGATAACCATCTACGATGATGAGGAGAGTTCAAAGGTGTCCCTGGTGACTCCAGTATAGATTACAGAGGAGAAAGAACTTGAGAGAGAATCCACCCGGGGTCCTGATGATCCAATTCAGAGTCATCCACAGATCAAGCATGAGGCAGAAAGTGTCTTAGACACTGAGCCACTCGACGTACCAGGAACCCAAATGGACAACTCAAGGGATAAGCTAGGTTCGAGCGGAAAAAAAGAAGAAATTCCACAACATGAAATCGACATTTCAATAGTCGATTACCAAGTAAGTACTGAACTTGCTACTGGCCCCTCAGTTTTGGCCGATACCTTACCACCCGATGAGAAACAACCAGAGGCTGAGCCATCGGGACATACAGAAGAGGTTCAAGAACCCAACCCAGAAAAAATATACATATTCGGGACCCTGGGAAATAGTTTGACTTGGGGAGAACAAAAAATCCATGAACCTGTTGATGAGGTCGTCAATATAAAGGAAATATCCTACGACCAAAAGAGGAAATCCATCATGAAAAGAACCACTAATAAGAAGAGGCTGACGTTGGAGATTTCGATCCTCATCACCACAGAAGAAAAAATTGATCAGCATAGAGCATGCCAAAACGTCCGAGCTTATCAGCGCAGGGATGGTGATCACAGATGCCACCCTGGATAGAGAAAGGAAATATGAAGAGGAGTTGGCTGCAACGCTAAAGGAATTGGAGCATCTGTGCCACTTGGATAAATACTATCAAGAATCCACGCAAGCCACAATGTTTTTGAGAAGTGAGTTCCAATACACCTACGAAAAATTCACGAATGAACGACACCTTTTCACTGCAGAGATAGTCGATTTCCAAGAAGACATCCTTATGGTGCTAGCAACTTGTAAATACATGGAAATATGGTACAAGAAGGCCCACCAAGTAGTGGAAAAAATTGATTACATCAGCATGGTTCAAAAGCGTCGAGATGCCCAAGAGCATGACATTCGGTTTCTAAGGGACAACAACATAGATCAGATAAGGAAGGTGGCCAAATACTGGGTGAAAATTTCCCAAGGAACTCAATGGGAGATTCAATAAAAATGGGTTGATTGCAAAGGAGCTGGGTCAATATCAATCGGGATATGAGAGACATCAGTCTCCTAGAATTCAACTCACCCGAGGACTTTATCGACTTGCATGACATAGTCAAACAACATGCAGAACAAGAATCGACATGGACTGTAGAGATAACAAAGGTGGAAAACATGGCACCAAGTCAAGTACAACAGTTCATGGAGCACCCGATCAAGGCTCGAACAATATTACAACAACTAAGTGTTAAAATAGTCAAGTATCGGGCAGGGGAAGTAGAAGTAAAGGAGATCCTTTCGGCCCCAATGGACCAACATAGATTCTTGTATGCCAACACATGTGAGGAACTCTTCGTCAAATGGTTAGAATATGAGAAGAGTCATCCACTTCAGTGAAACCATTCGATGACTCTTAGAAGACAAAGAGATGGTTTTGGAAAAGATCCTCATTTTTGGAAATGTAAAGAACTATTTCAAAACTATGTTAATTGAGAAGTCATGTTTAGGACTGGAGACAAACTTATTTTTTTTCATCAAAGGCGTGTGTGATTGGATTTGAGGAGGAATTACTTCTGAATCTGTTTCATGGATGGATGTTGTAATGAGTAAGAGTTTCTGAATCTATTGATAAGTTAGCTAATTCAATATTTTTATAGTTCTTGTCTCTAATGATGGAAATCAAATTGTTGTGTTAACTTGTGATTCGTGATTAGATATAAGGAAACTATTTTTCTTGCCATCATTTTATTGCATGTATGTTTTCTTTTGATAATTGTATCTCAATCAATAATTAAAATTCCAGCAAGTTGATGTATTAGTACTAGTCTTGTCACAGGTATGCAAATCTTTGTCTGCATGCTTGAGCACGAGGGTTATCCCAACCTCAACCTTCTTTAGTAGTTAATATTTCCCCTTTTACCCAACTGGTTTATACCAACACACATATTTAAACAGACCCACCTAATAAAATAAAATACAAAAGAGAATGTTTAAACCAAAGGATGAACTTTCATAAGAAGATATCCTGTAAAAAAATACGTAAATCCTATCGATTATTTGGCTGGATTGACAGATCTAGAGAACCATTCCACTATCAAACGATGCAGAGTGTAATTGGGCATCAGTGGCGGGTTTGGTTCCTTCTTTTGAGTTAAATGGATTTAGGACCCCTCAACATAGTGTTCAGAGGGGGTGTTGTAGATATTACACACACCTAGGATTTTATTTTCATTCTCTTTTCGTTAGTTTTTTTGGCTATGTTGAGGGTCCCTTAGTCTGAGATACTCTCCCCTAATTGAGGATGTTATCCCCTAGACAAGGGTGCCACATACCCTCCAATCAACTCTCAGTTATGTTTCAATTATACTAGTTGAGTGAAGTTTTACATGTAAACTTTGGTTTTATCACCAAGTGTCACATGCTAACCTTGGGATCATCACCAATATTAATGCACACTTTCATTGGGATCATCACTAGTAAGGCACATTCCACATGTGTGAATGATATTCTCCTCATTTCACTCTGATTTGACTATTTAACTGACGACTGGATGGCCAATTAACTAGGACTAGGTGGCAGCTGACTCCAGTGAATACAAGTGTGTGTCAGATCTCTCTAGAACACTCCCAATGCACATTATTTGACCACTATGGGGAGTTAGTTGTGTGATACATACTATATCACTTGTATTGTATCATTTTTCTCATTTGGTTAATATAAATTCTTTCATTCTTTCCTCCATTTTTGTCTTCTCTTCACACCATTTGCAAGTTGTGTAC
>ML787648.1:466093-482670 GCA_009831015.1 Picea engelmannii | reverse complement strand
CCAATATTAGGGCTTAACAATGAGGCACATGAAGAGCCAACTAACACAATAAAAATCCTTACAGAGGTCAACTTTGGCATCATGCTTTGTAGTTTTTTTTATTTTATAGAGTCTAATCCTTCTTGAGCAACGTTAACTTCTTCGTAAATTTGTCATCCTTCAAGAAAACCAAATTTTTTTGGAGAGATCTACTTTCAAAGAATTTCCTTCAAATTGTGAGAAATGATTTTAGAGATGATCTCTTAGATTCTATTATAAAGAGATATTGGGAGAAAAATATCAAATTTGGTTAGTTTGTATGTCTTCGGGATAAGAGTGATGAAGGTAGTGTTGAATACCACTAGAATATTTCTAGAGAGCCAAGACGATTCCACTACCCTACATAAGTACTCCTCTATGGAATTGTAACAATTGAGAAACTATGCAGTGTTCTGAGTAATTCTTCCTTTCCCACTTATGCCATTAGAAATTGATTTTTTTCTTGGTTTACGGTTCTAGGGAAAAAATTGGAGAGCTGGAGGATGACATCTATCATGGCTCAATTTTCTTCTTTCAATAGGGTGTGGAAATTATTAATCGATTCTAAGGCTATGTTAGAGAAATTTTCTTCCTAGGATCCATCCCCTTTGTCAATTTCTAGATTGATTTGATGTTTTTCTGACAATTTGCAAAATGGTGGAAATTTTTTGAGTTGCCATTCCTTGCCTCAAGCCAAATCGTCCTACTTTTTAAGTGCCACTCCTTTTATTTTTCCAAAAGTAGGTTCTTTCTCTTGTTTTCCAATTGGCAAAGCTCCTCTTGTTCATTTGTTAAATACACAAAACCATTTGAAGATAAACTATTGCTTAAGGATTCTTCAACATCCTAAAGGATTCGTTCATCCTTGTCTCACTTTTTCTTTGACCATTGGATGACCAAAGACTTATCCTTTCTCATGTTTGAAATAAATTGAATAGTTGTAGATTCACTTAAAGAGATATTGTAGGGGGGCAAAGCATTTTTCAGCAATTGAATGGATCCTTCCTCCTTGAGCCATTCAAGGTTTAGTACTTTTGAAATGGATAGGAGTATTTTCATGTATAGGGACCACTTCAAGTAGAACTAGAAAATGGCCAGAATCTCCTCCAACTAAAATCCAATGGTGAAATATAAAGTTTTCATCGAAGAAGTTTTCTGATACCAGAAAATGATCAAGATGTTTTTCAATTCGGATCTCCCCAATTCTTATATTTGTCCATGTGGGGGTGAGTTTGGTTGTATCTATGTATAGGATTCCAACTTTCTCCAGACTCACAAAAAAATCAAATAGATATTCCACTTGGGCCACTAGCCCCCAAACCTTGGAAGCAACAAGAGTGAAATTTAAATCACCACATAGAATGACCCGCCCTTTCCTGAGCCATGACCTGGAGAAGGTATGATCCAAATATTCCAAGATGTATAAGTATGTGATATAGATGTTTAGGTCATTAAACTATTTTCCCAAATCACGAGAGTGAAGGGAAACTCCCATCCCAGAATCAAAATCCCAAGAATTAACAAGAGAAAAACTATTGGTCTTCTAGTTACTGACTAGCCCTTCTGAGTGGCCTAAATAATCAATGAAGCTGAAGTCCCATACTTCTAATATTTTTGAGAGGTCTTGGATAATTTTCCATATGTTCCACCGGGGAATATTTATATCCTTCTAGGGGAATGAAAGATGAAGGATGGGGGATTGAGAAGCCTAGGAGATTGGAGAGAAATTTCCCTTGGATAACTCTAGGTCCAAGTTTTGACCCTCCTTCACAAGTTCTAAATTATAGTGGACCAGAGGAGTCAATAGGAAAAAGGAAGGAGATAATTTCTTACTTGGGCCTGGAAATCTATTTTGAGGAGGTGGTTCTTTGGGTGGTTCCTATTGATTAGTCCCCATAATTCTTGCTAAGTTGTTTGCTTCTAGAATATCTCTTGTCTGAGAGGTTTGTAGAGAAGAGGTAGGACCTTTTTCCTTTGTCATAGGTGCATTGTCTTTGACATAAGACTCATAATTTATCCTCCATACCTTCTTGGAGAGGTGAAGTGCATAGTACTTGGCCAGATGTCCATATTCATGGAACCTTGCACACTTGAAAGAAACTCCTTCATAATTGATATTTTGATGAAATAAAGTGGAACCTTTCCTGATAGTAATAGAATATACCAATCCTTTGGTTAGGTCAAGACCTACAAGGATCCTTTCCATCACCATGTACCCTGTGTCCCAAAATGAATTGTCTTCTTCATAATAAGGCCCAAGGAATTACCAATTTTCTTAAAAACATATTCAAACCATAGAATCAAAGGGAGTCCCAAAATTTAGACTCAAATTAGGGTAAAATCAATCCATGTCGATGTTGCATCAAAGTATAAGTGTCATTTTTTAAGAAAGAGATCTTGGGAGCCCCATTTCTAGTACATTTGTAATAGTTTGTCTACAAACATAGTTACCAACTTAACGAGAACTCTATGGAGTTGTCGTTTTTTGGGGGTAAGTTTTTTACCCCATTTTTAAAAATGGTGCTACCGGTAGACCCCCCTTCCCTTTTTATGTGTTTTTTTGATATTTTAAATTTTCTTATACATAAGGTTTCCACTTTTTTTTTAAATGCTTGTTTTTTCATTTATTTTCAAATTGTTCAATTTTTTTCTCAACGGTGTATTTTCATCTATTTTCAAACTTTTCTATTTTTTTCTTTTTCTTTTTTGGTTCAATGATGTTTTTAATCATATTTCCATGCTTCATCCAATGTTAAAAATGTTGTACACCATTTTTTTTAAATTACGATATTTCATATAATTATGCGTCCTTAATTAATTTATGGTTCCATGCTTTTTAAATATAGTGGAAAATATCATTTTTAACACATTTTAAACCTTTACTTCAATACATAGAAAATAATTGTAGTTAAATAACACTATTTTTAAATATTTAGCACAAAAATATAATTCATTTTTTTTTGGATCAATTAAAAACTAAAAAAATCTAAGAAAAAAAAAGAATTGAAACTTAAAAAAAAAAACATTTTAAAAACAAATTTATATTGAAAAAAACCCTAAAAAAATAAAGAGAAAATGAGAACAAATTAAGAAAAAAACTTTAAAAAGGTGAAAAAAACTCCCCAAAATTAAAAACATATATACAAAAACCCCAAATTAAAAAACCTAAAATAAAAATTTTAATACAAAATTAAAAAAAAAATAACAAAAATACATTAAAAACCTTAAAATTGCAACAACAAAAAAATTAAAATTTATATAAAAAAAGTTAAAAAATAAAATTTAAACAAAAAACGTTCATATATATATATATATATATATATATATATATATATATATAAGTCCTAGGGGTCAACATAGAATCTCTCCACGAGTCAACATCAAATTAAAACTCTCTCTGTCTCTCTCTCTGTACACACACACACACACACACACACACACACACACACACACAGAGATAGAGATTTAATTTGATGTTGACTTGTGGAGGGATTCTATTTTGACCCCTAGGACTTATATATAAAGGAGAGAGGTCGTTGTGACATCATATATCATGTAGAGAGAGTGGAGACATGATGGAGCTAGCATAGGTGAGTATACACTTGTGCTAGGAGGACTGGTGATCTCAGAAAAGGGAAAGTATTCAAGGTGGAAAATCTAGCCCTGAAGAGAGAAGAAAATAAGGTCACATGTGTGGAGTGAATTTTTCGTACAATATGCAGTTTGCAAGAGGACGAAGCATGTATATACGTGGGTTGTAGAATGATGAATCACATATAGGGTATATGAATATTATAGTGGAGAAAACAACGTATGTACATGGGTTGCTAGTAATGTGAATCACGTATCTAAGTTTCTAGGAAGGTATAGATCCATATAGGATGACAGGTGATATTAGTACGCAGTATAGGTGGTGTACAACAGATTCGTTTGCAGAGGAGATTCCCAAGGATATTGTTGAGGTTTGGCTTTCTGATTTGTATGGTTAGTGGAGAACAAGGTTGTTCTCAGTTTTTGGTGACTTCGGAGGACAAAGTCATCCTCATATTTTGGTGATATTATATTGGTTGGGAGGGATTTTTGTTCCCTCGGGATTTATGATTTTAACAAGATTACATAACTAAAATTTATGTCTCAAGTGTATTGATGATTCATCTATGATCTATGTGTTTCCACTGCATATGTTTTCAGTCAATGATTTCAGTGTAAATTTGTTCAGTGATAACAACTATGGTTTTACTGTTAGATCACTAGGTAGAAATTTTCATATATGAAATTAGTCACATAGAGTTGCATGTGAAAATTGACATGGTTTCAGATCTTGGGATCTGAAGAGAAGGGGATCATCTTTGAGACACATTTTTTTCTACAACACTGAAGGTGTTGTTCTTGTTCTTGTTCTAGGTAGGTCATAGGTGATAGATATGAGAGGGAGCTACAGTGAAAATTGCAGGTGGAAAAGGTTAGATGGTCTCTAGTTTGATACATGAATCAAACTGTCTAGACGAGGAGTTGTGGACTATTTCAGCTCGGTGGTGTGGCGGGTTGGGAGTTCCAGTGGATTGACGAAGAGCCTAGATCACAAAAATATGTTGTGTGGCATATTTCCAACCCTATTGATGGACTTCCGGTGACTCATCATGGTGAGTCACTATGGGTGCAACTCAGGTGCTTTTGCATGGATGAGATGGATTCAGAAATTTGGCAGGTTGATGAGATAGAGTATTCATTGGGACGAAGAGTTTAACATTGTCAAGGTATGAAAATGTATGTAGTGTTTTCTCCAAGAGGATGAGGACAATGCATAGATGAGTTATGGAGGTCTAGAGTGGACTATAATGAGTGTCCAACCATAGCTCGGGAATGTTCAGAAGAGGACACAAGATCAATGGTAGCATGTGCAGACATGTAGAATTTTTGGTGACTTGGATGATGGACTTGGGTAGTAGTTCATTAGATGGTATTGACTTGGGGAAGCAGGATGCTCACCTTGGAGGATTGAATGGTTCTTATATAGTGGGATCAAATTACACATGACTTGGGCACATGATTTGTTCATGATCTTCACAGTGTCCAACTTAGGTATGTACGAAGAGCTTGGTAGGATGACCAAACACATAGTACAGGGATCTGGAGTAGTGGTATTTCATATGGAGTCAGGGGGTGTGTTGCGAGTGGAAAATGTGCTATGGGTGCCAGGAGTGTGTTCTCATCCTCAAGGATTGAGGAATATGACTATGCAGTGTTGTTCCATGATGGACAAGTGTTATTGCATGTTGAGTTGGTATTCCTAGGTTTTGGGAACCTTTTGTGTAGGGGATCTGTGCATGAGAGATGTTGCGAGGGTTTGAGAGGATATAGATTGATTGTATTTAGGAGGAGACTTAGTTGGTGTGCAGGGAGGATATACATGGTTTGAGTGTCATTAATATGGTCATTTTTCTTCACAGTGTCCACACTAGAGGGGAAGGGGAAGAAGGAAACAACCATCAATAATAGAGGTTGATGAGGTTGTAGAGAGGTTCCAGAAGAAGATCATATTGGTCTCTTCCCTTTCAAGTATAGTCTCTAGTAGGGGGACTTACTTTGTGGATAACAGAGCATATTTCCATACAAAAGGTGCTAGAGAGGTGTTTGACACTTTCATAGAGACTCGTTCAGACTTGTGCATGGAGCTTGGCACGAGATTCAAGCATGAAGTACAAGGATATGGTATAATATCGTTCAATTGGAGTCAGGAGAGGTGTTGAGGAAATCAAATGTGTTATGGGTGCCATAAATTAGGATGAGTGCTCTCTCAGTCTCAAATATTGAGAGAAAGGGTTACCACATATTATTTTGAGTTAGACATGTATTGTTTATGCCTAGAGGATATAGCTTTAGATTATTTGTGGTTCTTTGAGTTAGGGAGGGCTAGCCTATTCGTGTTGTGACCAACAAGAGAAGAGAGATAGACGAGGAGGAGCAGGTAACTCCACTAGTGGTGAGGTAGGTGACCCCTCCAACAACACAGGTACAAAGGGATCAAGTAGCTCCATGAGTGGTGAGGTAGGTGGCCCCACCAGTAGTACCGACTCAGAGGGAGATAGATTTCATAGGGATTCATGCCTCAGGATCTAGTAGGGAGGAGAATCTTCCCAGGACAGTGAAGAGGATAATGGACATAGAGCAGGTAGCTCTGAAGGTTGTGTGGAATTAGAGGGAGTCATGAGACTCAAAGGGAGTTTAACTTTAGAGAGAGTCAGGGGGCTTAGAGAGAGTCTGAATTCAGTGGGACTCAGGAGGCTTAGGGGGAGAGTCAGTCACTCATTCAGAGCCAACCTTTGGGTCCATATGGGAGAGAGGAATATTCCAAGACTGTTAGGTAGGTTTCATATGTTTATATGGCTAGAAAAAAGGTTCAGAGGAATGAGGTTTCTAGGAGTAGGATGTTTTTCAGGACGGGATCATGTCAGACAATAGGATTTGATTTAGTGACTGAGGATGCAGCCAGTTAGGAGGACTAGAGAGTAGGATTTTCTTTGGTGACAAAGGGAGCAACCAATCAAATGGATTGGATAGAAAATATGGTACAAGATCTAGTACGAGAGATAGATCTACTTCCAAGTGATGATGGACGATGGAATTCCTCCCTCGCTAAGAGGGAGTGTTGATGATTTTGTAGCATAGAGAGGCATTCCCACTTGTGGAGAGTGGTGATAATACCTTCCTCCCTAAGAGGGAGTGTTGATTTTGGTAATTTCAGGCAGGTATTCTCACATGACCTTAGGTGTTGGGCATATGGGAATCATTATGGGAACCACATCACAGTTCTGGTTTGGTGAAAACCCCCTTGGATTGGAGTGGGGGCTTCATGGGTTTGATATTGGTATTTGTGGGCTTGTGTTGTGGCTTCACACCCATAGGGAAAGCCTAATTTGATGTTGAATTGTGGAGGGGATTCTATGTTGAACCCTAGGACTTGTATATAAAAGAGAAAGGTCATTGTGGCATTATATATCATGTATATAGAGTAGAGACATGATGGAGCTAGCCTAAGTGAGTCTGCATTTGTGCTAGGAGGATTGATGATCTCAACAAAGGGAAAGTCTGCAAGGTGGAAAATTTGGCCCTGAAGAGAGAAACGAAGAAGGTGTCACATGCAGAGAAATTTTTTTCATACAATACATAGTTTGTAGGATGAAAAAGTGCGTATATATGCAGGTTGCAGAAGGATGAATCATGTATAGGTTATACATAGATTGCAGTGGAGAAAAAAATGTATGTACGCGAGTTTCTAGCAAGGTGAATTGTTTATCTGAGTTTCTGGGAAGGTACAGATCCATACAGTCTGACAAGTCATGTCAACAGGACATACATGTGGTCTACAACATATTTGTGTGCATAGGAGATTCCTAAGAATATTGTTGAGGTTTGGATTTCTTATTTGTATGGTTAGTGGAGAACAAGGTTTTTCTTATTTTTTGGTGACTTTGGAGGACAAGGTTGTCCTAAGATTTTGGTGATATTGTATTGTCTGGGAGGGATGGTTTTTCCCTCAAGATATTTTATGTTAACAAGATTACATAACTAAAATTTGTGTCTCATGTGTATTGATGATTCATCTTTGATCTTTGTGTTTCCGTTGCACATGTTTTCAGTCAATGATTTCAGTGTAAAGTTGTTCAATGATAAAAACTAGGGTTTTATTGTTAGATCACTAGGAAGCAATTTTTAGATCTAAAGTTAGTCACATAGAGTTGGATGTCAAAATTGACATCCTCTAGGAGTACATTGATAGCCTTATATTTCTGCTCGATGTACTTATTTCTTTTGTGAGTGTTCCCTTGTTCTCCCAGTTCCATACTTCCTGCTGCATGAGGTCTTGAATCAGAGAAGGGAAGTCCACTCATAATATCATTTGTGAGAAATTCCCAAATAAAACTATACCCCTGCGATCCCAAAGAGTCATATTTGAATCCTCTTTCTCCAATCACTCTTGTCATCATGTTAGTGGGGATTTCTCCCTTAGTGACTAAACTAATAGTATCTTTCATTTGGGATAAAGCTCCTTGTTTCAAGAAAGCACCTTGTAGTTGTTTATCATACGGTAGGCCCTCTAGATCAAAAAATGAATCTTTCTCGTGTAGGTGAGTGGTTCCATAGTGTCTCAATGTGGTTGTTTATCTATATTCATGGGGATGATAATATGGTACAAGGTTATAGTATATACTTGGAATTAATCCTATAAATATCTTGGTGTCATTCAAAGCATCTTCCAATACATAGCTTGTGGGAGGAGGTGTTAATGGATATGGCTTGAAGTGGGTAGCCTTTGGGTCAACCTAGATCTATTGATGGCCCAACGGGTCATATGAATAGTATACCAGTGATCCAGGTGGATATTGGTGGCCACCCACCTATTCCAACTGACTCCTCTTGATAGTTTTTAGTTTAGCACGTTCTTCTGTACTTCTTTGTAATTGTGTGTTCTGTTATCACATGTAAATTTTATAAAATTTTGGCTAAAGTTGGTTTAAACAAAAAGGGTCAATGTGCTCTTAGGGATAAGGAAACTTTACATAAGGGAATTGGATTATATGCATAGTATTTCTTATTTTATTTTGGGCATTGGATAACGATATGGCTTTGGGAAGTTTTTTGTAAGTCTGGGGAAATACCCCTGGGTTTATTACAGGGATTATGTTTATTCTAGTAAAATTATTGGGCCCATGGGCCAATTTCCAAATTCAATCCCAACACCGAGGGCTATATTATGAACACAAGTCAACACTTATCACCTAAATCCAAGCACACAAGCGCCAGACCAAGTCACAAGGGAGGATCCCACAAGGAGCGAGTTGGCAAAAGTATAGGCATTTTGATCTTCAATGTAGTTTTGTGAATCTAATAGAAATTCAAATGAAAAAGTCATGAAATCCTTATGAAAAATATTCTAATGGTGGTGAAGTGAATATTGTACTCTTATTTGTATGTATTCCTTGTGTACTTACTTTCATCTGCACTTTTCTTCTGTTTAAATTAGCAAATTAAAGGTCTAGAATTCATCTAATGGTGCTCTAGACTTAACTGATTTAAATTATGTTTGTCTTCTTAAATAAGGCCACAATTCATCCTTTATGATGCTCTGATTATGTTATGTGTTTTTTTTCTTCTTTCACCCTACATAATGAAACTCAAAACTGAAGTTCATCACCTTGTTTAGCCTTTGTTCCTCTAAGGAGTTCTACCTACCAGACTTTGTTTTCTTTTGTTTTTAGGGGTTGAATCCATATCCATAGAGGTACTATATCTCCTTGCCAGCAAACCTTGAAAAAACTATCTCAAACATCTAAATCTACCCATCAGTTAAAAAAGAATCTATCTATGAGAGATCAAGTCTTAGAGAGAGCCCTCTCTAGATTGGAAGGGATAGCTTCCAGTCTTAAAGTTGGTTTGTAGGTTACCTTTGTAGATTGTTTCTTCAACCCAAAAATTTACTCAGTGATAATAGGTTCTACACTTTCGGGGTTTCCTGAAGCCCTACACATATTCCAGGTGGATATTAGTGGCCTCCCACCTAATCCAATTGGATTATTTTGTATGTTTTCATGTCATCACATCTTGATGTACTTCCAGGGCCGTTTTGGGACCCTGGACAATTTTTTTTTGTATCTCCACAATCAAAATGTAGATGGAGTTAGAGTTTGGTGATGTAATTTGTATTTCTCAAAAATACCTTTCCAACGGGCTATCACACACCTAAAATAGAGGTCCTATGCAAAAGTTACAACCTCGATAAGTTGAGGTACCAACTTACCCATAGGGGCCCACATAACTTTTGGCGTTTCATCTCCTAGGGTTAGGTTTTTGGATGTATAGGATTTTGGCATTCATGAGTAATGTTAAAAAGGCCTTTGGAGCCTCCTTGTAATCATTCTTCTCAAATGGATGTGTGTAGTAGCCACTTCTCTTCTCAGAGATAACTACCACCATTCGAGCAAGTGTTTCAGTGCTGCAGTTTTATAGTTTCAACCTATTTCATTTATTAAATGGAAGTTATTGTTCACTAGATATCTGTGTTGTTCTTCATATATCCATGTTTATTGTATTCAGTTTGTTAATCAGTTTGTTCTGCTCCTAAATTTAGATCAGTGGTATCAGAGCAGTCTGGTCTTCATTTGTTCTTCTTTGTGCATGTCCCCGACAAGATATGGGTACAAGAAGTTGGGACTTGAACCAATTGATTCGTTGCAATATTGATCACGTCGAGCCTAACAAAAACCCATGGGAGAAGAAAAGAAAGATGATGGAGCAAGAGATCCATTTAAAATGTTACTTGAGGAATCCCTTGCATGACAAAGAAACAAAATTATGGACAACTTTGCACAGATACTTTGGTGGATGCCCACAGGAGAAGCATCTTCATCAAGTAGCCATGCAACACCCTTCAAGGTACATGTAAATTTTTATATTCCATTATTTGAAGGACTGATAGATGCACATGTTGTAGATAAATGGTTGAATATGCTAGAAGGGTATTTTTCAGTCCACATTTTTTTTTGATAGGGAAAATATTACTTTTTCACTCCTTAAGGTCGTCCCCCATGTTAAAGACTGGTGGGACACTTACTATGAGAAAAGGGCCATAGAGGAATCTGCAATATTTGTGGTTTCCCCTACATGGGATTCCTTCTGGGATGCCACTAAAGAACAATACTACCCTGTTGGAAGCTACAAGGACCAATACACTAGATGGACCATCCTGTGTTAGGAAAGGGATGAGAAAGTACCATATTTCACCAATATTTTCCATACCCTGCGCACCAAGTTGGATATCAAATACTTTGAGTGACATCTGATGCTCAAATACCATGACTACTTGCATAGATACATTCAAAAAAAAATGGAGTTTATGGACATCACCTCATTGAGTATGGCTTATAGATATGTTGTCAAGATCAAGAGGAAATTTAAGAAGAAGAGGTGAGATTTTGGATCTGGAAAATCCTCACAGCTGAAGCAGGGAAAAGGAGGCCCAAACCCACACAACAAGGGATAGAGAAAATATGGCCACTCTCAGGACAACCAGTCCAAGCCACAACACAAGAAGGGCAATGAGAAAATGAAGAAGGAAACGAGAAAATGGTGTGAATACCATCAAATCCCTTGGCACAACACTGATCAATGCCTCTCTAAAAAGTCAATCATGATCGAGATGAAGGATTATGAGTCATAGGTCGATTATGATTCCGAATCAAATCCAGAAGGAGGGAAGCAAATTATCGATGTTGAACCCAGTGCCATTGTCGCTACCACCAAATTCCAGCCAAGCAAACCAAAAGAACTAGAGGAAGGGGAACACCTCTTTCACTCACATATGTGGGCAAAGGGGGATCTACTTCATTTCATTGTCGATAGGGGCATTCAGATGAACGTGATCTTAGTAGAGGTAGTCAAGCAGATGGACCTGTTGACAACACTGGACCCACAACCTTACACCATCGGTTGGATTCACCAAGGAAGTGATATTCGTGTCAGCCAACAATGTTGTCTTCCCTACGACATCAAGCCTTTCAAAGATGAGGTATTGTGTGATATTTCTCCCCTTGAAGTTTGTGATGTTCTTTTAGGACAACCATATTTGTGGAAGTATCATGCTATGTATGATTCTAGAGCCCAAAGTGTTATTATTACTTTTGGTAGACAATTGTATAGGATACCAGAGGTAGAGTCACCTACCACTATTTCTTCAATCTCTGCTAAGAAATGCAGTAAGGTCATTTCATAGACCGAGAAGTTTGTCTTCTTTGTGATCCATGCACACAGTAAGAAGAAGGTCTCTGCCACATCCATGGCCTGTACATAGAGCCTCTCTTTGTAGCAGAAGCAAGTGGATGGGATCATGGAAGAGTACAGAGACATCTTCTCCTCACCCACCAGGGTACCAACTCACTACCAAGTCAAGCATCCAATTGATCTAACCCCCTGTGCACCTCTTCCTAATGGACCAATATATCATCGTTCGTTGATGGAAAATGACAAAATCAAGCATCAAATCCAAGAGAATATTAAAAATGGGTCACATCAGACCCAACTCCTCCCCTTGCGGAAGCCCGATTGTACTGGTGTAGAAGAAGGATGAGACTTGGCAAATCTGCATTGACTATAGAGAATTAGACAAAATCACAGTCAGAAACCGGTACCCAATTCCCAGGATTGAATAAATTCTTGGCCAAATCAAGGGGGAAAATTTCCTTAGTAAGATTGACCTA
Organism: Picea engelmannii; assembly: GCA_009831015.1. Lineage (NCBI taxonomy): Eukaryota > Viridiplantae > Streptophyta > Pinopsida > Pinales > Pinaceae > Picea > Picea engelmannii. The sequence continues at coordinate 470,398 of ML787648.1, read as the reverse complement.
AATTTTGGCTACCACTAGGTTCCCATCGAACCAAATTATGTCTAAATGAAAACTTTCAAATCTAAAGAAGGTCTCTTCGAATGGTTGGTCATGCCCTTTGGCCTCAAAAATGCACCAACCACTTTCACGAGGTTGATGGATGATGTATTGAGACCCTTCACCAACTATTTTGTGGTGGTATATTTGGATGACATCCTCATATTCAACAAAACTTTGGAGGAGCACACACAAAATATTCAGAGGTATTTGAGCACTCTGTGACAACGTAAAGATATATTCCAACTTGGAAAAATGTTCCTTTGGAATGAATAGGGTCCAATACTTGGGATAAATTGTTGATGAGCATGGGGTACATGTTTATCCTGCTAAGATCCAAGTCATCCGTGACTGGCCAGCCCCAACCACACTAACCAAGCTTTGAAGCTTCTTGGGACTAGCCAACTTCTATCGATGGTTCATGTTGGGATTATCCCATATTGCATGAGCCCTCAACCACATGACCAAGGGTGGTGGAAGGGAAACATTCATGTGTGGGAAGGAACAACAACAATCATTTGATGATCTGAAGCATCTCTTGTGCTCAACTCCAATACTCTCCTTTCCCGATATGCAACAACAATTTGAGATTGAGACTGATGCATCTAACTATGCTGTAGGTGTCGTTGTCGCAAGAGTTGGTTCTAGGTTGTAATAGAGACAAGCCTTAGCACATTTTAAATGAAATAAATTTTTTCACTCAGACTTGACTTGGGTTGCATGCAAGTAAATTCTGAGATAACCTCGAACCACTTTTGATTGGAGACTGCCCCTTCCAACCTGAGAGGGATCTCTCAAAAATATGTCACAACAGGATATTCAATAGGCTTAACAGTGGGCATATCTGTGGGTAACAATTTTTTTTTGGTTTTTGGGGTTGATGGGTTGGACTAGAAAGTAGTCCATTGGGCATGGAGTCAAATGACCAAGCAAGTAATAAGAGTGTTTCAGCAATGGAAATCCATGGAGAAGAGGTGAGATAGAAGTTGATTATAGAGGGAAGGATTTATAAAACGTATGGCAACAGAATAAATAGAAAACATATCAAAATGCAAGGAGCACTTAGCAATGAGTGAATTCCAAGCATAAATCAGTGGAAAGAGATAGTTGGGACAAAGCATCTAGCAAGGATGAATTCTGAACCTTCATATCTCTACAAGAAACAACCTATAACCTGTCTAACAACAGAGAATCTAACAAATAGATGAATTCCATTACAAACACAGTTACAAATCGGGAAGAAAATGGAAATAAAACCAAGTGAAATGATGTGAAAATGAAGCAATAAGACATTCTCTGCAAACAAAATCACAAGAATATCTGATATAGATCGAAAATGCTCTGCACTCTTTTATTAAACATGATAATAAGTGCTACAGCCCAGGAGTACTACTCCTCTCCTTCTCTTTTACAAATATTCCTCAAATATGTATTGAGTTCGAAATCCTCTCTAATCTAAAAGATAACAACAGTTACAACCAATTCTTGAAACTTTCTGCCATAGAAAATGGGCCAAACTGCCAAAAACTAGGGCTGCGGTTACGGCTCTGTATCTCTCGAATAGAGACATATGTGTATAAAATGAAAGAGTCTTTTTTGCATCTGTTTATTCTAAGCAAAAACCTCTCTCAGTTCCCTAAGATCCATTTTCGTTTTCCTCATATCTTCATTTTACAAACATGTGTCAAAACAGGAAAATATGAGATCTGAAAATTAGGGCTCGGAGATGGATTCGATTCTCCCAATCCATGACACCTATAGGAAAACTGAGAGAGGCTTTTGATATTCTATGTGTTAGGCACAAAAACATCTGACCATTTCTCAAAATGATCCTCCAGTCGCTCAGAATCATCATTTGAAAATGATGACTCAACACAATAAAAAATGCCACATTTCTGAAAACGAACCTCATCTTGCGGGGGACTTTTGACTGCCTTCACAAGATCAAAATTAAATTATGAAAAAACCACTATAAATATTAGGATCTTTAAATGTCGATCGACTATTCGAACGTGGAAAATGGCCTCCCTAAGGCTGATAAAAATGTTTTTTGTGTTTTTTTCCCAAGGCCATTTTTTGCATATGACTGGAGTCCCGATTTTGGGTTTTCGAGTTTCGGGGTTTTGGGTATCATGTATTCAAGAGTTATGACATGCAAGGAATCCTAAATTTCAAAATCACGATGGGATTAATTAGGCAATAATAATTTGTCTTTATCTCCTAATCAATCACGATTATCAATTAATCTTTAACCTTTCATGGATTTAAGTGTTGGGACTTCGATAACACTTGACGCGAGAAATCCCGAATCGCGAAATTGAAATGGGATTGATTAAAAGTTAAAACACTCTTAGATTTGTGATTAATCACGATTAAAACACAGGATTTTGGGGTTTCAAAAATCGCAAACTTGAAACTTAAAGCACGAAGGAAGCTCGAGTCACGAAATCCCGATGAGACTTGTTAACATTAATCTTTCTTATTCTTTAATTAACCCGGATTATCCTTTAATAATTTAGTGAATTCAGGGATCGGGGCTGTAGTTATTAGGATATCTACGTTGGCCAAATCCCTGATGGAAAAAAACCCAGACTCGTGAGTTTTTTCTCCATGTGGCTTAATGCTCAATGTATGTGGTCGTTCCACTGCCAATGCTTCCATTCATTCTCCTAAGTGACCGAAAGCCAAAATTTCAATATTTGTTACAACAGAGGCTCCATCTAGGGATGGTGCTTTCCTGCAAAGCACCAAGAATAGTAGACCATGTGCCTTCATCCATTGGGCGACCTGAAATCATCCTTATCAAACTCTGAACTCTTTCGCTTTACTTGCACCTTTCCGAAACAAAAAACCGCTTATGCATTCATTGGGCTATAGAGTCGTAATGCTTTAAACAAAACCATACTAGATTCCAAACTAAACCGGAAACATACTAAAAACCACTGTTGTACTCTAGTGCTCAAAGTTGATCTTATTTATATACATCACCTACTCTAACCGATATCACTGCTTTGTTCAAGTATAGGAAAAATTCCAAATCAACCAAGTGAGTATTCGACTAACAAACTTAATTATACTTCCATATTTGAGCAAAAGGATGACATGAGCAGCTGCAAATTTCAAAACATGCCCTAGGAGCAGGTACTTATAGTTTTGAAATTCAGACTTCAATAAGTTGGAAATAAAAAATTAAGTCCCCCATTTTGACTCCATATAAACTACTACTGGATCGTAGAAGGGAAGATATATACCACTTTCACAATTAATCCATACTTCCTCTTGTTGGGCAAGCTGTCTAAAATGTTTTTGCACACTTTGTTCACTGCTGATTTTTCTTCCACTAGTGCAAAAATGTCACATTGAAACTTACTTGTTTGTCGCTCAATGGTTGCTAAACATGGAGGAGAGATCAATTTTTTTAGTAACCCCTCCTTATGTCCTTCAACTGCTGTCCAAAGATCTTCATGGTAGCTTTCATACATAGGCTGTTCTCTTTCATGATGTTGCTGATTGCTTTCCTGTTGAACCAAAGTTTCTTGTTGCTCATCATCTTCAGAAACACTTTCACCACATTCATCAAACAAAGGAGGACTGTTGTAAATTTTCGTGTGTGATGAAAAATAAATCTTCTCTTCTTGTTCTTCTAGATATTCATCATAAACAAATTCATCAGATAACTCAGGAGTGTCATCAATCAGACAAATGTTAGGAATATCAATCGTGAAGCTATCTATCTCAGATCCACACTCCTCCAAATCATATTCTAAAGTATCTTCGAACAACAAACATTCTTCAAGGTTATTAAACATGACAACCCTATCTTCTTCATGAAACAAAACAGTGTCTACAAGATGATCCTCTGGCTAGAAATCATCATCATAAATTGGTTTACTAACTTCCTCTAAAGTTCCATGGCTGTCATGATTTAAACTTAGATTTTCATTTTTATTAATAGAAGAAGTTTCACTCACATGTTCAGGACTATGTGAATGCTGCAGATATATGTAAGTAGGGGTTGCAACATGACTTTTCAGGAGCAGATCTATCTCTTCTTTTGTTAAAGGAGGAGGTGGTCTATGCAATTTCTGGATCAAGCAACTATTATTTTCTTTCTCTTCTGCATGTTGACCATGATGCTAAATATCTTCTTCTTGAATGTGATCACAAGAGCTATCATATCCTACTTTTTTATCAGCCAACTCTTCTTCATACTGATTATCTTCATCGACTTGAGAAATTTCTGATATTCCTTCCTCCTCTTCAAGAAGA
>ML787648.1:433889-446169 GCA_009831015.1 Picea engelmannii | reverse complement strand
TCTCTGTGTATATCTTATGTGTGACTAATGCTCATTACTTTTATTGTCCATATGTTGTATAATGTTGATGATCACTTGAAGAAAGATTAAGAATGTATTATTAGACTTAAATTGTTTAAGCACAATAACAACTGATTCACCCCCCCTCTCAGTTGTATTAGTAATTTCAACAGACAATGGAATAGAAATCTTGCAGGAATATCTCGAAGATCCAAGAACAATGCCTAAATACACATCTAACATTCAGGTCAATTTACTTAAAAACCCTTATCGAGAGATAGCATGGATTTTATCCATAGTGACAGGTCAGGACTCTACAACAACTATTCCTTGGTTGGCTCTTTATATTTTACATTTTATAGTTCATGAACAAGCAATCTTTGATTGGGAAAAGATCATATCTAGAGAAATCTCTTCTCAATTATCAAATTTCAAGAAAAACAAGAAATCTTATATGTCCTCATATTTGATATTTTCTATCACCTATTGTCAAATTTTTAAGGGTTTGAGTGTGGGAAGACAAGTCGACTGTAAAATTGAACTAGTATCAATGTGGTGCCAAGCCTTATGGAAACAAAATGATAGATACTATTTTTATGAATTTTATAATGTATTTGTCTCTTCTTTTAAGAAAATTGTATTTAGCTGGCCCGAAAACATCCAAACTATCCTTGGAAGCATCAACCTACCTAGAGAAAAAAGGAAGCATTAAAAGTATGGAACACTACAATGTTGTTAGAATCTTTTGTTCTTGTGAAAGTCCTGTTTATCTCCCGTACTATGTTCCTAATAAAATATTTTTTATAGAGGTTTCCATATAATACATATTTTCTTTCATGATAAAAGAAAGAAGAAATCCATTCTTTTACCGTGGAAAATTAGGGAAATTCAATTGAGAGGTATTTCAAAAATTGATGAATTTTCAATACAACTTGACTAGTATAGTTTAAAGTTTGTAGAAGAAATCATGGGGTTTGACCCAAACCACTTTTTGATGGACCATATGAAATTTGTTGGTTTTAGTGTTTCACATACTAACACAATTTTATTTGGAGAAAAGGAGGGTGAAAATCAAGATCCACCAACAATAATTGTCGAAAAGAAAACATAAGATATTGAGATTGTTGTTAGTACTATAGATCAACACAAACAGAGGAGAAGAGTGGTTAATGAAATAAGTACCCATTATCCCAATGTTTCACAGAGAAGTGTCCCACCAAAGAAAATTTTTCAATCACCGGCACCAAAGAAAAATAGGTCTTCAACTAATACTTTTGATGATGGAGGCGACCAAAATCCTCCTAAGGGAAAGTTGGAGCGATCTCATAAGCTTCAAATTAAAAGAAAAAGACAAAGTACTCAACAAGAGGTAGAGGAGCTCGTACCTAATGACAAGGTTGTCCTTGAAGACATGGATCTGGATGTTGATATTGAAAATATTGAATTTCTTGACGATGAAGAGAGACTTCAAGAGAGAAAGGAAGTTGCAACTAAAATTGCAACTCAAGAACAAGCATTTTCAGAAGAGGAATCCTTCACAATATAGAATGCATTGTTCGATAAAATTTCTAAAAAATTAATTTTCTAAAGACTCCATTAAAAAAATAAAAGGATTCAAGGAAAATCCAATTTAGAGTTAGATTTTAGCGGTGTACCACCTTCTATAATTTCTCGCATCCACAAGGATACATAGGAAGCACTTGAAGTATCAATCAATGAGATGGAAAACAAAAACCATCAATCTGAAAAAAATAATCAAAGAATTGGAAACTACATTGATTCCACCTCCAATATTTGCAAGTCCAATTACCACTATGATCCATGGAAGACTTCGGATGACACACCAAAATCTAGTTTGAAACTAAAAGGGACATCAAGTTTACTTGCAGCTGTCAGAAAGTATATTGGAAAGAATATTTAGAAGAGAGTGTATTTAATTCTTGAGACATGGGAGTTAACGAAAAACTTCATTTCTTTGACATCAAAGATGGAAAATTTGAAACAATACCTGGAATCTGATCTATAAAATGTTGAAGTGTTTTATAAAGAGGAAATCACTTCCTTTGTGATTAAAGTTTCAAATATGACCGAGTATAAAGAAGGGAAGAAGAATTACCCTCCCCGGATCCCATGAAACAATTAAGGGCTTGTTGGATTAAAAGAATTAAGTGCTTAAAATAAATATTGGACAACCTTGATACTTTAAGTGTAAAAAGGGGTGAATGTTATTTAGAATTAATTGATTTGGACTTAGTTGGAACTACAGGAGAGGTTTATGACACACAAATTATTTTAAATTCAGTATTTTTGACTAAGGAACAATTTGAGGAAAAATTTGAAACATTAAAATCTACATCAGTAGAAAGGTTCAATAGCTTAACAAAATACTCAGAATTTGAGGTCGAGAGTTCGTTAGTCAATTATGTGAACAAGAACAAGGATATAGAAGACACTTTACGTCAAGTTTCAATTAACTATCGAGATATTCAAGATTCATTTTTTGATATAAGCGTGAAACAAGAGGTATATGTCACTCCCATGAGGTATTATGTTGAAAATTGGTTAAAGCAAGCCTTAATCAATATAACTGAAGATAATCAAGAAGTGGCAGCTACAACCGACCCGAGAACCGCAACTCAGGAGAATACAAAAGGAGCATTGGTAAAAAAATAAACATAGAGATAAAATCATCACAATGAGTAATACCGATCACATTCTTCTTGATTCTTTTCTCTTCCTGTTCATAAGTCATCCAATTGTGTCTTATCTATCCCAAGAAAAACATAACTGATTTCTGATCACTTTTTTTTTTTTTTCAGGTCCAACCCTGTTTCGTTCTTTTATTTTTATGGTCCACAGGAGCCCAATCCCAGTCAAATTTTGGACAAATGCATTTTATTTCTAAGACTATAAAATACTGTATTATTTTTTGAAAAAATCCCAGAGAACTATTTTGGGGATAAACTTTAATGATATCTTTGAACACTAAGTTTTGAGCATAATATATTTAAAGTTTTCCTATCATATTCTATCTTGTTTTCAATGAAAAAACTATTTTAAAGTTATCTCATATGTGGGCCTATTATCTTCTTTTCCTTCATTGTGATAAAAAATATTGAAAACTATGATGGATGTGAGAGTTTTGTTTTTTTTGTGTAACTGTTATTTATTTATGTATAATATTTCTGCAAATATTATATTTTTATGAGTGAAGATTCCTACTCCTCTTCTCAGGAATTATTGGTGTATGTATATTATTTCTACTCATCGATATTTTTACATTTTTTTTGAGTGATAAATACATGGAGTTTTCTATTTAATATTTTCTCATTTTCATATTAGTTCCAAGATATTCAAGACTTATCTTTAAAAAATTACAGAGGAGTACCACCTCTATAAAAACGTAGGGGGATATTTATATCCTCGTGAGGTTGCTTCTTAGAACTTAAACGAACTAGACATCAACAATAGGGTAATTAATACTTCCCATTACCTTTATCCCAAATAGAGCCAAATAAAGACAAGTAAATAATAAGGTCGATCCATAGTTGCCTGCCCATAACCCATATCATCTCTTGTTGCTAGCTAGTTGTATATCACAGTCATCATGACATCCATTTGACTAGTGCTCCCATTATAATGGAAATAAGAAAAATGGCACAAATGGAGGCCCTTATCTAGGATATCCCCCACTAATTACTATAAGAAGCACATCGGGAGCCAGAACCTAAACTAATGGAAGCCAATTGAAATCCACCTCATTTTTGACTCCTGTCATTCAATAGAGGAAGAAGTAGTGGACATATACCCCAGGTTCCTATGGGATGAAAACCATAGGTTCTAAGGAAACCTTAGGTGGCCTAGCTTCTCATCATGCATCTACATAGAACTCTCACCATTGATTGATTTTGTAAGAATTTATGAAACATAACAATATGATATTTTTTATGTTGGTCCTAAAAGGTTTGTTTTTCCTTAGCAAGTCTCAATTTTCCTTTCGAGGTCCCATTATTACTAGTATAATTGAGTTTTAACACCCCTATTAGTACTAGTAGAATTGAGTTTTAACACTCCGTTCATGGGAGGACTCTATTTTGGTGGTAATTATATGTTCCCAAGTTCTATTCTTGAATGAGAATTGTTAAAATAAAAAGTTTTTACAAATAATTTTCATAGTTATTTTAAGAAACCTAAAGGCATGGTACATGATGAAAGGAGGGGAAACAAATTAGTTCACATAGAATCCCTTAGCTCCCCATGTTTTCCAGGAAACAAATTTTGGTAATGGTGGTTGGTCTCAAGTGGTGCAGGACAACCAATATGTAGTCACCAAATCTTATGCCCGCTAAATCCCAAGACATGGTTGTCCCTAATAGGTCCCAAGCCCCATCAACTATCAAGCCCATTGTTGGTTTGATACAACAAGAAAGAAAGAAAAAAATAGAGCTCATTTTTCTCCATTATTATTTCATTCTCAAGCTAACTAAAACATTGTTGATGATTATGGCCTACATAAATGATACAACATTTATGTTTAGTGAATGGCTACTTTCATGATATCCAACTATATTGAATAACCCATTTGGTGTTTTTGTTGGCCTCGAGGATAATGAGGGTAAGATGCATGATGAAACATGATTGTAATTAAAGTGACATCATGGAATGTACTAATCCAAATTCATCACAATGGAGAACATATTGTTCTACGGGTTTTGAATTCAATTAGAAAGCTAGATATATTGTGTTTGCAATAAGTCAAAATTGCATGGTTTATGTTGAGCACGACCATATCTATAATCCAACAAGGTTAAAAATGTTTTCTTTATAATCATTTTGATGGGAGATGTGGTGTTACTACATTGATCTACGCTCAATTTTCCATATCTATTATTTAATGGAGATCAAAATCGAAGGAAAGTCTAGCGCGGATTTTGTTAAACATGGCCAAGAAACTTTGTTGAGACCTCAACACATCCTAAAAAATCATAAATTTTTTGGGTACCTCTTTTTATTTCTCTTCTCTCTTTTTTGGTTTTCCCTTATCAAATTCATACTTTTTCAAGTTTTATGAAAATCCATTCTAAAATAAGTTCTTTGTTTTGTTTGAAGTCATAATTTATAAAAAAACCTAAAAAATTCTAAATCAAAGTTTCAAAAATTAACTTTTAAACCTTATTAGAGAAAAGGTTTCAATTTCATTGGGTTTGAAACTTCACTTTTAACTTTGAAAAACATTGAGAGCATACCCTCATAGTTTTTACTTATCAAAACACAGTTTTCACTTTCAGTTTTGTAAAAGTGAAATGAATCTTTGATTGCACTATGGAAATAAAGGTGAAGTGAATCTCTTATCGCATCGTGGAGGAAAAAAGGATGTTATTTCTCATCGGAGCAAAAGTGAACTTTTGACCCCAATAAAATTTTAAGACATGCTCCAATAAGTCACAATGGAGATAAGTGCAATTTCATCTAAGTGATAATAAAATTTATACTATGATGAAAGTTAAGACAAAATTTTGATAAAGTGATAAATCATCTCTGATAACATCGCAAAATAGTTAGGTTTTTTCAATTGGAATAAAAAAGAAAATTTTAATCTCAACCAAAGTATCAATAGAATTTCGATGGAAAAATTGTTCGATGGGTAACTTAGATAGAATGGTTGAGTGTTATGGATTACAAGTAGGAGGTCATGGGGTAAAGTCCCTAGGTGTGAAATTCGATTGAAACTTGCATAAAGAATTTATCTAGAAACAATGAACAACAAACTTGCAAAGTTGAGAGAAGAATTGGAGAGAAAGAATAAGTAATTTTATTAACCAAATGTGAGAATGGAAAAATAAACATGATATACTTTACATGGATAAATTTATGCATCATATTAGCGATCTAGAGAGATGTGGATACACATTGACAAAATCAAGAGTGAACTACCACTTAGTCCTAGTTAATTAGCCATGCAGTCATCAATTAATTGGTTCACACAAGTGCATTTGATAGAATCTCATGCATGCATATGTGGTGTTCCTACCTAGCCTCATGCATGTCAAGTGAGTGCGCCCTCTTGGTGATGATCCCAAGGGGAGCATGTAACACTTGGTGATAATACCGAGGCTTCCATGTGAGACTTGACTCCACTAGCTTAAATGTAGTACAACTTAGTAATGACCGAAGAGGATGTAGTTCCCTCATCTAGGGGAGAATATTTCAAACCAAGGGCACCCTTAACATAGACTAATAAACTTAGAAAAATAAATACTAGGTGGGTGTATAATATCTCCAATACTTAATGTCCCCATTGGGTTAGGTTTCCAAAATTGTGAAAAATGTGTTTACCTATGGCACCATCCTTAGAATGAGGGGAAGTTCCTACCGAGTTTCCCTGGGATATGCATTTCATCATAAAAAAATAATTCCGATGGAAAGTTAATATTGCACCCAATGAAGTAAAGATTTAAACTTTCTCTGATGGCCAATGGAAACAAAGACTTTTGATCAAAACAAAGTCTTAAGAAGCATTGGAAATTGGTACCATCAATAGGATTATATATATTTTAGGATTTATGGGATTATTTCTCCCCTTCACTTATTACCCAAATATGTACCCAACATACCAATTCTTGTGGAAATTTCTTACCAAACCATTCTTCAAGGGTTTAATGCTTCTTTAGCCAAAGACTCCAAGAAAAGAACATGTATCCCATATAACATGTATATTGGTCACTATGGACTCTTGAATTCTAAACAAGCTAGATAAGAAGCTAATGCAATGTTGGAATATAGGTTTCCTCAAGGCAAGTTTTGGAGGCATGACCCTCTACGACTAGTGGCTAAGCATAGTGTTATGGTTTCTATAACATGGCCTTATGTCCATGAATAATGGGATCATGAAGTGACATATGTGAATGCCTTTACATGGGAGGAAGTGTTCATGAGACTTCAATAAAAAGATTCTACTTCCACTTAGGGCATGACCTTTCAATCCTACACATGGGTGGATTATTCCATGAATTTTTTCCATGTTTCCATTATTTTCATGTTTTTTTTAGGTGGGATTTTCGTTGCTATTGCCACGAAATTTCGTCGCTATGGCGATGAGTATTTTTTTTTTAATTGGGCGGTATTTTCATCTATATTGCCACAAAAGTTTGTCGTTATAGCGACAAGTATTGCCTACCTCAAAAAGCACCTGCTAACACATGTGGCTTGCAATGGCTAGTTGAATTTTTGGGGGTCAACTCATGCATTTTCGTCGCTATATCGTCGATAATCGATCTATATATACCTGACTTTAAGAGACTTTGCGACACATTTTTTATAGTTGCGACATTTTTCATGGATTTTGTTTGAGCTATTTATTTTTTCCACCACCCACTGGTTGAACAAATCCAATTCTGGATCTACATAGCTTAGATTTTGAACTTGCAAGGTTAGTATGTTTATTTATTTATTTATTTACATATACTCATTTAACTTGTAATTTTTTTTTCAAATGAAATTTCATGTAGCTTGTTTTTTCCTTGATAATATATTATATGTGCATTACCATATTTCAAAATTGTTATGTCATTGGTTTTTGGATCTAGTTAGTATATTATATGGAAATTCATGTGAAATGTCAAGAAAAATATTTTTCGACAAAGTATTTTAAGAAGAGGGAAAATTACTCCATCAATAAGACAATTCAAATATTAAAAATGAATGTCATTATCAATCTAGATCAATTTGAGACTACAATTCCATATGTAAATTTAATCCTTATTACAAAACCACCAACTCATAACAAATTTACCGTTTCGACTAATGTTTGAAATAGAAAGTGGAAAAAAAAATTCTCTTAGGTCTAATCCTATCCCTTAGCGACCTTGTTATCTCTCTAACTTTTGTGTTTCTATGATGTGCCTATATATATTAATTTCACATTTTTATTCTAGTATTAGGTTTGGTTAGTCATACAACATTGTATTCTTATATGATGTTGTTTCTCTCAATTTTTTATAATCACACAAAATTCTAGATGTAGTGATTAACTCTAGTTTGTAGTTGATGTAACTTTTTTATACACTATTAATAAGGAGTAGCTAAAATATAAAAATTTCATGATTAAATCTACTAGTCAGACAATGAAAAATGAGAACATGCCAAAGTTCCTTAGAAAATAAAATCGTGACCACTGTAAGTAACATACAATTTTACCCATTGTATGTAGCTGCAAATCAACACGTCATAATTTAAACCAACCAAACCCAATTGTGGATGAAAAGTGGATGGTATTCATTTTTTAGTGGTGAATTTCAAAGATTGAGATTTGCTCTACAAAACAACTTAGAGGCTAGTGTATGGTGTCGAGTGATTCAAGTTTGAGAAATTTTTACCACTTTCGTTAAATCGTGTGTAATTATTTTCCATGGTGATTCAATACACACTAATATAAAGTACAAACTGAAGCAGATTGATCTTAATAGTTAATCGATAATTAAAAAAAAGAATGTCAAAATGTCTTAGAAAAAATAATTGTGAGAATTGTAGGTCACTGTAAATAAACATATCATAATCGAAAGGAGTAGCTAAAATATCATGAAGGAGTAGCTAAAATAAAAAAAATTGACAACTTACTGTTTGGTATGGTGTAGGTAAGACAATTACTTGTCAGTACAAGGATTTGTCACTATGAACGAAAATGACGGGAAGCTTGCTCAGTTTAGAGCGGTATTAGAGGCGAGGGGTGATGGAAAATGTTATTTCCCTTGCTATGATTGCAGGGGCTTGGAAAGAAGAAGATTTTTAATAACAACAACTGAAAGACATTGTAGGGAGAAGGGACACGCCGAAGGGGGTTATGAATATCGTCCATTGGTAAGAGGATTCAATATTTAATGGATTCTCTATAATTTTCATCATGTCATGAATTTTAGTAATATTTCTTATCATTTTTTTTATATTTTCTAAACACACTAGCTTTTATACGTTGTTTTTAAATATATAGATGACCTTGAGACAGTTATTTTCCAAGTACTAGAAGAAATAAGCCTTTATAGGGTGATGAACATTGAGATTAGAATATTGAAGTTGTTGATCAAGTTATTAATGATGATATGAATGGAGATAATGTTAGTGATACAAATCAGGAAGATGAGATACATAGATTGATCCAATACACATTTTCTCCAATGGATGAGGACAACCAGGATGATAGTCACGATGTTGATCCTCTACTCGAGAAGTCACGTCAACCTCTTTATGAAGGCTCAACAAAAAATCTTCTATCTTCTATATTGTTGTTGGTGAACTTGAAGGTTTTTAATGGTTTATCAAACACATGCCTCACACAGATACTAAGGTATTTAATTTGTTAATTATTTATGCCTGCATGTTCACAAATACTTAAAAGGCTCAATTTTTCCTATATTGCTATTGTTTTCTAATTTGTAAAGTATGGATTTAATATTGATGATTAATATTGTTTACATTGACTTATTGTTTTGTATTTTGTAGATTGTTAGGTGAATTTCTATTACCAACGTCAAATATTTTTCCATGCACATATCGAGAAACATCCGTGATTATGAAAGAAATTGGAATGTAGTATCAAGATATTGATGCATGTCCTAATGATCATATAATATACTATGGATAATATTCATTAGAAAATGAATTCCCACAATGTCAAATAAGTAGATATCGAACTGATAAAGCATCAAAGAAGGTGCCTTGCAAAGTTCTTCGTTATATTCCGATAATTCCACGTTTCTGGCGGTTGTTCAGGTGCCAAAGTATATCATAGTTTATGGATTTCCATGCAAAGAACAGAAGTTGAGATGATGTTCTTTGAATGCTTGCATATGGTTCTGCATTGAAGTACATCGAAGAAAAGTGGCCAATTTTTAAATAAGAACCTCGTAATGTTAGACTTTCATTGGCAACTGATGGTGTCAATCCATTTGGAGAGCTTCATTCTACGTATTCAGTGTGGCCTGTTTTTGTTATAAACAATAACCTTCCTCCTTGGATGTCGATCAAGAGAGAGCACACAATGTTGGCAATGATTGTTCTAGGTATTTAATTACCTTTTATTTGCTTTAAAGTATGACAAAATATTTCATTTCTTTGTTTCGTGCATGGTAATTATGTATTTTATATATAACGACATCTATATAAGTATAATTAATCATGCTGTATGTTGAACCAATTAGGTAAGTACCAGGTTAAAGATACAAACGTATATATTGAGCCTCTTATCAATGAGTTGTTGAAGTTATGGGTTGGTGTCACTATGTATGACATCTCTAGACCAATAGGGAAAAAATGATTTCAATTCCATGGAATACTATCATGGACAATTCATGATGCTCCCAGGTTAACACATTTTTGTGGTATATTGTTACTTTCTTTTGTGATTTAATATTGTATATATTTATTGAAAATATCATGCATTATTTTAAATTGTAACTCTAATTCGCTACATTAATTCATATATCTTGTAGGTCTTCAAACAAAGGGTAAATTTGCATGCCCAATTTGTGCTCCCAGGATAAAATATCATCATTCAAGGAGTTTAGGAAAGGAAGTGTTTGATAAGTATAGGCACTTTCCGCCTGTTGGTGTATAAATATGTTCAATATGTTACACTCATTTATATCTCAATCTGAGATTCGTAATCAAAATATTTGTTACACTATATGTGTCAAGAACAGGTAACCTACCCATGTCTGTTGTATCTAGCTCAAGAAAGAAATAATTAATAGCATAATGCTCTGTTTCTAGAATTTCTGAATGCTTCACATAACTTTAAACTTAGAAGAGAAAATTGATAAAAAAAACTTCTTAAACAAACATTCAATCAAAAGGTTCTTTCTTAGGTGACAAGTCTGTTCATTCCAGGTTTATGAAATGGAGAGATGAAATTAAGATCTTGTTCCCTATAGCAAACAAAAATAGTAATCAACAATCAACTTTAGTCACTCTTAAATAGAAATCAATCACAACTCTATTCTATTCAATCAAACCTCCTTTAGGATAGGAAACAACCAACATGACCGAGGGACTTCATTATGGAATGTGAAGATAAGAGATGAAGTACTATAGTTCCTGTACCCACTTAGAACACCACAATTACAAACTCAAAATAATAACATTTTCTTAACAATCCCACACATCAGACTCTTATCAATTAAATGTCAACCTGCAGAAGTAGGAAAGGAAACTATCTATTATGTCCAATGTCTAATTACTCACACTGATTTAGAAGCAAGTGATTCTATGCTAGACTTTAAAATGTATTTGAAATCATTGACAACACACAACTGTTAAATACTCACACAATCACACAAAGCATGTACAGGGAGGTTTACCTTGGTTGGGGCAGTGGTCCCTTGCCAAACCAACAAGGTACCTCTAAAAAGATAACAGACTAAAATGTTCTAATCATACTCATGAACTGCACAACATATCATTTTTATTTCTTCAACTTGTAAATTGAATCAACAGTTCATCATCTCATACATTATGACAATATGTATCATTTTGTTCTTGCTACTTGCTTCATTACATCCATACTATTCTATCACCTATACAACATCCATTATAAAGAAGGTGAGCCATTACTATCAAGATCTAAGGATAATTATCAAATAGTTTTTAAAATATTACAATTGGCAATTCATATCAAATCTTTAGAGATGGAATTCATCCTCATGACACGAAGTGCATGAGTGATGAAGTCTATCATGATATCAAAACTACTTTAGAGACTTTGATCCAACTGATTTCTTGGAATCTCCATCAGTATACTTGTAAACAGGGGTTTGGTACCAGATCAAACATAGTTGCATTCACAAGTACGGGATTAGGTGCCTAGGTAGTACCGGATCAACGCTATGAAGGTATGTTGGTACTGGATCACTGTTGTGTAGGTACCAGAATAGGTGGAGCCTTGGTACCAGAATGGGCTGGGTATCAGATCACACTATAGTTGTAGTACTGGAATAGACTGGGTATCATATCACGCCATAGTTGTAGTACCAGCATAGTGAGGTACCGGACCAAGCTGCTTAAGAGTCAAGTGATTAGGATCATACATAATCAAGCATTTAATTGAATTAACTCAATAAAACTAAACAAATCATGCCTTAATCATAAGTTACCTCTTTATGTACATGGACAAGGTCATCAGGTGTATTCATGGAGGAAACAATCAACTAGATACACATAACATAGGTAAATTGGCTCAGATAAAGGGTAATATAGGACATTAGAAGTGTCAAAATAGAGACTCAACACC
>ML787648.1:423208-433789 GCA_009831015.1 Picea engelmannii | reverse complement strand
TCCTCATTTCGTTTTAATTTTCTTGGTCGAATTTTAAAGGAAACAACTATTAAAAGACATTGCACTAGGGATAGAGTACATGATGGGAAACAATGACCTGTGAATGGGGCCAATGTTGATTTTTTTTCAAAATGATTTTATATGCACTGAAATTTGACATGGATAGACTGTTTGTATGCCTTGACGACATGGGAGGGTTTCCATACTCAAACATCACTCACACACCCACTCTTTATATTCATCGTCTGTGTCGTTCAAAACAAAATCATGCCAATTAGGCCCATGATTTTGGTCATGGCAAGAAGAAGGAAATAGATGAGATTTTGTATTTAAATAATGATTTTTTACTAATATTATTTATGGAGAAAAAGAGTACATAGATGAGAGCAAAAAACAAAGACAAGAAATACCTGATATTGAAGCTTCTGTGATTAATCAAGTACTTCTTTATCGATGTTATTGCATTCCCTTGTAGTACTAGATGCAGGGAAGTCATGCGTCTTGATCGTATTTTAAAGTAAAAAAATAAAATATATTAGACGAGGGATAAAGTACATGATGGGCAATAGTAACCTGTGAATGGGGCCAATGTTGAAATTCTTTCAAAATGTTTCTATATGCACTGAAATTTGACATGGATAGATTGTTTGCATGCCTTAATGATATGGAAGGGTTTCTAGACTCAAATATACCTTGGGTGGTAACATTGTTTTAATTTATGTAGTGGTTGTGACAATGCCAACAAAATCCAACCTGTTCCTTAGGCACAATTGTATGTACACCGTGAAATTCGTAATTCCTTACTCTTTTTGTGATGTAATTTCCACATGAAGGATTCATTATCACCATCAATCAATGCTCATATTATGATCCACAACCACATTTGACTGAAGATAATGTATCACCTTTAGTGGATCATACATAGTCTATCCCTACTATTTAGTTGGACAAACCTTCTTCACAATTGAATTATGTGGCCACTTCCACCATTTTTTTAATATCAACTCTCGTAAAGAATGAGCCTTTGACTCATTTTCATGAATTAGGATTGAAGATTAAAATTGGACATTTATACATAGGGGTAACAAAGACAATTTCACCCCCTATGTGAAAAAGTGTCAGGTCCTACTTCTTCGACCGTGGTCCTACAAAGAACAAAAAGGAGGAAAATATGGAAGGAAAAGTTATAGTGGGAAAACTTGCAATATTGGGGAAGACTTGAAAATTTGGAAGTGAGTTTGTTCTTGTTTGAAATCCATGATTTTATACTCTCTCATGCCATTGGAAAGGTTCTTAAAATCTACATGTCTTCTTAACTAAATATTACAAGTCCTTAGATATATTTTCCAATGCTTTATCAACCCAAGGCTTGATGTAATCCATCATGGGTCCCATTGGGACCCCCTATTTCACGCTTAATAAGGAAAATATTTCATTATGGAATTTGCTTAATTCTATGCATTGATCTTGAATCATTCAATCAATCCGAGAATTATCAATAACCAAATTACTAAGCCATCATTTTATCTCATTTTTAGAGAAGTTGGTAAATCATTGGTTCAAAGAGTTGGTAAAATAAATAATTTTGGTGTCAAGGACAAATGCTTTGCTCATCAATTCCCATAGATCCATCAACTACTTCAATAGTTTTTTAATTTTGGTTGCAATTGTCTCCCTAACCCCCTAAAATAACCCTTGGTCTCATGTTTCTATGGAAATTATCTTGGGATTGTCTTGAAGTTGTTCATATGGTGTCCTGGCCAATGGTTTAAGAATCCATGTAGATTCCAAATCTGTTATCCTCCTTTTCAAATTGGTGTTTTCCTCTACTTGATCCAAATTGGATTGCCTAATAATATGCCCTATGCCATCATGTAACATAAGTGATCCCTTTGCCCCTAATTATTTAACATATAAAAAGGTATTGATATTTTCCAAAAGCTTCTTATCCATATGGACTCTCATTTCCCTATAGGTTCTAGTCTTCTTAATGACGCCCCAATTTCTCATATGCATTTTTTTTTCAATGTTGTATATTTTAGGGATTTCCCAACGTCTAATATTTCCCTCATTCCTATATAAGTTGGCATAAGTGATGGGTACTAAATTATCCTTTATTTTCTTCTCCACCTATTCTACTTGTTTTCACACAACCATATATATCAAGATTTCTTGAAGGTTAAAAATATCAACATCAACTTAGAAGAGAATCCAATATCATATTTCTCTACTTATAAATTGTGTGGATGAACATGGTCATATCCTAGGGATATCTATCAAGGTATTGATTTTCAAATGTAACAACCAAGTCATGATTGAAGAACTCCTATCAGGTTTAAAAGAAACATTACGAAGGGATATAAAAATATCAATAAGAGAATATGTAATCCCTCATGGTAAATGGTGAGTAAAAATATTTTCATTTACCAAGAGATTGTATTAATGATTGTAAATTAGGTATTGATAAGGTTTACTAATAAGATTGTGCCCATTGGTTAGCTAGTCACATCATAATAACTAGTTCCTCTCGTTCCCATTCTTTAGATGCACATCAAATCGAAGAAGAGGGGGGATGGAAGTTGTTACTAACTAGGATGTTAAGCCAAATAGGATTCTTAATCCACCCTCCTATCACATTAACCCATCCTAATGATCGTTGTTGTTGTGAATGCCCTTAATCTTATCACGCTTTACAAATCATTCTTTAATTAGGGTTTAGAATCAATGGTACACATATCTAGAGAAGGTGGTCGAAAACATCTACCACCTTAGGATAATTACCATATAGTTAATGAGGTAAAGGAATTAATTTAATTGAAAAAGAGAATGCATCTCATTCCATTAGGTGCATCTCATTATAATGTGTATTTTTCATGATCTCTCATACTTGAGATCTACATGAACTCTCTTAATTGAGATCTAGTTACCCATTTCATTACAATTTCCTACATATATTGTTGCAAGACCATGTTAAATGACAAAGAGGATACCATAAGAAGGGATTAGGTTCTAAGTACCTTCAATACCCATGAGTGGTATGATAGTTGCTTGGTTTAGTAGGAAATTTCCACCCCAATAAATATGCTAGTTCTCTCAGCTCTAAGAAATTGGAGGGTAATAAAATTAATTGTGATAATATATATCATGTGTTAGTTGAGTTTGGGGATAATTTGAAGGACACATAAGAATTGGATGCCCACAAATGAGATAAATTTAAGGAGAAGGATTTCTCACTATTGAATAAATTATGTTTTGCAACTAGTTTCCCAGTGTTTGAAAATGATATGAATAGGGAGGTAGTTTTTAAAAATAAAGTCTCATGCTTCTCGGATATTATCACGATCAAGGTCCTTAAGTTCAAACCCCTTGTTTTCATGGAGGAGTAGGTTCAACTTCTTGAAAAATCCAAGCTATCCCAAAATCCAGGAGGGAACTTATTCTCAATCGACTAAGATAAGCCTTTAGTCTAAATATATGTTATCTCTCTATCTAGTATAATTTTTTTTAAGTTAGGAAAATGTTGTGTTAAGATGTTTTAATATGTCAATGGGATCTTGGTTTGATGGTAAAGTGAGGGGGGTGATATTTATCTTACTAAATTTCAAATCCTCAATAAACATGTTTTGACCCTCATGGTTGTCTCACCTATGCAAGCAAATATGCAATTGGGGCTAGCAATGGGGCCTCAGTAAATGGGTTGTTTGATGTGGTTGGGTCTAGGTGTAAGCTATAAGAATATTTGGAAAAATACATAAGCCATATTCATGGATTTTCAATGAAGAGGATCTTTCTATATTGTTGTTTTTCAACCACATTCCATTGTGATACTTATATACTAGGGAAAATCCTATTTTTAGAACTTTCTATACTAAATTTTCTACATGTAATAATACATACACCCCACTAGAGGCTTCTCGGCCAAAGGGATCTAGTGTTGGTGATTTCATCTATGTGAGACATTCTCCATCTTACAAACCTGTGAAATGTGGATCATTGCAGCTATGTGAGACTTTCTCCATCTTAAAAACCTGAGAGAAAGCCCCTAATAAGGGTACGTGGTTCCTATATGAGACAGAGCTGGAACATAGAGATCACCTCCTCTATTTAGAGAGTTTAGAAGAACTCCAAATGATTATCCTGTGGGAAAGGCGATATGCTGAGTTGGACGTGCATGTGGCTGAGCACAAGGTGAACATGTGAAATCCTAAATTGTTGGGTGCATCATCATGAGAACAGAAATGAAGATGATGTATTAGCCTCCTCTGAGCAGTAGAGTTGATGAGAAACTTCAGATGAATCTCCTGTGTGATGCAGTGGGAAGGAAGATCTGTTGAGTGGATTTTCTTGTGGACGAGCACAGGTTAACGTGTGAAGAACTGGTTCTTCTGTGTAATGTAGTGAGCCAGAGATATGGACATCCCTATGGATGTGCCCATAGTGGATGAGCACTAGTGGGTGTATCAAATCCCTTGCTATATTGTTCAAGAGTCATACATGGCTATAACCCTAATTGTAATGTTAAGGGTACAATTCTTCCCCACCTTAATGTGATTAGTAATAAATGTAAAAGATAATTAATTTGGTTAATATTAATTATAATGTGACTTAGAGAGGTCGGCCCTGTTGTGCCAATAGACACTTTTGTTGATAGGACAAGTCTAATATAAGTAAAGGAAGATTCCCCATTGTGAAATCATATCCTTCACACAAGTTTGGAAACTTCAACAAGTACTCCTTGGGAAAAGTGTGCACCTCTCTTGGGCGCCAGTCTTCTAGGGTTTGAGCATCCTCTTGTGTGCTAGGTTTTCTTGGCGGTGAAGGTATTTCTCTTGAATAATATAGAAAAGGATTTGTGTTATAACCCTAAATTTCTCCAGACATGCATACCTGGCACTTGGCCCTCTTACTTGCTATTTTTTCCAAGCCATCACCGAGTTGCTCTTCTTAATAACTCATTTTTTGAAGATGTACGTGTCCTACACTATTACTTCCCACGTACACATTCCTTCTGCACCACGACAACCCACATACATATGCTATATGCACCATTACAGACCGTGTATACTTGCAAAAGTTGCATAAATTAAAAAGTTGCAAGGAATTCATTGAGATTACGAGCGATTGGGTAGTTTCCTAACTAATACACCGCCTATATCCCATCACCCAACCGAATAACCATCCTTTTTTCATATAAAAGGAGGTGTTGGGGTATCATTCCTAAGCTAAGCATAAGAATAATGAAACTTTGCCTATTTCACATCCCCTCCTTGTTGCAAGCATTTGCAGCCTTGTTGTGAGAATTGCATCAGAATTCCCCATTTTCCCCTTTTTCCTCCATCATAAGACCATTCCATTTCCCAAGAAGAAGGTTGATAGGATAAAGATACATGGAGGTGCACTTGGAGCTTGGTGAAGAGGAGCAAAAACCAAGTTTGTGGAGTAGTAGCCAACACTGGTTGTAAGTAATCATTGTATTATCAATAAAATAAGTACTTTTCCTGTCCCAGAACATGATGTGTCGAATGTTTGCATTTGTTTTATGTTTGTATTCTAACATATAACCCATATTTATGTATGATATGTATGCTTATAGTTCCCTGTTTATCTATCTTTGAATGCAAGCCAGCCTTGGGAGGAGGTTTGCAGTTAGCGGAGCCTTCAAGCATGGGAGGATCTACATCGGACAAGGAGTAAAGGTACAATTACCAAATCCTTCTTATTTTAATTTTCTTGCATAAGTCTGGGGTATGTTTGGGGGTAGTTAGAAAATTAGGAGAGTTTTAGATAGTTGTGATCTACCTACATTGTAAACCCTGGTGTATCCATAGGGTTTTTTTCTTGCTAGCAGAACTGGTGACCATACTGGGGAAGCCTCTAGGGTTTTAGGGGATTTTTTGGGTGTTTGATTGGTTTTATACCTTTTGAGTTTATTTTTGAGTCTGCGGAGTCTTTTAGGGATTCTGGTCACCTAGTGTTACCATACCAGTTTCTCCCTGCCCTGCCAGTCAATCTATTTTTCCTTTTTTTCAAGAAGTACAGAGGTGTAGACGACCTGCTGTGGGTCAACACGCGTACATACCCACCCTACTTTATAGACATCCCACGTACATATGCAACCTACTTTATAGACATCCCACATACATACTGTTGGCATGTTTTACATGCAGCGTATTCTTGTCATTGATGGCAAGTATAACAACGACGATGGCTTAAGTACAGAAAGAATGTGATAGGTGGGCACCGAAAGTATTTTGGGAAGACACAACAGAGAAAGCTTGATAATATCATAAGAGATAGTGCAGAGTATGCGTGTTTTTAATTGATGGCAAAGATCATGACCAACAACACAGGGATAATGGCATGGAAATGGAAAGTTCATCAAGTGATCGTTGGATCCCATTCAGAAGCATAAACTCTAGGAGTCAAGGAAGCAACTCACGGTAGAAAATCGCGAAATGCGAAACCATGACTTAATCTCCATTTTGGAGTTTCGGATATCGGGAGTTGGAGGTGTCAAATAAACTCATGACAAGAATGATGAAATCTTGAAATGAGAAACCACGACGTTTCGGAGTTTCGAATACTGGGAATTGGAGGATTCAAGGAAGCAACTCACGATAGGAACTCGCGATATGCGAAATCACGAAAAGATCTAGACCATCGAATCATCAAGATTATGGATCGTTGATCTAACTCCATTTCAGAGTTTTAGATACCAGGATTTGGAGGAGTCAAGAGTCAATACTCTTCATCACAGGAGTCCCGAAGTTGAGAAATGTGAAACGCCAAAATCCTGAAACAGGCACATCAACAAAGACTCCATTTCAGAGTTTCACAGACCGGGAAATCAAAGATCAAAGGAAATTTAACCTTTGAAGTAGCGAACCCATAAATCCTGAAACAGACACGAAGAAGGCCCATGAAGTTTCAAAATCACGATAAGATCTGGACCGTTGGGTCCATAGGACACGTGGTTAAAAATCGTCATTTTGCTAACTAGAAAGTCAAAGGAATGGGGTTCCCTAACCTCTCAAAATCGCGATATGAGAAATCGCGAAATAATCCTAGTCGTTGGATAAAGGAAAAATCTGGGCCGTCAGACCCAGGAGGTGAATGTGGTAGACCATGTCAGCAAGGATAGGTGGCAGCCTATGTCAGAAAGGACACGTGGCACAATCATATAAGGACAAGTGTCAAGTTGAATTGGCATTTCAGGAACTTGGAAATCACAATTCTGAGTGACATGTGGCAGACACATGGATCACGACATGTCATCGAGTGATGTCATTCCAAGAATTTAGTTCTGGTAGTTTTAGCATCAACTCTCCCCCAAAGTCCCGAAAGCTGAAGTTCTGGGGCAGAGGATAGCCATCGGATCACCATGGATCGTGGACCATTGATCTGAAGAGTGAAGCACTCAAATGATTAGCGAGTGGTCATAGGCTGTGGTCACATCGTTGAGAGTTGGAAGGAAGGTGCTAACAACTAAACTCCATTTTGGAGATCGCGACTTGGAGAGTCGAGATGCCTCGCAACAGGGATTCACGACATGCAAAATCGTGAAATGCCGAAATGCGAAAACACCTTTTGGTGTAGGCTATGGTCACCGTCAGTGGTCATGTGAGAGGGAGGAGTGTTGGTAGCCAATTCAATTTTTTCTATTGCCCTATAAGCTGCCTACACCTATGTCTTCTGAAATTCAAATTGTCGTCGCATTTTGCAAATAGATGATATTTTCATTTCTTCCTACACTTGCAAATTGGTCTCCATTTAGTTTTCACGACTGTAAGCGTGAAAACTCCTCCATCGTTATTTGAACTGTCATGATTTTTTTTGATATTTTGAATGGCACTTACCTTTGGTTTGTCGTTATGTGGATAAAAGGATTTTTGAACTATGCCTATTTGGACATTCTTATATTGGCTACAAAACTTGATTTTATTAAATTGGTAAGGCATTGAGCATATAGATTTATATTGCCTAGTCATTGAATTGCATAGGGATCATGGTTTATTTTGTTTTTATATGATGTGATCCTTATTGTTATAGATCTTGGCTTGTCAATTTTATAAATATCGATTGTCACAATGGCTTAAATTTTTTTATTAAAACATTTATGCAATAAGCGTGTGGTTAACATTTGGGTTTGATTTTATGTTGAATGACATTGGTTTGAAAAATTATTGTAATGGCGCGTTGACATATCACTCACCGTTTGATTCTTTGATTGGTCAAATAATAAGGTTTTGAACTATGCTATGATTGATTGAACAGAGGATTAATTCGCCGGTTGTACTTTTCCATTACTATTATGCATGGCGGTGAATAACTCCACCACCCTCGCATGCGCACATTAATGATTCCCCTTTGATCGTTCATTGCTGTTAGACCAAATGACTCTGCTCCTGTGCGTTGGTGAATGTGAACCAAACCCTTACCATGTGCTCGCACCATGGCCCCTGTCGTCTGAGCTGAACCTAATGGCAGCCAGGCTCTGTTGATGTTTGATGATGCCCGCAGTGACCTCGAGGACAGTGGGTGGCTTCCATTTATAAAAAAAATCAAGGGTTTTAACCTCTGCATTGCTAGGCAATTCACCATGATCTTTGATGGCTGTTGAGCCAAGGTTGGCGATGTTCAATTGCAAATTGACGAGCAGTTTATCAGTATTGCTATGGGTTTGCCTGCCACTGGACAACGATGGTCAAAGAATTGCAAAGTAGAGGAGGTCCCTTGGACTTTGCTCTTCCAGTCGCGTAAGGTTAGCTCCTGTGATAAAGGTTTGCCTGTCATTTGGGGTTACACAGAGATTGTTGGAGCGATTTTATTACTCGGAATGATTTTGAGGATCCGAACCCTCCACAGGTTGACAAACCTATGGTGAGAGAGGACAAGTTCGTACCCTCGGTACCCTACAACATCCTGTTACCTAAAGCCTTAGCTGACTCACCTATTGGCCTACACCATACTGTGACTAAGAACGCTAAGGTTATGAGCAAGAAGCCCAAAGCCAAACCTACTGCAAAAGCCAAAGGCAAAAAGAATGCCCGTTTAATTTCTTGGATGATGAGGAACAAGCCAAAGCCTCCTATCAACCCTGACCCTATCGTGTTAAGTGAAGACTCCTAATCGGAAGTGGAGCGTTTCTTGGCTAGTGAATACCCTTATTCAGAAGGTTTGTGTGCAAAAACCTCGTATGACTTTGTGTCAAACCTACCCCCTGCCTACAAAACAACCCTAACTACCCAGGCATTAAGCTTCCTTGTGAAGCCACTGATCATTCATCCAAACCCTCTCTTGCTTTACCAAAACCTATAGTGCCACCCTGTGATCAGTGTAGCTCGTGGTTAGAAAGATATTATCTTGATGTGCCAATGCTACAGTCAAGAATTCACTCTTTGGAGGACCAGGTTGCCCTTCTTACCAGTCAAAAGGCTAAGTTGCAAGACACTGATAAGAAACAAAGGACAACAGGTTCTATCTTGTTTAAAAATGTGGAATCAGCTACAACAGTCGTGAATTCTAAGTTGGCATAATTTGAGCAGCCTCACACAGGTATGATATCACTTGTTTATATAACGAATTCGAATTTGGTTTTGGATTGGTTCTGTTAACAGCATTGATTGTCTTTGTTACATTATATGCATTCTATACATACTTTTGTTTTGACTAAATGGAATTTCATTTTCCCAGTTTAGCTTCGATTGGATTTTCTTCGATTTGATTGCTCTTGGTGTGGATTTGATTGGTTTGATTTAGATTAAATTGGATGCTCTGCTGTCAATTGAAGTCATTTGTATCTATTATAGACACAATCTGTTTCTCATCTTTCAATTTTGAACACAATCACATTTTGATTCGTTCTGGTTATAATGTATACGATATGATTGGCTATAATGGTTAACTGTTATGGTTTTATGTTCCATATGACTTTCGACCAACTCGAATACAATTCGGATTATTTTCAATTTGATTCTGTACAAATTCACCCAAATCATGAATAGATTTGATTCATAACAGTTATACCCAGCCGGTTAATTCGCATGGGTTTACTCGACCATGTTATCACTTTGATTCATATTGCAATGAACATGATGTTTGAATTTAATTCCAAGAACGAAATTGACTGTATCTAGGTCCACGATTTGTTTCTATAATTAAACTCAGTCGTGATTTGTTTTGATTATTTGCCCAGCTGATAATTATGAACTCTGTTGATTCTATTAATATTGCAATCACTATTAATTGATCCGGTCTGTTGACTGTGCAACGATCAACAATCGAAATCCATGGCGAATTTTGGTTGATGCTGTTACGTATGATTTTGTTTACACATAATCAAAACAGTCTTTCTATCTTTACATTTGATTGAACGATATGAATATGTGGTTATATCATTATAACTATAACAAGAGGAAATGGTTGTGTTGGATTAGATCGTATCACATACGATATAACTCATTATCGATTTCGTTCGGATATGAAACAGTCTTGTCACTGTTTGACCCGATTTTATGGTAACAGAGAAACAAAGTATTCTTACCCCTGTTTTCGATTGAATTACTTTTGATTTTGTTTAAT
>ML787648.1:358643-374897 GCA_009831015.1 Picea engelmannii | reverse complement strand
ACCAGTCCCACTCAATTTGGATACTCTAGCAATAAGTTATGATTTTTTTACCTGGAACACCTTCTTGAGACTAGTCAATAGGACTAGTCAGATACCCTATCTTACACAAGGTGTATCTACAAATTTAAGATGACCCAGAAGATAAAATTTTTACCACATATACCTTACTAATTTCTGTAAATGGCCTCTAGATTTCAGGGTCTGAAACATTACATAAAAAAATTTATAGCGAAAATACCTCAATGACTCATTTCAGGATGATTCCAGAACCATATCTTGTAAAGGATGTATCTCCGAAAGTATAAGGCCTCAGGAGATGAATTTTGAACCCAACGTACCTTGATCCGTATACTAAATATTCTCCAATCCGTTCCTTCTGAAACATTGTATAAAAAAAGTTATAGCGAAAATTCCATGGTGTCTCAGATGTAGCAGCGAAACCCCAAGACCTTGAGCTCTGATACCATATGTTAAGAACCAAACATCAATATAGCATAGAAAAAACTCAGGAAAAGTACTCAACACCTTGAAAAAGAGATAATTTCAGATAATAAGCCTCTTCGAGGGGGAAACCTCCTTTTACCCCACTTAAATGTTCAAGTACAATATGATTCAAAATGAAAATGTCTCCTTGGTATATATAGGAGACTAGGAGGTATAATTACAACTAATGGCCTAAAGCGACATAAATAAAATAAAATTACTAATATAATATACCCCAATTAATGGGTAATGAGCCAATATTAGGGCTTAACATTTGGATCCAACACCGATACTATTATAGTGAAGAATTGACTAGCAAGGGTCATTTGAAGCGACCGGGCTGCAAGAAACTATGCTTGAGCCATCTCTGAGAGGAGAACACTCGAATTTGGAGGAACCTACTATTTCTGACATTGGAACGGAAGCTCTCGAGCTAGCCAACACTCTGATCATTGACTTGTCAGTGCCACTCTTGATACAAGTTGTCCCTCCAAGGGTAACGCATCATGAGTGTCAGATAGTCTCGCAAGAAGCTATGGAAGAAAATGTTGCTACTTCATCAAGGAGTCCTCACACACCTTCAAAAAATGACACCACAGGGGGAATTATTCCTCCTAAACCACCTTTGTTGGTCTGGACCACCATGGTCTCGACCACCTCTACTTCGGGCAACAGTTCGATTCTGTCTATGGCGGTGATCACTGCCCCGTTCACACAGAGTGCGATGGGTCCTACGTTTTCATATGGGATGTGTTGGCCCTTGGTTAGGGAAGCAAGCAAAGAATAAGGGAGAAAAGGAAAAATGAGAACTTCGTCGAAGACACAGTGACTATTACTGGGTCGAAGTAAGCAAAAGAGAAGAAAAGATGGATCGAAGCTTGAGAAAGCAAGTCGTTGGACAAGGAGATTGAGGATGAGAGGTCAGCAAGGAGGAAGGACCGTGGATGAATCAGCAAGAGGAAAAGGCCACCATAAGATGCTTTGGAGCACTGCGCGAGAAGGAAGGAAAGATAGACTAGTGAAGCCCTAAAAATGCAGGTCAAGTTGACCTAGGGTTTTGGACACCTAGGGTTTTGGTATCTAGGGTTTTAACACCTAGGTTTCAGCCTAAGGATGTCAGTGAGTGATTGTAACCTATAAATAAGAACCTATATGAGGGAAGAGGGTTCGTTTAGGTTTGATTTGTGTTGGATCTAGTTGTATTGTTTTGATATGAGTGATTATTGTTGAGAGAGAGAGAAGTGTTGAGTGAAGAGCCTTCTGGTATTGTAAGATCTTCAGCTGGGTGTGAAGGTCAACCCTGTAGCTGGGTGCGCAGGGAGGGGAGATATAGAGAGAAGAGAGAAGATCTACTGGCTAAGAGCGCAGATCAAAACTATATGCCTTAATCTTAATATATCATAAAGTACAATTATGTGGACGTATCCCTAGAGAGAGGGTGAACCACATATATCTGTCTTGTGTGTGTGATTGATATTATGTTATTTTACCCTGATATATTGTTATTGCATTATTGTGGTAGATCTGATAGATGTATGGAATAGATCTAAGATGATAAGTGATATATGCATGCTGTGTTTTTCTAGTATTGGATCCACTTGATATTTCCCTTGGTTGTAGACATTTTTGTCCTGCAACCCCCCCATAGCTTCTTTGGGTGAGACTGCATTTGCTTCACAGGTGTAGCCGAAAGGGCCAATAGTTAGGGCTTGTTGGTTCTCTCTTGGAGCTGAACCCTGGGTCTGCCCTTGTGCCAACAAATGGTTACGTTGTCGGGACAAGAATATTCGTGAGGGAATGTCAAGGTGGTTTCCATCAAAGACAAAGATTCAAAAGTGGATAGAGGATCAATAAAAGGACTTCGCTGAAGCCTAGAATAAAAACCCTAATCTGAGTACATAATATTGGTTACGAATATATATCTTTATTGATATACATAAGATATTCTTTGGAGGAATCCATCAGAAGCTATATGAGTGGTTAGCTAGGTTAGTAGATACCCAGTTTGAGATTAGACCTAGATCTCATATAGTTTGGATGTCGACGCTGATCAAGAAGGTCAAGAGAGTCAATAACGCCATATCTAGAGAAGTATATCACTGGTTCGATAACACCATTGGAGGTTACATCACCGAGTTTGTTGTCAACATAGTAGAGTCGTATAGCCAAGTCGAGAGATATTTTTTCAAGGGACCTAGAGGAAAATTTTTACATTTTCTGAAGTTAAGGATCAAGATGTTATTACATGAAAAGATCTCAAAGATACAGTAGATTGGTCGAAATTGAAAAGGATACTGTTTGAGAATTCGGACAGCGACAGTGAAACAAAAGTTGGACATACGCATAGTGGGAGAGAATTCATAGAAGTGAATCTTGTGAACTTGTTCAAGAAGAACTACGAGGATGAGGGTTTCTACAGTGGAGAAGAGGCAGATCTAACAGACAAAGAGAAATCAGAACCCATTAGGGCAAAGGAAGGGGAAGATGAATAACCTCACCGGTACGAGCCATAAACCTCAGGAACTGCATAGATTATTGAAGTAAGTACTATTAATACTCCTATTGGTTCAACAACATTGAGTAGTCAGAGTAATCAGAGTTACCAGACCATTCAAAGTACTATTACTAGTAGTCCACCACATACTCAGACATGAAACCTAGGAATATCTATGGAAGATGATATGAGACTCCCTATCTTTAGGGGAGATGGATCTAAAGATCCCGATCAACACTAGTTCCTGTGTGAAGCTGTATGGAATATTAAAAATGTCACCGATGAAGCTGTTAAAATAACCTATTTTAGTACTACCCTTCTAGATCGCACACTAAGATGGTACATGAAGCTTGTCCAAGGACTTGCACAGCCTAAGCCGCTAAACAAGATCAAGAATGTGTTGATTACCGAGTTCAAGAAACCCAAGTCAGAGTCACAATGTATTACAGAGCTGAAAGAGATCAAGCAGAAGATAGTTGAACCTGTCTGGGAATTCAACCAGAGATTCAAGACCTTGACAGGTCGATTGACTTTTCAGATCCCAGATGAGCAGAACAAATAATGGTTCATTATTTCCATCTTACCACACATCAGAGTTCCTCTGATGAAACATAATATTGCTTTGCAAGCTAAGGTGATGGAGATTGCCATGAAGCTAGAATTAGCCCCTATGGGAGATTCCAACTCAGGTATGAGTCAGATCTTGAGTCAGCTAACTAGCTTATCTTTGCAGGTCGAAGATATGAAGAAATACATTGAAAATATAAAAGAGAAGACATCTAGTGTGTCAGATGCAGATCAGAGGGCCATGACAAGGAACACTGCCCCTTATTCCATGAATACTTGGCCTCTGGTGCTCCAATTCCTTTAAACAAGTCACCTTACCCTGGTGCGATGTATGCCAAAATAGACATCGTGTTGGTGAGTGCTATTACATGAAAAAATATGTTCATCCACCCACAAATTTATATTGCACATTCTGTAAGTCTGTGGGAAATAATGATAGGGATTGTGGGGCTTATGATCTCATGCATGAAAGGTTAAGAGGTATATACAAAATTCAAGGCAAAGTACAACAAGGAGGAAACACTAAATAGTACAACTCCCCTAAGAGAGGAAACTTCAATCCTCACGATGGATTCAGAGGAGGAGGAGGTATGGGTCGAGGTTGAGGAAATATCATCTATTATAACTGCACACAACCAGGACACTTGGCAAGGGATTGTCAGAACCCTTGCACTACTTGCAGCTATTGCAACTCCTTCGAGCATGCTATTGAAGACTGTCCAACATTGCTGGCTAAACTTCAAAAGAAATGAGGACCTCAAAAGAACTCGCAGATACAATTGATCAAAGATGAACCTCGCAGAGAAGACCCTAGAGTTGCTATTATTACTAGAGGAGGCGCTATTATAGGAGAATATAGACTGACCCAAGGAAATACTGCAGAGGACTCAGGAGTCAGGAAAGTTGCAGAGAAGACCTAAACCTTCGATGCAAAGAAAGAAAGAAAAATATTTGAGGAGGCAAGAAAAGAGTTCAAAGGAGTCCAAGGTTCTTCATCAAAGACACAACCAGAATTAAGAGAGTATGGAATGCCTCAGGCAAGCAACAATAGAAGGAAAAGAGGTAAGAAATCTCATGGAATTTCTATATACTTATGTTAAGTTGATTCAGGATGAGAGCGCTATCCAAGAACTACAAAATTTAATCAGACAATATGAGCTAGGAAAGAATGGCCCCTTACTGAATAGGGAAGTACACCAAATCGCTAGAAAGAGAAGGAAAAATAAGGAATTACACTTGAATGCTCAAATAGGAGAATATGATATAGACTATGTGGTCCTCGAGTTAGGATCAGAGGTCAATGTCATGATGAAGAAAACTTGGGCGCTGATGGGAAAACCGAAGTTGATCTATTCCCCTATCAGGCTCAAGATGGCTAATCAACAAGCTATCAACCCCTTTGGATGATTGGAACATGTCCCTGTGGACATCGATAGAGTAAGAACATTTTCATATTTTGAGGTAATTGATATAGTTGATGACAACTTCCCTTACCCTACACTGTTAGGAATTGATTGGGCCTTCTATAATTCCACTATGGTTGATTTAAAGAAGAGATGTATGACTTTTGAAAAAGATGGCCTTAGGGTCATTGCACCCTTAGATCCAGATGAAGGTCAGGGATACACAGAGCCCATCAGAGAAGAATACCACACATATGAACTGGAAAACATATACAAACTAATATCCAGACAACAAGATTACATTAATCCTACTGTCGATGGAAACCTAAGCTCGAAAAGTGACAATGCATGTTCATCAGACTCAAAAGAAGCACTGGAGAACTAGTAGAATAAAATGTATGAAGTATCTACAAGAAGATGTGTTATATTAACCAGAGAAGTTCACTGGATTGACACAAAAGTAAGTAACCTACCCACCTTTGATGGTCTGAATCCTTTAGAAACCTTCTTGTCAGACTTTGAAGAAAGTGTACCAATGCAAAAAATATTGTTGGTGATGGATGAGGCCCTAAAAGAAACCCTTGCAAGATGGTGGGGGACACACAAAAGAAATATTACAGATTGGGTACAATGTCATACCTTGATGACAGTGTGGTTCTTAGCACAAGTAGAAGGCTACGAAGTTTGGTACACAGGTCGAAGATGCCCAAAGGACTAGGTGCAAAGTTGCGAGAAATTCTAGAATAACATTCCTCAAGAGAAGTGGGTACATAAATTCATCAACACACTAGACATGACACCTATCAACCGGTACCTTCAAGAAGAGATGCACCTCATCACTATAGATTGGAAAGGTATGACTCAAAATTTTATAACTACCTTAGTATTTGAAATTCAATATCCTTCAGTGGATCAAGCATTACAGATTGTGAGACATAATGTATTCGAGGAGGCATCTAGCCTTCCTTTGGAACAAGAAGAGGATGAATGGACTGCGCCTCTCCAAAAACTACAAGGCTATTACAACATCAATGTTGGTGAAGACGATGATCCGAGAAAGGTGAGCATTGTAGAAACAAAAGGCCAAAGAGATGTGGAAGGACCAAAAGTTGAGTTACCATTCATTGGACACCCAATCAAGATTAAGAAGGTCAATATTGGAACAGAATAGACACCAAAGCTTGCAAATGTTGGAGATTATTGGGATGCTGCCACTATTGACAAGATCACAGAATTACTGCATGAATATCAGGACTTGTTTCCAACCAATTTCATTTATATGAAGGGAATTAAAGGGCCTATGAGAGATATGAGGATCCCTTTGAAGCCATATGCAAGACCAGTCAAACAGAGATCCTACAGACTAAACCCTAAGTACAAAGAGAAAGTGAAGATTGAGCTCGACAGAATGCTGGAAGCAGGGATTATAGAACCTGTTGAAGAGTCATAATGGATTAGCCCTATGGTGGTACAGGAAAAAAAGACAGGAGAGATCATGATTTGTGTATATATAAGGAAGATGAACGATGCTTGTTTGCATGATCCCTTCCCTACGACATTCCCTGACGAAGTGTTAGATAATATGGGAGGCTAGGAAGTATATTCTTTTACAAATGGATTTTCAGGATACCATCAGATCCGGATTGCCAAGGAAGATTGCCATAAGACCATATTTGCAATAGAATAGGAGTCCTATCAGTATACAGTGATGCCATTTGGATTAAATAATTCTCCAACCATATTTTCCAAGGTGGTGGTCAAAGCATTCAAGGATTTTTTGCATAAATTTATAGAATCATATTTTGATGATTGGATTGTCTTTAGTTTATTAAAGAATCATATTGAATGTCTAAGGCTAATGTTGGACAAATGTAGGCAATGTCAAATTGCCTTGAATATGAATAAGTGCATATTATTCTCACCATTTGGAGTGTTTTTAGGCCATATTGTATGCAAGAAGGGATTGCTGGTTGATCTATCTAAAATTTCCATTATAGTTGATCTACCCCCTTCTACTTCATTCAAATAGCTGCGCACTGCGCTGGGACACACATGATATTACAAGAAGTTCATTAAAGGATATGCCTAGATTACAACACCCATGGAAAATATTTTGAAGAAACATTGTCAGTTCAGTTGGACAGAAGAATTCCAGCAGAACTTCGACACACTAAAACAAAAAATGGTTACTGCGCCTATTATGGTCTTTCTAGATTGGATCAAGGAATTTCACGTACATGTCAATGCATCTTCCAATGCCTTAGGAGCAATGTTATCACAACTTAGTGAAGGAGAGATTGATCATTCGTTAGATTTTGCTAGCAGAAAGCTATCAACTATAGAGGTCAACTATACCACCACTGAGCGAGAAGGGTTAGCCATGGTGTATGCACTGCAGAAATTTCACCACTACTTGTTGGGAGGGTACTTTAAAATGTTTACTGATCACTCCGCGCTGAAATACCTAGTCAACAAGCCAATGTTGGGGAGGATAATATTAGTATGGCTTCTACTATTTCAAGAATATGACTTTGAGATCATAGTAAAGCCAGGAAGAATGAACAAAGGCCCTAACCACTTGTCAAGGTTGGAACATGGTGAAGAGTCAACCAGTTTGGAGGATGCACTACCGGATGCACAACTGTTAGCCATTAGAAATATTGATGACCACTTCACATAAATAGTCCAGTTCATGTCAATAGGAATGACACCTAGTGAGTATATGATTCCCCAGAAGAAACAACTAGTAGTGTGTGATGCAGACTTCTCACTTATAGCTGGAAAACTATACAAGATGTGACCTGATGAGATACTAAGAAGATGTGTTATGGAGGCAGAGCGACCATTGATCCTTGGAGAATCTCATGAGGGCATCGTAAGAGGACATTATGAAAGGAAAGCAACTGCACAGAAGGTTCTGAGAGCTGGCCTTTGGTGGCCTACCTTACATAGAGATGCTAAAGACTACTACAAGGCTAGCGATGTATGCCAAAGAGTTGGAAAACCATCCTAAAGAGATGAAATTCCACTAGCACCACAACTAACCATACAAGCATTTGAAAAATGGGCCATTGATTTCATGGTACCTATAAACCCCCTAGGAAAGTGCACATGAGAAAGGTACATCATTACTGTGACAAAATACTTGACCAGATGAGCTGAAGCAAGAGCAGTCAAGGACTGTAGTGCAACTACAGCTTCACGCTTCATAATTAATGACATCATAACTAGGTTTGGATGCCCAAAGATCCTTATGAGTGATCAAGGCACACATTTCATAAATAAGACTGTTGAAGCCTTGACTAAGGAATTTGCAGTCCATCACCAAAATAGCACACCTTACCATCCACAAGCAAATGGGACCATTGAAGCATTCAATAAGATCTTGGAAACAACGCTGACAAAGATTTGCAGAGTGAACAGGGATGACTTGGATTTAAGAGTACCAGTAGTACTCTGGGCCTATAGAACCACTTGCAAGAAGCTAACAATGCAGATCCCTTTCAAGTTAGTATATGGTCTCGAAGTCATTGTGCCAATGGAATATGTGGTACAAAGCCTAAGAATTGTTGCCTTTACAGATATGGATGACACTGATGCTGTTCAAGAGAGGATTTCATAGTTGGTCGAATTGAAAGAAGACAAATTTGTTGCAGGATTTCATCAGCAGGTACAGAAGGAAAGAGAGAATGCCTGCCATGATAGGCACATCAATAAGAAGGATTTTAGACAAGGTGATCTAGTACTGGTATATGAAATTAAGTTCATCAAGCATGCTAAGAAGTTCAGAACGCATTGGCTCGGGCCATATGAGGTCGCTTATGTTACAGAAGGAGGAGTTGCGCAGTTGAAGACTTTAAAAGGAGAATGGAAGGAAGGATTAGTGAATGGGAGACAACTTAAGTTGTACTCTGACAACCAGCTACCTCGCAGCTCTAAGTGAAAGCATAAGGAAAAGGGTCTAGGTACCAAGTGTAGTTGAAACTAGGTACCAGACACAGAAAAGACAATTTGCACAAGGAAGGAGAGGATGCATAGAACATAAAGCAAAGGCTTCACTGCGCAGTCTGAAGTCAAAGTAAAACAAAAGAATCAGATATGAAGTGCCTCGGGACGAGTCACAGGTGAGTGTTGGGGGTGTGTTGGCCCTTGGTTAGGGAAGCAAGCAAAGAACAAGGGAGAAAATGAAAAATGAGAACTTCACGGAAGACATAGTGACTATTATTGGGTCAAAGTAAGAAAAAGAGCAGAAAAGATGGAGCGAATCCTGAAAAATAAAGTCGTTGGAAGAGGAGGTTGAGGATGACAGGTAAATAAGGAAGAAGGGCCATGGACAACTCAACAAGTGGAAAAATCCACCATTAGATGCTTTGGAGCACCATGTGAGAAGGAAGGAAAGATAGGCTGACGAAGCCCTGAAAACGCGGATCAAGTTGAACTAGGGTTTTGGTATTTAGGGTTTTGACACCTAGGTTTTGGCCTCAGTATGTTGGTGAGTGATTGTAATATATAAATACGAACCTATATGAGGGAAGAGGGTTCGTTCAGGTTCAAGTTGTGTTGGATCTAGTTGTAGTGTTTTGATATGAGTGATTATTGTTGAGAGAGAGAGAAGTGTCGAGTGAAGAGCCTTTTGGTATTGTAATATCTTCAACTGGGTGTGAAGGTCAACCCTGCAATTGGGTGCACAGGGAGGGGAGAGATAGAGAGAAGAGAGAATATCTATTGGCTAAGAGTGCAGATCAGAACTGTATGCTTTCATCATAATATATCATAAAGCATAGTTCTATGGATGTAGCCCTAGAGAGAGGGTGAACCATGGATATCTGTCTTGTGTGTGTGATTGATACTATGTTATTTTACCCTAATATACTTTTTATTGCATTGTTGTGGTAGATATGATAGATGTATGGAATAGATCGAAGCTGATAAGTGATAAATGCATGTTGTATTGTTCTAGTATTAGATCCACTTGATATTTCCCTTGGTTGTAGACATTTTTGTCCTACAACCCCCCCATAGCTACTTCGGGTGAGACTACATTTGCTTTGTAGGTGTAGCCGAAAGGGCCAGTAGTTAGGGCTTGTTGGTGCACTCTTGGAGCTGAACCCTGGGTCTTCCCCTGTGCCAAGAGGATGCCTGGCTTTGATATGAACTCTATCCTCACCTACTCTACCCTACAAACCATGGCTATGGGGGAAGGGAGCTCAAACGCTCCTTTGCAAGGGTCCATGGGGGTCACCTCAGCCCCCTATAATGCTATCCCTTATGGAAGAGGTCATATACCTCCTTCATCCCCCTCGATCGGTGGTTCTCCCCAGTAACCCGTCAGGCCGAACATGAACTACAACTTGTTCGGAGTAGGAAGTCTAGGACCTTCTTCCTACACCATGTCGGTGGGTTTATTGTCGTTCTATTTGTCCGATGTGTTTGGTAATAACACTTTCTCGTCAGCTGCCGTCTTGGTCAGGGAAACCCTAGTTTTGGACAACAGAATCCTGTGCAGGGTACTATTCCTACACAGTGGGCAAACACAAGAGTCTTATCCTCAAAAGGAATATGGAATCCATGGCAAGGAGCAGTTCCCTCATCAGGGATGTCGACCGGGGGAAACCCCTTCCATGATCAATGGAACCCTGGGCAAGGCTCAGTACCTATGCCCTTCAGATCGACAAGGGGAAACCCTTTCCAGAATATTTGGAACACAATGCAGAGAGAAATCCCCACCCAACCCTTAATGTCCAATTATGGGAATCGGTCGATGATGTCCCAACAAACGCAGTATCTATACATTGGCCAAGACCATTGTATTTACCAGAACCCTGGTCAACAACCCAACTTTTCCTAGCAAACTGGTACCATTCAAACTCTAGGCTCCCTTTTTCCTGTACATATTACTCAGTCCAATATACCATATCTGAGAACGTTACATTTTCCATACTTGTAAAGGTTGTTAAAAGACCCAATTTTTCATGATCCATGTTGGCCCCCCATGCCGACTAAGTTTCCCTCAGAGATTCCCAAGTTCAAAGGTAAGCCTGACGAATATCCAAGTGATCACATGACCAATTTCCACCTATGGTGCTCATCAAACTCGCTGCGAGATGACTCTGTACAGTTGCGCCTGTTTCAATGCACTCTTATTGGGGGTTCCATGAAATGGTACGTCGAGCTCGACTGCTCAAGATACTCTTACTTTAGCAATTTGGCGATGTTTTTTCTGAACCATTTCCAACTACCTATGAGATATGATGTTGGCATTGAATTTTTGGCCAACTTTGAGCAGATGAAGGCTGATCATATCTCGGATCACATCCAAGAATGGCGATGTCGGAAGAGTTTGATCAAGGTACAGGTCCCACCATCTTTCCTGCTGGAGTGGTTCCTGAAGTCTTTGGTACCTCAGTTATCCAAGGACGTTGCAACACTGAGAGTGTTTTCATAGGAGGAGGTGATAATGAGAGAACAACAACTCGAACTAATATACTCTCAGTCTAGTTTACTCTATGAGATTCTGCCAGATCCACCTCGGTCCATCCTTGACAAGCCCAGACACAAGTCTGGACCACATGCCGATGGTATAGTTGGTTCAACAAAAGAAAATCCCACTGATTGGATGTCAAATCAATTGAAACAATTGTTGATACAATAGATAATGGTCATCCATACCTCTAGTTCAACTTCTCCCCCTACCCAAACGCCAGACATACATAGTGTGCAGTCGACAAACCCGAAGTCCAACCAGCAGCCCGACGGAAAGAAAAAACAATGACACAAGAAGGGTAAGGTAGATAATAAACCCAAGAATAATGCTGGTGGGGCAACATAGAGAAGATAAATTCAAAGTATACTTGCAACCTTTTCATGGAGGACCACCTGACTAACCTATTGCCTCGACTTGTGGAGGCCCAAAAGTTATTGGCGCAGCAACAACCTGCTATGTTAACGAACCCATTTCCACATGGAAAAAATATGACTCAAGCCTCTTTGAGCACGGATGGGGGTAGCTAGGGACCCCCTCCATCGTCTAGTAATCCCTCGGTATTGAACGCTTATATGATGAAAGGTGACACTTACATAGAACCTAGGGAACACGATTACAAAATGTCAAAAATTGCTGAAAAGGGTAAGGAAGATGTAAGCCCATCTGTTCCTCTCTAGATTGAGAAGACAATGGGTGAGACAATGGCATGCATCTTGAAAGGGGCGTTCAAGAAAGCTTCACATAATTTGAATGTGAGGGCCGCCCAAAATTACTCTATGGTGGAGGATTTGTCACAAACCCCTTGTGCGATGTCTACTTTGGAGGTCATCCAGAGCTTCCCTTCATAGAGAAAGGATTTGTTGTCTTCTTTGGGATCTGTTGAGACCTATAATCTAGGAATGATCATGCTTGATATGACCAACTTGAAACATCGTCTCCCTTACCACGTGGCATTTCAAATAGTAGTGGCTCACCCCACAAAATATTTTACTCGGAATATTTTCCGCATGGTGGTTGATGAGGGCACCTCGACTTACGTGATGTCGTTGGCGTGTTGGAAGACCATTGGCCAAATTGTTTTGTCTCCGTCACCTACTCTGCTTACTTATTTCTACGGTTGTTCTTTCAGACCACATGGAATCATTTCTTCTTTCCCCATGCAATTAGGAGGGAAGGCCGTGTGCGTCGAAGTTGAAGTGGTCGATGCGCCTATCGACTACAACATTCTTTTAGGAAGGTGTTGGACCTATGCAATGCATGTAGTGGTTGCCACATTTTTTTGGGTCTTGTTGTTTCCACACGAGGGCTAAATCGTAACCATTGACCTGTTGTCCTTCTCCAGGCCTAACCTTTCATCGGGGGCATCCACAATCTCGATGATTGATAACCCTCAACCCATATCGTCAATTTAGGGGTTGGTTTGTGCCCACCTTTGATGGGTACTTTCGATTACCCACCTCCCTCTGGCGATGTCAAGATGATATCAGCTTCCCCTGACCAGCCTAGGGCTGAAAGTTTTCAACTGTCATCGTTTCAAACAACTTACCTTATCCTAATGCCAATCCGGTCCAACAGAAGATTCGTTTAGTGAATCCTTGGAAAGAGACAACTATTAAGGTTGAATTAGAGAAACTGTTCAAAGTTGGTTTCATCTACCCCATTCAGTTGACCCAATGGGTGTAAAATCCCATTATGGTCAACAAAAATAAAGGTACGATTCGTGTGTGTATGGACTTCCATGATTTGAATGAGTCCTATCCAAAGGATAATTTCCCCACCCTATTCAATGACCATATTGTCGATGAATGAGCAGGATGTGAAGTATTTTCATTCATGGATGGTTTTTCAGGATATAACCAGATTCATATAAATCTTGAATACCAGCATGAAACAACTTTTATATGTCCATGGGGCACATTTGCTTATCATAAGATGCCTTTTGGCCTGAAGAATGCTAGAGCCAATTTTCAGTGGGCCATGTCTTTTTCTTTCCACAACCTTAGACATATAGTCGAGGCTTATCTTAATGATTTAGCATCATGATCTCACAAGAGAGATGATCATCCCATGCACCTTCGACTAATCTTTGAGTGATGTCGCTACTATCAGATTCACTTGAATCCTTATAAATGCAGTTTTTGCGTGATGTCAGGTCATCTTCTAGGTTTCATAATTTCGACAACAGGGACATGGTCGATCCTCTGAATGTTGAGGCAATAGTTTAGTTGCGTCCCCCATGCATAGTCCCTTAGCTTCAAATATTACAGGGAAAACAAAACTTTCTTTGGATTTTTATCGCAAACTATGCCGAGATCAATAAAGGGTTCATACGTTTACTGAAAAAGGGAGTCCCTTTCTGTTGGGACGAAGCTTCTCAATTCTCTTTCAAAGCATTGAAACATGCCCTTACGTCTTCCCCTCTGCTCTGAACTCCCAATTATAATAAATATTTCTTATTGTACTTGGTCACCGCAGAGTCGACCATTGGTATGGTCTTGGTTCAAGAGGAAGATATGCTCGAAGAGCATGTGATTTATTACCTGAGCTGAGGTCTGGTTGGATCGGAACTCAACTACTCCCATGTTGAGAATCTTGTGTTGAAAGTAGTGCATGTTGTCTAGCGGTTTTGTAATTATATTATACTTCGTAAGACCACCGTCGTTGTCGTTGTGAATCCGTTTCAATACATGTTGACACGACATGTCATCAATGGAAATATCAGTAGATGGATTGTTATCCTCCAAGAGTTTGACTTGGATTTTGTTTCTGTGAAATACAAAAAGTCACTGGTCTTTGTGGAACTTATCTCAGAAATTCCGGTCAAATCAGGTGATGTTATGCCCAAAGAATCACCAATTAAAGGAGATATTTTTCTGATTTCATCTTCGGACCCCTGGTAT
The DNA here is from genome assembly GCA_009831015.1 of Picea engelmannii. Classification (NCBI taxonomy): domain Eukaryota; kingdom Viridiplantae; phylum Streptophyta; class Pinopsida; order Pinales; family Pinaceae; genus Picea; species Picea engelmannii. The sequence goes on along the minus strand of ML787648.1, from coordinate 360,566 downwards.
GGATATATACTAGTCTATATTCAGAATTTGAAGTGCCCCCACCTCTGCTTCTCATGATGAGCTTTGACATATATTCCATTAGGAACGAAACTATCTCATACTCGATGACATTTTGTATCGTCGAGGTGTAGATTGCATCCTTCGTCGATGCCTCATTCGCGAAGAAGCCGAACTCATTCTTAACGAATGCCACACTGGAGCATGTGGTGGTCATTTTTCTGGGTTGGAAACAACCCAAAATATTCTGCAAGTCGGTTAATTTTGGCCGACACTAATCAAGGATTGAGTTGAATTGGTCAAGAAGTGCCACCCTTGTCATATCTTCTCTTGGAAGATGAGGGAACACTCCGCTCCCATGTTTCCCGTCATTACTGTTGGTCCCTTCACCAAGTGGGGGATTGATTTTACTACATGCCACCTGGCTTCAGCCAAGAGGCATCGTTATATCATCATAGTATTAGACTACTTCATAAAGTGGGTCGAAGCTATGTCAACTTTCAATAATGATGGTGAAACAACAACTCTCTTTATTTTTAACCAGACATTAGCAAGGTTCGACATCCCGAAGAAGATTTTCACTGACCATGAGAGTCACTTTTAGAACAAAATGATGTCTGATTTAACATAAAATATTGGGTTGAGGAAAGAGCATTCATCACCCTACTACCCACAAGCGAACAGTTAGGTGGAAGCTGTGAATAAGTACCTAAAGACTATTTTGTAGTGAATAATCAATTCTGCCAAGTCAAATTGGCATTTGATGTTGTACTCTGTGTTATGAGCCTACTGAACGTCTGTAAACACTGCCATTGGTTTCTCACCTTTTCAACTCGTTTACAGGATGGAAGCAGTCTTTCCAATAGAGTGCCAGATCCCATCTCTAAAATTGGAAGTAGAGTTATATCCAGACACTGCACCACTTGAGGAACGCTTATTATATCTCAAGTAACTTGATGAGAAGTGTCATGATGCAGCCTTGGCTAACAAGGCTCACAAGCAATGAGTCAAGTGTCAATATGATCAGTTCGTTCATCCTCATATTTTTTCCGAAGGTGACCTTGCCCTGGTCTACGACCAAGATAAGAATCCCCTGTGGGCAGGCAAGTTCAAACCCATATGGTTCGGACCTTTAATCGTGAAAGAGGTTTTAAATAAGGGTGCTTATTTTCTAGTTGAATTTGAAAGAAATTATTTGGAGAAGCCTAAAAATGGGCTCTACCTCAAGAAGTATTACTCATAGGTTGGTCTCCTAGGTGACTTCTTATACATATGTATAGTTTTTATACAGTTATCTTTTTGTCTTTTTGTTTTATGGACATGTTGTTATTTATATCATATTTTTCACTATGGAAGATATCAAGTGAATTAGAGGTGTTCTTTAGGTTCGCGAATGGCACTAGTCGACACACTCAGAGGCTTACTTCCATAGCTTGGGTGATTTTCATGCCTCAAGGCCAGTTTCTATCTTCGGGAGGTATATGTCCAGGTGACTCCATGACCAATGTCGTCGAGTACAATGTAGTGATAGAGTTTCTTCGTGACGCTTTGTTGCATGGTATCTCTCACGTCCGGGTCTACTTATATGCTCATTTCGTTGTGTCCCAGTTAAATGGGGCTTACCACGTTTATGATCCTACTTTACACTGACGATTCCTTAGCGTACATCTCTTAGAATTTTGCTTTGATTAAATTATGTATATCCATGTTCCTAGGATATTAAATAAAATGACAGATACTCTAGCTAATCAAGTATTAGATTGGCATATTGAACACACATAAAAAGAAGCACACACATACACATGTACATACATTTGTAAAAATGTGATACATAAGACATAAAAGATGTAAATACATACATACATACATACATACATACATAGATACATACATACATACATACATACATACATACATACATACATA
>ML787648.1:331976-352250 GCA_009831015.1 Picea engelmannii | reverse complement strand
TTACTACAATACTAAGTGCTTTTGGAATTGAGCATATATAGTGCGCAGCTACCTTTGAAACAAAAGACTTCCCTGGGTTGATAATTTATGTTTCACTTGGTTGTTTGAAATTAATTAAGCAATTATAGTGACCAACAGTTAGCAGCACCGAGATCCCTCATGTCAAATTTGGAGGATAGCTGTGATTTCACCTCCTTGATAACATCCATGTTATTTCCTACCAACAACATGTCATCAACATACAACACTACATAAATTAAGTGATTACCAACCTGCTTCGAATATACATAGTGATCAACCCTTCTTCTTACAAATCCCAATCCAAGGATGTATGTGTCAAACTTTTGGTACCACATCCTAGGTGATTGCTTCAGACCATATAGTGACTTCTTTAGCTTACAGACCATCTCTTTCTTTCCCTTCACTACAAAGCCTTCTGGCTACTTCATGTAGATTTCTTCTTCCAGATCCCCATGTAGTAATGTTGTCTTCACATCCATCTATTCTACTTCAAGATCAAAAGCAACAACAATAGATAAAAGAAATCTAATAGAAGTTAACTTAGCAATAGGAGAAAAAATCTCACCAAAGTCAATTCCCTCTACCTAGGAATAACCTTTTCCTACTAACCGAGCTTTGTATTTCTCCACTTTACTTTGTGCATTAAACTCCTTCTTAAACAACCATTTGCTACGAATAGATTTTCTTCCAGTTGGAAACTCAACTATATCCCATGCCTCATTCTTATCCAAGGCATCCATTTCTTCAACCATGACCGTCTTCCATAGTTTACTATCCTTTGAATTCACTGCTTCCCTGACAGTTCTGGGATCATCATCAGTAATAGATAAAGAAAATTTGGAATGAAAATTAGGTGGACTATACATTTCTGGTTTCCTTTTATCTCTCACTAATCTCCTCAATAATGGGGTATGAGGTTCTTCTTCTTCTTCTTATTCTGCTTCCTCTTCTTCAGATGATTCATATTTTGCATCATCCAAATCAAGCTCTATTTTCTCAGGTTCGTCATGCATTGGTAGGAATTCTTGTTTGGACACATCTTTCACCTCTCTGAAAACAACATCTCGACTATAAATAGTCTTATTGGTTTCTGGGTTCCAAAGATTATAACCTTTCACACCATCTTTATAACCAATAAAGATAGACTTTTCAACCGTTTTATCCAGCTTACCTCTATTTTCCTTTGGAACATGTACATAAGTATCAAAACCAAACACTATAATATGTTGAAGAGAGGGTTTCTTTGCAGACCATACCTCGTGTGGAGTTTTATCATCCAACACTGATGAAGGTGATCGATTGACTAGGTGACATGTTGTACCCACTGCCTCTACCTAGAATTCTTGTCCTAACCCGACACCATTGAGCATGCTCCTTGATTTTTCCATCAGTGTCCTGTTCATCCTTTTTGCAACTCCATTCTGCTGAATAGTGTATGGACTAGTCTTTTGCCTTGCTATACCACACTTCTTACAGAATTCTTCGAATTCATTTCCGCAAAATTCTCCACCATTATCTCTTCTCAATACCTTTATTTTCTTCTCTGTTTGATTTTCTACCAGAGCCTTAAACTCTTTAAATTTATCAAATACCTCAAATTTCTTTCTAAGAAAATAAATCCATGTGTTCCTTGAAAAATCATATATGAATGAAACATAATACACAGATTTACCTAGGGATGGAACAACAATAGGTCCAAACACATCACTGTGTATCAACTCTAATATCCCCTTTTCTCTTGTAGCACCAGATGGGAATCTTACTCGATTCTATTTACCATATATGACATACCTTCAACCATGCCTTTACCGTGTAGTGTTCGAAGACCCTTTTCTCCAATATGCCCCAGTCTTTGATGCCACAACATGGTCTTGTTTTCAGGGACAATATTAGTCTTGTCTTCTTTATTTGTCTTCTCAAGGACAACAAAAATGTTACACCCATTAGTACAAGTTATTCCCAACAACTTGTACATAGTTCCACACAAAACTCCCCTCATCAACACCATTTCCCCTCGTACCATATTGCAATTGTTCTTTCCAAATACAATATCCACTCCTGCACTATCCAACTTGCTTACAGATATTAAACTCCTGGCAAGTTTTGGAATGTGCAGAACCCTAGGGAGTGTTATAATCCTTCCATATTTTAGCATCAAATTAAACCTTCCACGTCCCAAGATTTTTGATGTTGATTCATCTCCTAGGAATACATCACCGCCATCATATTTTTCATATTCAGAGAACCACTCCCTGTGCGGAGTCATATGGTATGATGCACCTGAGTCGATCAACCATAAATCATGGTTTGCATGTGTACTTGTAGATGCTAGGTAAACATCACCTCTTTCTTCAATGGAGGTTTTCGCCTCTGTGGAAGAGGTACTATCAAATCCCTTTGGTTTTTCAACCTTCTTAGACTTGCAGTATTTCTTATAATGCCCTGTTTTACCACACTTCCAGCTCAAATATTTTCTTGGAGACTTAGATCTACCTGTAGATTTAGATCTCCTCCCTGAAGGCTTACCAGGATTCATGTCTTGGGTACAACCTCTTACAAATAAATCATCTGTGCTATGACCATCCATGAATTTCTGCCTCATCTCTTAAGATAACAAGGATGAAACTACATCCTCATACTTCAATGTAGATTGAGTGGTACTACTAATTGCTAGAACCAGATTATCCCAAGAGTCTGGAAAAGAACGTAAAAAAGTAATACACTTATCTTCTTCTGCAATCGTAATATTAACAGATACAAGTTGACTTACCAGAGTATTAAAGGCATTTAGATGTTCTGTCACAGAATCTCCATCTTCCATCCTAAGATGATACAGATTCTTTCGAAGAAACAACTTGTTTACCAGGGACTTTGATTAATACAAATTCCCCAACTTATCCCATAGTTCCTTGGATGTAGACTCTCCTGAGACATTCAAAAACACCGAATCTGTTAGGCAGAGTTGAATAGTACTCCTTGCTCTTCTATCAAACTTCTCCCAATCTTCCTTCGACATACCAGTAGGTGGTGTACTGGTAGTTTGTGTACTAGTAGGTTGTGTACTAGTAGCCTGTGTGCTAGTAGATGATATACTAGTTGGCTGTGTACCAAGATCCACATCGATCCATTATTCTTTGTCTACAAGAAGGTCCTCCATCTTCAGCTTCCATAGCTCAAAGTTTTTACCATTGAACTTCTCTATCCCAATTCTAGAAGAGCTTGCCATTCCTCTTTCTGCACTCAAATCACAACTACAAAAGCTCCCACTAAACCCAGGTTTATCACAGACTCAAGATAAACTTGATCTATCAAGACCGAGCCAAACCCTCAACAACAAAGGCATCCCTCTGAAGCCAAAAATGAGCTCTGATATCACATGTAATTTTTAAATCTGTGAAGTAAAGCAATTCATATAGATTCTTGAGTAAAATATAATTTATTCAATGGCTCATACATAGAGTACACAGAGATTTTATACCGGAAACCCTCAACCGAGAAAACCTTTCTTATATTCATTATCGAATTTCACCATTCACCATACAATATATACAATGTTTCTAGGTATTCCGTAGATACCAAAAACCTAATCCCTTAATACGGGATTAATTTAGTAAACCGTTAAAAATAGAAAAAACCACTCAAAAAAAAAAATTCAAGGCACTTCCCTAAACCCTGTCGGCCCCGGGCTAATGCCCGGTGCCGAACACTTTGCGTAACCAAGGGGGGGCATACCTTTCACCCCCTAAGAAAGTGCCCGGTGCACATGACACAAAGAGAACTACTAGAGGAATCGTCAGATGCAATTGTCGATCCTAACGCGCCCACACACACACATGCAAAGAATATAACACATACCTGACATGCAGGAAGCCTTGCAACTGGAAGAGAACTAGTACCAGCAGATGGACCCAACTATCGATGAACTGAAGGAGGATTTGAATAATATTACATTTCAGCTGAACCAGAATAAGAACAAGGACAAACAAGAAGTCGTTTGGTGTACCACATGTAGGATGGAAGGACACCACAAGAACAAATGCCCAACATTCACGCAATATTTGGAAACAAGTATGCCAAATCCGCTACCACAGGGAGGATTATGGTGCAAAATATGCAAGAAACTGGGTAACAATCCTTATCACTACACGATGATGCAGAAATACTAGACAATTCCAAAAAAATCATATTGCACCTTTTGTAAGTCAGTGGGCCATGGCGACAAAGATTGTAGAAATATGGTGCTGATGCAGGAGAGGACATCAGATGCATACAAGGTACAAGCTGAAATGATGACTGGGAAAGTAGTGCCACATTTCAATCAAGCCCCAACTCCATACAACACTACACAACAACAATACAATACTACGCAAAAACCCTATAATAACGTGTAGCCGTAGTACAACCTGACACAGCCCCAGTAAAATACCATGTAGTACAATCAGGAACCACAGTATAATGCGACGAGAGGTGATTGAGAAAGATACCGAGGAAGAGGATGAGCTAGAGGAGGTTTGAGACGCGGTAGAGGACCAATCACATGTCACAATTGTCAGCGATCGGGACATTATGCTAGGGAATGTCCACTTCCACCAGCAACTTGTATGTATTTCCATGCATTGGACCATGATACAGAGGAATGTCCGACACTACTAGTAAATATTAAGGAAAATAGGACCAGAACAATCTGAATGTCCAATGGATTTCAGCCGAAGTAAGGGAGGATGGAAAAAACATCAATATAGTCACTCGTGGAGAAACACAAAATAGGAAATGACGCAATTCGACAGGAACCAACACATAACCAATGGGTAAATAAGAACACTGAACGAAGAAAGCAGTTCGACATGCCAAAATAAAAGGAGACCTTTAAGGAAGCTAGACAATAATTCTAGAAGGAGGACACATCGTCGACTTCAACTGCGCAACCATTCAAGGAAGCCCCAGAATATGAGATGTCGCCATCATTGGATCATACCAATGAAATGCAGCCCAGGGGATTTGCCTCACCATTGCTATCTTGCACAGAGGGCCTTTTTCCATTTCCCTATGCAGACTTTTTATCCCTTTTTGATGAATCCAGAGCTAAAAAATATACATTTTTCCACATATACGATCCCTAACTACTATGCAAGATGCATATACTCTTCTTGCTCCATTACAACTTGCGTATATCGAGATTTGTGCCAAAAAATACAAAATGAGGTCAGGTTTCCATGTCACGACAAAAGATCTCTGATCCTTGGCCTTCCATGTACTGGAAACGTTCTGACTCGACCCTTTAGTTGAATTCTAGAGGCTACAAGAGAACAATTTTGAACTATGAAAAAGAGAGAGAAAGCATTCAACTTTGAGAGCAAAGTTACTTTGGAGAAATTACTTCATATTGAGTCTACATCCCTTTGTCCATCAAGTTTGAACACAGTGTTCAACCCCCAAGCTCTTCCCTTATTGTTGAGAGGACCTCTTTGCCTCTTTCTCATGAGCTTGCCTTTGGTGGAGGATTGAGTGGTGGAGACCCAGTTGGAAGGAACTTGGTTTCTTGGTTTTGAACCGTGCCGACACAGAAGTCTGTAATGTTGACACTTCTACTGATCAATTATTAATAGAAACACTCCTTTCCCTCCCTATTGGTATCTTGAAAATATATGATTATTATCCATGGGCATGTTTGTAATGTATATTAATGGATTATGATATCTAATGTGATAACTCCTTTTATATCATCACTATATACTTGCTTTGCTTGTTTTTTGAGAACTTCTTGCAGGTATAAATCTTTGGGTCAAAGTGATCAACGGTGGAACATCATCAAACATTGGATCGAGGTAGGCCTCTTCCTTGTATTTCACATTAGTCTATATAGCATATGTTGGAATTGAGTTGATTTCTGTAGCCATACCTGTCTATTGTGGTTTACTCTTGTCCATAGAGAGTTTTTCCCTTATAACAAGTGAGACGGAAGAAAAACTAGAACCAAAAATCGTCAACCACCTACACACAAGAAGAAGAACAAGTAGGGAATTTGGACTAAATTCTAACATTCAGGATTTCAATATGGGAGACATTATACTATACCTCGGATCCGAAGTGAATGTATTACCAAAGAAGACATGGAAATGTATGGGAGAGCCAACACTGGGATACTCAAATTTCCAATTGAAACTAGCAAACCAACATAGAGTCCTACCAAAAGGTATATTGAAAGGAGTGAAAATAGATATTGATGGAGTGCGCACTAGATCAAACTTTGAAGTCATTGAAATAGTAGACGACACAACACCTTACCCGACATTGCTTGGTCAGGATTGGGTGTTTGACAACCAGACCATAATCAATTTGAAAACCAGGAAAATGACATTTGAATCCGTAGAATAGAGGGTCATAGCACCACTAGATCCATCAGAAGGGGAGAGGTTCGTAGAACCCACTTTCCTGGACTTAGAGGAGATCATTCAGTTGTATAGAACAACTACACACAATGAGGATTATGTTAACCCAACTGCAGTGGGGTACTCAGTTGGTGGAGCATTACTTCATGCACAACAAACATAGACATCGAGTTAGAAAACTGGCAGCAGAGACTACATAAAGTATCCATGAGAAGATGTGCAAGAATAGACCATGTAGTAAGTTGGGTAGGCACATAAATCAGAGAACCACCCAGTTCCCATGGACTAAATTATTTGGAAACATTCTTGACACAATATGAAGACAAAGTATTAGAAAACCACCAATTGTTGGCACTTGACTTAGCACTTAAGGCCACACTCACAAGATGGCGGGGCGCACATAAAGAGACCATCACAAACTGATATCAATGTAAGAGACTACTGCACATAAGGTTCAGCACAAAACATGAATACAACAAACAAAAAAAATACGATGGACAAGAGGCACCAATGGAACACTTGGCGAAATGAAAAACGCTGTGGAAATGACACCACCAGAAGAATGGCCTCATCAATTCATACATACTTTAGAGGTCATACCAGCGAACTGGTATACAGACCAGAAATTGCACAAAGGAACTACAACATGGAGGACAATGCAACAAAACTTCACAATCACTTTCTCATTCTCGAATGAGAACCCCAACATAGACGCAACCCTCAAATGAATCAGAGGAGTAATATTAATCAAAGAACCGGAAATAGAATTTATCACAGAAGAGAAACAATGGAATAAATAGACAACCAAGGAACTACTCTCATGTTACCATGTATAGTTGGAATCACTAGATGAAGATGACCCACGCGACATTCAGATCGAATAAGTAGAAGGCGAAAGAGATGTGGAAGGACCACCCATAGAATCAGAAGTCATTTCTATGCCACTCAAGGTAAATAATGTTAACATCGGGACAACTGAGAAACCCAAAATGGCCAACATTGGAGACTATTGGGATGAGCAAACAGTAGAAATCATCAAAGAATTGTTGTGCAAATATAGCGACCTTTTTTACACAACATTTATAGAGATTGAGGTGATAGCTAAAGAATTAGTAGAAATGAAGATACCACTCAGACCTGAAGAAAGACCTATTAGACAACGAACCTATAGAATAAACTCCATATATAAATAGAAATTTAAATATGAGATCGACAGGATGCTCGAAGCTAGCATCATCGAATCAGTTGAGGAACCAGAATGGATAAGCCTGATGGTAGTACAGGACAAGAAACAAGGAAGAGGGATCATGCTATGCATCAACTTGATGAATTTGAACAATGCATGCCTACATGACCCATTCCCTCCATCGTTCATAGATGAAGTGTTAGAGATTGTGGGGGGACATGAAGCTTACTCATTCACTGATGGATTCGCAGGATACCATCAGATTAAGATATCACAGGAGGACAGACATAAGACTACATTTGCGACGGAATGGGGATCTTATCAGTACACATTCATGTTGTTTGGACTGAAGAATGCACCCACAATATTCTCCAAGGTGTTCATCACAACATTTAAGGAATTCATCCATCAGTTTCTCAAAGTATACTTGGATGACTAGACAGTTTATAGTCTATTGAAAAACCATGTGGAAGTCTTACGACTAATGTTATAGAGATGTAGACAATGCCAGATATCACTGAACATCAAGAAATGCATATTTGGAACATTGTTTGGGATACTATTGGGCATTATAGTATGCAAACAATGCTTTCTAGTGGATCGAACAAATATTGCAGTCATCATTAACTTACCAGCACCAAAAACAGTCCGCCAACTAAGAGCAATGTTAGGGCACACAGGATACTACAGGAAATTCATCAAAGGGTATGTGCAAATCACATCACCAATGGAGAAACTATTAAGGAAGGATACTAAGTATCAATGGAATGACGAGTGTCAACACGGTCTGGATACCCTGAAGGAAAATATGGTTACAACACCAATACTAGTATTTCTAGACTTGGAAAAGACATTCCATGTGCATGTAGACGCATCAGCGATAGCACTTGGAGCCATATTAGCACAACCGGGAGTAGGATACTTGGATCACCCGATAGTGTTCGCCAACAGAAATTTATCTGACTTCGAAGATAATTACAACATGACATAATGAGAAGGCCTAGCCATGGTCTATGCACTGCATAAGTTCATACATTACCTATTGGGAAAACACTTTAAGATGTTTACAGATCACCTAGCCTTGAAGTAACTAGTCAACAAGCCAGTGTTGGGGGGGAGGATCTGTCGATGGTTACTGCTATTTCAAGAATTTTATTTTGAAGTAATAGTTAAACCAGGGAAACTGAGTGCAGGACCTGACTACCTGTCCAAGGTCACAAATGGAGAAGAACCTATGAATTTAGAAGACAACTTTCTGGATGCACAGTTATTCTCAGTACAGATTGTTGATGACTACTTCGCAGAGATCATCTAGTACTTGAGCACAGGTACTACGCCACAAGAATATACCATCGTGCAGAAGAAGAACTTGGTAGTTTGCGCAGTTGACTATCGACTGATCGCAGGAAACCTATACAAGATGGGCACAGACAACATCTTACGAAGGTACGTATTAGAGCATGAACAACCAAGAATTTTAGCAGAATCCCATGAGGGAATCACATGAGGGCATTATGCAGGAAAAACTACCACGCATAAGGGACTACACATAGGACTATGGTGGCCAACGATTCACAGGGACTCGAAAGAGTACTGTCAGAGATGCGATGTCTGTCAAAGGGTAGGAAAACCCAACAGAAGGGACGATATGGCACTATGAACACAAGTAACATTACATGCATTTGACAAATGGGAAATTGACTTTGTGGGACCAATTAACCCATCATCTAGAAGGACGGGGGCAAGATACATTATCATCATGATGGAATACCTAACAAGATGGGCGAAAGCTGGACCAATAAAATATTACAACGTAGGGACAACTGCACACTTCTTGTTTGAACAAGTAATCACTAGATTTGGGTGCCTATGAGTTTTTATGAGTGACCAAGGAACACACTTCATAAACAAAACCATCTGCACGATGACTGAAGAGTTTGAAGTTCATCACCAGAAGATCACACCATATCACCCATGGGTGAATGTCACAGTAGAAGCCTTCAAAAAAATTATGGAGAACGCATTGACAAAGATTTGTAATGTAAACAGAGACGATTGGGACCTCAAAGTACCAACAATATTATGGGTGTATAGGACCACATGAAACAAGTTGATAGGGCACACACCATTCAAACTAGTCTATGGCCAAGAAACAATAGTGCCATTAGAATTTTTATTACCCAACGTATGTGTAGCAACTATCACACAAATGACAGAACGAGGCACTGTACAGAAAAGAATGAATCAATTATTGTCAATGGAGGAAGACATAATCTTGGTAGGATTCCATCAACAAGTGTAGAAAGCGAGAGACAAAGCTTGGCATGATCGACATATCAAGAAAAAAACATTTCAGGAAGGAGATATAGTATTTCTCTATGATAGCAAGTCGTTTCAGCATCTGGGGAAGCTCATAATGCATTGGTTAGGACCATACGAGGTAAAATATGTCACAGATAGAGGAGATGTACAGTTAATATATTTAGCAGGCTCAAACCTCAGAGGAATGATTAATGGGATCTGACTGAAGCTGTACAAGGATAGTCTACCACCCACCGCGCAGTAGTAAAAAAAAAAATCTAAAATAAAAAAGAGTATTAAATAGAAACAAGACTAAAAAGAGTGCAACATGATAGAGATAGAAAGGCCACAGGACGTTCGAAACACAAATTCGACAAAGGCACGAACAACGGTTACATACAAAGGGAAAACAAGCGGGAAACCAAAATTCAGCAAAAGCAGTATGACATGACAAGAATAAGCAGAATTAAAACATGACAAGGATCGATGGGACATCACATTAAACACACCAACGAGAGACGGAAAAGAAAATGTAATGGAAAGTACAAAACCATCGCAGATGCATTAAACCCACAATTATTATTCATTAAACACATAATGGAGGAAGCGTCCTCAACAAGCTTTGTGACAAGCCCATACAACACGCGAGCATGGGAGCAAATGGTCTATTCGCAAAAGGAAACTAGAGAGAGAATAATAATATCCAAAATGAACAGAGAGAGACCACAAAACTCCCAGAAGTTATTCGAACTTAGAAAACGTTCAACAATCACCACTATGGAACCACTGAAGCCAGCAAAAGAAATCCAGACAACCAGAACAACTAAGGTTCAAACTAGGTCATGAGGACCACTGGAAGAGAACGAACAACAGCAACTAGAGATCATCGACATCGATGAAATCCCATCCCGAGAGACGCTACCGGTGAACTCTACACCGATTGTAGAAGAAATTCAACAACCACAAGTAGAGGCCATGAAATAAGATATGCCAGCAGCGACGCAGGTGCCTCAGAATGAGGAACCATAAATCCCACAAGAAGTGCAACCAGAAAGCACCAAAGTAGCCCTAGAAGTTAATGGAATGACACAAAATCTGTAAGCACCAATGCAACTAGACGAGTTGCAAACGACCATCTCAGGTCAACCAACAGAGGAGACCACTACAAATGCCTTGGCTTGGCTAGAATGGCTGATGGGGGAACAACCGAAAGTTGTTGGAACTTCGAACCAACCACCACAGCAGGAAGATAGAGTGCAGATACTGAGCTCACCCTGCAAGAAACCTGTAGAATAATTTGTTCTACCACACATACTAGCTGGAATACAAGTTGAACCGGAGCTACTGGGTCATGTCGAGAAGCTCAAATATTCATACCATGATGTATCAAACGAAACCAAGTGCCCAGAACTTTCACAGAGGGTCTTTATGCATACCATAGCCGTAAACCAACTTGCATAAATGATTAGCTAGCCACACCAGTGAGAAGATGGGATGGAAAAAACATGAATATTAGGTTTACTGAAGCTATCACATTTTGGCTGAGGCTAGTACGTGACAACATGCATCAAGCAACTTTTAGAAGTCACACATGGAGGGGGCATATGGCTGGACAAACCCGTCCCCATAACTGTTGAACTTATCACACAAATAACAGGGTTACCAACCCAGGGTATGGATCTCATGTTGATTTTGGATGACAAATCCAAGGAGAAAGCATTGGAAGAAGAAATATGGCACCTCCAGGAGAACAAGGGGCATCATGATAAAATGAATCAACAACGCAGCTACACAATTGGGTGCAAATATCTTAGCTTGCAAACTGCTTAGAAAATGCCACAAAGAGGAAGTACCAGCATGAGTCACTACAATTGCAGCTCAGTGTGCAGAAGGCACCTCTATGAGCTAGGCACCGTATTTATTGAACTTATTTCAAGAGGACTTCAAGGATGTGCAGGACCTAGGCACATAGTTTCATTACTCATGGTTGATCACCCTAATAGCCTTCATGGGATGGCGAGAACCAGGGTATGTAAATTTTTGTACCAGACCACAACCAATAGAAGAAATATACCTATTACTGAGATCAGGGCTGCAAGCCAGGCATAAGAGGGAGAATGAAATAATATTCAAAGAATACCTATGGGATATATAGGAATGTATCAATCAAGCATGGAGAATAACACCAGAGGCTATCTCGCGATATGTGAACATCGCCAACTTTCGGGCCACAAGAAAAACAATGTGGATACAACCAAGGTAGGATCCACATAAACAATGGCTACAGATGCGCTATTGCATCACAGAGGGTGATATCAACATGGTCATCAACAAATGGCCTGATGAATGGAGGATCCCATCCATTACCCGGGAAGTACTGGAAACAACAGCAGAAGGAGAGGCAAAACAGGCAGAAACGTAGCCTCCGGAAATCCTAGTGCCCAAGAAACCAAGGACAGGCCAAACCAAGCTGACTCAGGTAGAGGAAGGGTCAAAATGGATAGGGACCCAAAAGGGGAAGAAAGAGACTACACATTCGACCAACGAACAACAAAAACAGGTTGAGGGAGTGCAAGAGACCGCCCAAAACCCCATCACACAGGAACCAAGGGGAAATAAGAGACCAACTGCGTAGGCAAGAGGCAGGCGCAAGAAATCAAAGGCGTAACAAGCATTGCCAGACTACATGATCACAGAGGACAATGGGGAAATGATCGCCATAATGGTCCAGGATTGCGTAGCAGAATATTTCGATCATGCAGCACATCACATGGATAAATTGCAAAAAGAGCTGGTAGAAATGGGATAGTTCCTCAAGAAATTCGAGGAAGCATAGATAGAAAATAGCAGTAGAGGCATAGAGCTACCGATAATACAGACCAAAGAATGAGTGGAGGTAGAAGAATGAGACCCAGTCCACTCCATGCCACATGAAAACGCAATGATTTACATCAAACCTAGCATGTTGTGCATGGATGAAATTGTGGGGCAGACACCCTTGAAGGATTTGGACCATATCCAATTGGTATTGACACGGATGGCATCAAGGGAACTACACAACTTGCAGGTTAGCGTCGAACACAAGGAATAGTCTCGTGCACATACAAACTTAGTTGAGCTACAATAAGAAAAAAAGAAGTGGGAGGCGCTAGAAAAATTCTGTGAGAAGGCCAAGCTCGAAACTCAGGAGGAAAAAGAACACAGGAATGAACTGGAACAAAGAGTGGGAGGAATTTTTGAGAAAATCCCAAGCATCGTGCAAGGAAATGAACTCCCAGTAGTAGGAAATATTGACCAGATTGCGTAGGTAATTGATCAATATTAGAAGGAGATCAAGAATCTTTGTGAACAGATCACACCAACCACTCTGCCAGCAGTGAAGGAGAAAAGGAAGCAGTAAGGAAAAACACAGCTGCAGGAAATGGAGCAATAGGTTATCACAACAGCTGAACTGCTTGATAAAGAAGCACAACTTTGGATAAGGTTGGAGGGAGATCCACAGGTCCAATGTTGGGACAAGGAAGAGGAAAGGATCAATGAAATGATCCAAGAACTCAAACAGAGGCAAAAGACCATACCAATCCTAGAATGATTCAAAAGGACGCAAGAGATGAAGACTATGTAGGTAGAACTTATCACTACACAAACAGAGAAATAGGAGCGCCAGGCTCAAATAGAACCACTACAGGAATGAGTAACAGAAATACTCACATAGGCAGAAAGAGATAAAACACAGATAGCACAGACCCAGGCCGAATGTGAAAGATTGTTGAGCGATGAAGTGGAAATTCAGGTAGTAGACACCATCAAGGAGAAGACCAAGTAGGCACTGACAAAAGCAACAAATCTCAAGGAAAAGTTCCATACGATCACCAAGGAGATCTAAGAAGCTCAGAAGGATTAGGTGACTCGGGATGAGTCACATGTCAGTGTTGGGGGCCTGTTGACACTAGGCTAATGTGGAAAGAAGGATGATCATGGGAAAGAAAACATGTAGAAATAGAAGTAACAGTTGGAAGGTAACACAACACATGTGCATGCAAGAAAGCGTGCACAAGGAAAGTGATAGCTAGAGGAAGAACAACACGCATGCATGGGAGGAAGACATAACATCGGTAGGGTTAGGGTTTCAGTAATACATTATAAATGGTTGAAGAGCCTGATATATATAAATAGAGATAAGCATATATCATATAGAGGTTGGTTCTCTTTTGTATTAGTTTGGCTTTTGTAATATCCTATCATATTTATGTATGAGTTGATGAGTTATGTAATACTGCTATGAACCATTTTTGTAAGTTGTTGAGCTAAGAATAGAGGAGAGAAGGAATATCTAATGATTAGATCATAGGCTATGGAGCCTGGTGCGATCTAGTTTGCCTCATACAGATCTTACCCATCTGAGGGGATTGTAAGCGTGCGACACTGGAGATGCAAAACTACCATAATAGAAGAGACAAGAGCCAAATATTCATGGATGTAGCCCAGGAGGGGGTGAACCATGGTAATACCTATGTAATGTGATGAATGCATGTATATCTTTATTTATTTCAGCAGTTAATTGTTATGCTTAATGAATGAGTTAATACACTATCATGGAACACGATTGTGTTGTTCGGGAATTAAATTGTGAAAAATAGATTTACACCCGTGAGTAATAGTAGATTGCAATCACGATTCTTAGTATATGGCTCGTAATAATAAACCCCTATCTCATACTCAATCCTAGGTTGTAAACACCTGAGTCTTACAACCACCCATTTAAAGTTATCTCGGGTGAGACTGCGCAGTGCACTCTGTGTATTGTGGTGTCTTCTGGTTTACCAGGAGGGCCGATAGTTTTAGAGTCTTTGTTGGAAACCTAAAAGACATGAACAAACTTACCTATATATCCTCTCTCCTCTCCAAGAGGTACAGGCATGTCCAGATCCTAGGAAAATTGCATTCTAGTGTAGGGATATTCCTCCATCACTGGAATTTGTCGTACCCACGAGTCAAAAATTTATCATTGAAGGCCTCTATGGTCCTTCCTCCCCCCTATCATGGCAACAATGATTCCCACCTACACACTACTGGGAAGGAGGCCACATGCCCTCATACTGTCTCTCATGGACTCATGCTAGGTACCCTCTCAAAGAATAACAAGCACAAAATGGTACCAAACTCAAATTTTTTGTTACTCTGCCCTCGACACTCTGTGAGGTGTCTCTTCATGCAATCAAGCATGGTCATTATCCAGTCGAATACTCATTCTTTTAGGCATTGGATTGCACAATACATTACCTGATGTAAGGTCATAGATCCAGTGATCTGCCCAATAATAAAAACTATCACCTTTAGTGATAGGTTGGTGATCTTGTGAATCGGCACCTGAGACCCTACTTTCTCAGTGCCACCCTCACAATGCATTCCAATCAGTTCAGAGATGTTGTAAGGCCCGGGGGGAAATGCATGCAAGTTGACTAGTTCTCCTCTCCTTGAGAGGCCAATCAAGAAGTAAATGTCCTTAGTCATTGGAGTCAAGGACTACCCCTCGAGCATAAATTCCTTTGCGTCAGGGTGCCAATAATCCACCAAGGCATTCAACAGTCTTGGTTGTGCCCTCATGAATGGAAACCGATAGAAATTACATAACCCACATTGTTTCAATGCGGCGATAGCAACAAGGTCATCATCGACCAAGATATCAATATTCTCGTGCTCCATATCTCTCCAGTGGACATACATCCTGTTACATGACAAGTTCAAGGGGGGAGTTATCTCTTGCATATTCATTTTTTCTATGTTATTGAGGGTGTATGTGGGTTGTCTTGGACACAGTCACGTATGCAAGTGGGAAGATTTTTTTCTGTCGGTAGGCATAAGTGGGTTGTCCTTAGACAATCCATGTACATGTAGGGCCTCCATTTTTTAAGAGGGCATGCCCCCCCTTAAAACTAAAAGAAATGCATAATTCAAGTATTGAAATGCAAGAGGGATGAGTTTATACTTAATTGGTCTAAGCGGAAGTTCATTTTTTCCTATGAAGATCCCATAATCAACTCTTTTAGCAAAGGGATATTTTTTACTTTTCGATTAATTTTCAATTTGCAATGGTGAAAAAGAGCTATCAACTTCTATTTATAATAGACTTTTTGGCCCTTTTCGTCACTTTTTTGAACCCTTTTGTCATTTTTCCTGGCTTGAAAATCGTTTAGTGTGGTTCTTGAGTTTCTTTTTGGATGTTACGACGCACGTTGATTTTAGGTTTGGTAACTTTTTGGGATATGGGTCACTTTTAAAGGTCATTTGGTAAAAGTTATTTTTTTCCAACTTTTTGCATATAAGTTAGGATTCCACCTCCACTTTCTGCATCTCATTGTCTTTTCCACTTTTCCATAGGATCGATCCCACTGAAATGCAACACAGAACCATCATTGTTTCTTTAGAAGTGTCGTAATTTAGTGGTAGATCCTACCTTTACATGGATGCCCTAGGTATATCCTTGTTGCATTTTGGTGTCCATGTCGTCGTTAATAACTTTAGTCTCAAGAGTCCTTAGTCCTGTCCTGATTACGAGATTGAGCCTCATATGTCTGATGTGTCATCACTCTTGGCCTCACCCTCATGACTCCAAAAAATGAGCATACTTTGTTGACTTTCAAGCTTGCTTTGAAAGACAAAAGAAACATCCAACGAGACTATATTTGTGCTTTTCAATATTGTCAGGATTAACTGAGAAAAGTAACCTTTTGGAGTCTTTTTTAAGCCCTTTTCAGACTCTCTAAACATGAATTTTTTTTTGAGCGATATTGTTGTCCTTCACACTCGCCAAAAAAAATATGAAGGCATGTTTGTTCGATGGTAGTTTACCCCTTTTTCGGTCCGTATGGTCAATTTTACGAACAAAGGTATACTCTAGGAATTTCAGTTCACTAGAAGAGTATTCTCAGGTATAAGTTTAACCCTTTTTTGGGCCTAAGGAACTAAATTTACTAAAAAGGAACCCCCACAGAGTCCATATTTAAGATCTTTTCAAACTTCCTAAAATTGAAAAGATCATCGAGTGACCTTGTTCCTTCACACTCATTAAATTGGTCCATAAGAACAACCCCTATGGAGTCCATAGTTAAGCTCTTTTTAGACTCCTTAAAATTGAAAAGATCGTTGAGTGATCTTGTTCCTTCACACTCGTTAAATTGGTAAAAAAAACATCCACTGGCATGAGTTTACCCCTTTTTCCAACCTCTAGATTAAGGAGAAAAAAGGTACACCTTGGGAGATTCGTCTCGCCAGGAGAGTTCTCCTCAGTAAATTTTATACTTTTTCGGGCTAAGGAGACTAAATCTAGAAAAAGGCTGTGAGTCCATACTTATCTCTTTTCAGACTCCTTAAAATTGAAAAGATTTCCGAGTGATATTGTCTCTGTCACACTGGTTAAAATGGTTTTGAATAGATTTCTTTTCGGTGCTAGTTTATCCCTTTTTCGTACCCACTAGACTACTTTCAAAAAAGGTACCCCAGTGGACTCTTCTTTTACATTTTTTCAAACTCTTTTAAACGTGAAAAAACTACCGAGATTACCTTCTCTGGGCTCGTGAAAAATACATTAAAGGGGGTTTCATCGTGTCTTTCTAATTTCATTTTCATCTCTATGTCTTTGGCCTAATGTCGGCTCCATGTTTCTCTCAACTGAACCTTTGAAGCATGCCTTATACACAAGCCTTGAAGCACTTTGCCTCTACGACCTGACACCTTGACCCATGGAAGAATCTTCCCCGAGTGTCCTTTTCTTGCACATGTCTCCTTGCTTTGAGCATTAGTGTGTTCCTTGTTATTGGAACCAGTATGCTTGTGACACTTGTTCCTCCTTTGTAACATAGCATGCTTTTATTCCTTTTCAAAGCTCTTTAAAAATATTGAAAAATATAAAAAAAACAAAAAATACCCGAAAAAGAGACGAGAAATTTATATTCTTTTTTGGCAGCACAACGAGTCACCCTTGGAAAAAGCACATCCTTCCATTTTTTTTGTCAAGATTTGGGATATAGTATGACATTAGGAATATTTTATCGCTACATAGAGTTGTGTCCTCCTTAGTTTGGTTATTCTTCCAAACACATGGAGAGTTTGCATTGCCTCCTGCATCGTGAACTTATGTCAATGTCATGCTTCCTGAGTCTGATCATATTTCGTGCTATTGTCCAAGGGAATTTTTACCCAGCCTGAGTTGGCATTTCTACATTTTGTCTCTTGACCTCATGTCCAACCATCCCGAAAGTCCAATCAAGTCCTTGTTTGAAATCAATGAAGTTCTTTGCCTGATCACCGATATCCTCTTTTTTGTTCCTGACGAGCCATCGAAGACCTCTAGGTAGTGAATTCATACACTCACATTACACTCCTACTCGAGTTTTGAATATCTTGAAGTTGTTTCTCGAGCTCTGAAGGCCTCATCTCTAGCCATTGGGCACTGTTGGATTTTTGAAGAAGGATACTATACATGTATATCTTTTATTTCAAGATGTAGATCCGTTGTGTATTTCTTGCAGATACACTTTATATAGTTATATGACATGGATATGCAGTGTATTTGATTGGCAACCATGATTTATTTCATCCCTAGCATGGGTATGCCCACCTCAGAGAGACAATTTTTATTTTTGCAGATGGAACCTCCCAAACTCTAGTCCCGGGCTCACTCGTTTCGTACATTGGTGAATATTTTGTAATATATTTCGGCCATTATATGCTCTTCTAACCTCACACATTAGGGGGAATTTGTTATAACCCTAAATTTCTCCGGGCATGCATACGTGGCACTTGGCCCTCTTACTTGCTATTTTTGCCAAGCCATCACTGAGTTGCTCTTCTTAAAAACTCATTTTTTGAAAATGTACACACCTTGCACTATTACTGCTCATGTAAACACACCTGCTGCACCACTACAGCCTCCTACGTACACTAGATGTTGGTTGTGGAGCCTGATTATCTTCCTGATTCAGAGGTCTTTTACTTTCAACTGTGTTTATACCCCATGAAGTATTTACACCCCAAAAGTATGTACACTCTTCCACACGGGGGAGTGCAGAGGGGGGGTACCCTCTCTGCGGGGTCTGGGGGGGCTATCCCCTTGGTTGGGGGATCTAGGGGAAAGTGGGCCCCCAGTCGGGGTTTGGGGGTGAAGCCCCTGAAGGAAAAATTGCCTTGTAAATGTATATTGTAATTTCATTGTAAATGTGGACCGTTCATTATAAGGTCATAGATCTAATGATAGAGATTATGTTAGGGTTTTTTTCCCTAGAAGGAAACCCTCTTTTATGAGGGAAATGTATTGTGGCTATGGTTGATGGCGAGTATTATATTCTGAGAGAGGATACTATGAGAGAAAGAAGAGAAAGTTACAGTGGGTTTTTCTGTAGGTTTGTTACACATAAAAAATACTCACTTTGATAGTGTCACAAGTGTCGTCATTACAAAGGTTGCAAGTGTCACATTTTTCTTACAAGTGTCGAAAGTGTCAGGGAAGCATACTGCCATGATGCCTATGTCGTGCCTGTAAATGAAATCAAGACTTGGAACATGTCAAACACTTGATTTGGAAGAGGAGGAAAGGTTAACTGGGCTCATGAACCTTTTTCCATCTGAAAACACTCAAAAAACTAAGTTTTTGGAGGGGAGCGCTCCTCTATACCTCTTCTGGGAGTGTTGGCGCCCCACCTTACACTATCTGGGAGAGCTATAAATATCCCTTAGCCCTTTTGAGGGAGTGATGGTGTCTTTAGGGAGTGATGGCACCCCCCTTAAGCCTATTGGGGAGCGCTATAGTGCTCTAATGGCTCTTTTGAGGGAGCACTGCCTATTCTGCGCAGTAGTTAAGTTGTTGAGATGAATGGGGGAAGGATCCTTTCATTCTAGGAAGGCAGTTGGATTCGAATCCCTAGTCCAACCATGATCTTAGGGAAGATCCTCAACTGAAGGAGGAAAATCCTCAACTTCCCCAAGGATATCTCAAGTGGTTAAAGCCTCTCCAAGGCTATATAAGCAAGCTTTCTCATGGTGAAAGGGGGACTGAAAAGGGAGAATCACACCAAACTTATGATCTTATAAGTGGTGCTGGAACAGAGATATTTTGGAAGCAAGAGACCTATGATATCATAGGGAGTAATCGGTGAATCTATCATCATTCAGATCATGGATATTTTGAGCAAGGGGTAGACAAGGAGGATTTGACAAAACTGCTGCAATTCATCTATGGTTGTTGTTCGACAACACAGGTATTCCAACAGAGGACGAACACCTTCAGTAACCACTCACATAACCAGATCAAAGATCAACACACCGATGTTTTCACGTGGTAAAACCCCTACGGGGAAACATCCACGGCCCCAGCCAACG
>ML787648.1:307117-326252 GCA_009831015.1 Picea engelmannii | reverse complement strand
CGGGAACATATCGTGACCGTCGGATTTCCTAACTACAAATGCATACTAATGCATACTAAAGAAACACACTTTTACCTAACGACATATTAGACCAAGTAGATCTTAACTAACTCCTAAGTGTCTAAATATCCTAACAGTTGTAAGTAATGTTTTGTCCTCATTAATATAATTTGCTTGGCCTGTTTCTTTCTAATTCGTGTTCAATATCACATGAATTTGTCTTTTAGTAGATAGACCTATTTTGGACTAATATTGATAGAGTAGGAAGTGGTTGTACTTTGTTTGTCTACAAGTCTTATCGAAGAGTGAAAGATTGGAGCTCAATTCAGAGCGTGCAGGGACAAATGCTGGTAAAAGGTACTTCTGTTCTCCTTCCTCCTCACACACTAGTCCACCTAGATCTAAAAGGGAGTCAGTGACCATGATAAGCACTTTCTGTCTTAGAGTTAAGAGTCTATCTCTTTGAGGATATCTGCCTGTCCGCAGGGAGATTTTCCTTCAACAGAAATTGGCGACTCCACTGGGGATCGAATCAAAACTTTTATTTTTGATTTTTCCTCATAGACCTTGCCTTACCCTTTGATTGTTTTCAGACCTTGTTCACCCCATTTGTCTGATTGCACTTGCTGAGTGACTCTTTACCCCATCACACTCAACTTGCCTGTCAAAATTTGATCAAAATTTTGGTTTTTTTGACATATTTATGAGTTTTTTGAGCCTGGCGCCCCCCTGCCCATGTTAGCAGAGCGCCAAAACTCCCTGAGAGTGTTGCACAGAGATTTATAATTCCCCTTACACTAGAGCACCAACCCCATTTTTGCAAAAATCCTTTCAAAAATTCCATTTTTTGAGATCTAAACCATGTTTCTTCATTTGTTGAGTTGCTTTGTGATTCAATGCTTCTTCATTTGACCTTTTACATCCCTCCTTCTGAGGAATAAACACCTTATTGCTAAGATTTTATGCCCTTCTTCATTATTTTTGAGTTTTTTCTGTTGAGAGTTTGAAATCAATCCACTATTTTTTCTCTCCTATCCGACTGAGCGGGAACTCCAGTGAAGGACATCTGAAGTCTGTGACTCTTCTCACTTGGTTTTTGAGGTCATTGTTCTTAAACATCTCTCTTTTTGTGTGAATTGTTTGATTTTGTTTTGTTATCTTTTGTCTTCTGTTTTCTTCTTGTTTCAATCACAGCAAGAGGGTGTGTGTTGTGTGTGCAAAATCTGATCATACTTGTCTGAATCTCGTTGATCTGAAAAGGTAGTTGATAGGAGAAGTTTTTTGCATTGAATTAGTCATCATTCACATATGAACGAAAAAGATACATTTTAGTGCTTGATTTTCATATTAGAAGGCGTTTTTTGAAATTTTTTTAGCATTGCATTGGATTCGATTGAGAACCAATTGTTTGAGGATTTTTCATATTAGTGTTTGAAAGTGAAAACGACTCCTTCTCTTTCCCTTAAATAGGTGTTCATTGAAAAGAAACGATTGCTTATCATATTCTATGCATCTTTTTGGGGATTGAGTCATCATTCCATTAGTTTCACTTTCGTGCACCCTTTGATTAAAGAACATCTATAAAACGAACGATAATTAAAAACTATCTAGAACATTTTTGTTTTTAGGATCTTCCACCAATAGTAGACTAGGGTTAGCACTTTGGATTAGGCTATGAGTACAACTCTCCAAAGTTTTCAAAACAAACATTAGCATCCTGAGTTAGGGAGAGTCAAATCCAATTGTTGTATTGGTTTTCTGGGATCCCCCTCTCACACAGGGGTTACGCATGAGGTTGCATTCAGGCGAATTACGGAGATTATCCCTCCGTGGTTCAACTGTTTGTAGTGGTCGGATCGTATATTGGGGGTCACTTGGAGGTATACCCACGATTATGTGTGGGAGCCTTTAGGTTTGATTTCGGACTTGTTATCCTGCCCATACATTCCAGATCGGACTGTCGACTGTACCCGCCTAGGGACTCACTGCGAATTGGTATATTTATTTTCCATAATCTTTAGGTACTTACACAAGGTGACGGTGAAGGGAAGTCTAACTATACCTGGAACATACATTGTTCAAACTCACTCGGGCTCCTTGGAGGGTAAATCCACAATTACTGCGTGGAATCTTGCACCAAGGTGAAAGTCCATTAAGCAGGTCGCCATTGTAACTGTTCCACCATATCCTAGCCCCTTCTCGACTTGATCACACAACGTTGGATTTCATCACCAACTAGTATGGTCATCGAGAGAATTTTTTGTCTGCTTGGTTGATTTCTAGATTTTATTAGCGCATGCTGTTTCTTTTTTGTTAGTTGGCCCTATATTTTTAGTGTGTTCTGTTATTCTCCACAATTGAGCCCGCAGATGATAAAGGTATTCGCCGATCATGTAGGATGCAAGGGATACCTCTGGAAGGCTATCAACCCTTACCTCCTAACCCTCTAGAAGACAACTACCGTAGAGAGGTAGAAAATCCATCTGATGCCATAAGTGTTATTTCTCCCTCGTTAGATAACCCAAAATACGCTTTCGACATGATTGAAAATCCCACCACACCTGTGTCGGTAACTCCTCTCAAACCACTTTTGGTTCGTTTAGACTCCCTAGGGAACGTCATAGATGAAGAAGTCCCACAATTACTGGAGAGGATCTTTACCGAAACATATATGGGATCCACAGAACCAATCTTTGGTGATGAGTATAGGAATCCTGTTCATCCTAGTACCACAGTAGAAACCAATCCCACACCTGCTCGTTCTATATGGAGGACTTCATCGGGACATGATCTCTATGAAAATTTCGAATCTATTCGCCAACCCTTTCATCCTCATGACCCTCCTAGTGAAACAGGACCATCCAGTCAAACCATGAATCAACCAGTCAATCAGGTTATTCAATCTACTGCCACGCCATCACAAGTCCATCCTAATGTTGGAATCAACACCTCTACTCATCCCCAAAGAACTTCAATATCTACCCCTATTTCTCCAATTTTTTACTCTACAGCTCTGCATGTTCCACACAATCCTGCTGGGACATCTTCTCACCCAAGAACACATACCTTTGTTGGCCAAGCACAACCAGCTGGAGGGAAACCACCATCCAACATACATTTCCCTCCTAGAGGACTACCTTTCCATGGCAGGCCTACCCCTCCCGGGGGACAGTCCCCTTTTCATGCTCCTCCTGGAGGGAAACCTCCGCTTTCTAGTCAAACCTCGGTCATACATCCACCGTCGGCAGGGGGGAAACCCTCGTTTGTTGGAAACCCTTCACAACCCTGGGGAGTATCTTCAGGAGGCACTTTTACCCAACCCCACATTGGGGGGCACTTGTATAATAACCCACTAGGAGGAATGTCCAATACTGTCCCTTCCGGAACATTTTACGGGCAATCTTATCCGGGCAGCATCCAAAATACCACCTGGAGTTCTCCGGGACCACAGTCTTACCCTCCTCCTGGGCCTCATGTGTATCTACCTCCGGGATCTACTTCTCATCATTCTTAAGGCAAAAATGTTTATCCTCCTCATGAGTAAATAAATCACCCGGCCTATCATGTTCAAAACCCACTGGGTTATGCCCATGTTTCTCATGCACCATTGAATCCTACTTATCCTGGCCAGTAGAAACCGTATGTAGGAGGACCTACTGGTTCCAACTATCCACCTAACCCAGTCTATGGTCCTACTAGTGTTCCTATGCCACACCAGTATCATTCGCACATTAATCGACAACTACTTTTTCTTGCGACTCTGGATCTCCCAGACTTGTCTCGGTTAACTAATGATCCTATTTCCCATTCACCGGTTTGGCCAGTCATTTCAGCTAAGCTTCCTTATGATATTTCAAAATTTGACGGAAACCCTAACGAAGATCCCAACAACCATGTGATGACTTTCCATTTGTGGTGTTCATCAAACTCCCTCATGGATGATTCTATACGTTTGCGTCTTTTCCAGCGAACACTTACCGGTTCAGTAGCAAAGTGGTATATTGAACTACCACGTGCTTCTTTTCATGATTTCAATTCCCTTTCCATGTCTTTCCTCACACACTTTCAACTGCCTATTCACTACGAGACGAGTACTGAACTCTTGACCTCCCTTCGTCAAACTAACTTCGTTCATATCTCTGACCATATTCATGAGTGGAGGCAATGACGAAGGATGATCAAGGCAGTCATTCCTGACATGCTATTGGCGAAATGGTTTACTAAATCATTGTTACCCCCGATCGCTCGCGATGTCACTATGGGTGGTGTGGTCACAGAGGAACAAGCCATTGCTCGGGCTCAGTACTTAGACTTGGTTTATTCCCAATCTGGTACTTTGTATGATTTGCTTCTAAATGATGCTCGCACTAATACCAATCCTTCTAACCCATCATCCTCATCTCATGTGGATGGTGTTATCGGTTCTGTCAAAACTCAATCTTTTTCCAAATCAACTACACCCTCCTCTACCTCCCCCCAAACTCAAATATCTAAAGTGAATGCAGTTCAATCTGCCCCTTCACAACAATCTGGAGGTAAGAAGAAGACAAAGAATAAATCAAAAAATAATAATGAACAACCCAAAAATCAAACATCTGCTACCGAAAATCAACCACAACGAAAAATGAAATTCCCATGTATCATTTTTGGTGACGATCACTACACTCGAGATTGTCCACTTCGTAATGAAGTGGCAAAAATTTTCCAAGGAAAGTCACAGCTCCCTGTGCTTACTAAACCTTTTCCGCAACAACAATCCATGGTTTCTCAAACCCCCTCTCCTGGGGGAAGTTCTAGCGACCATAATGATGAGGCCTCGTCAAGTGCACATATTTATATGTTTAATGGGATCAATTTGACCACTCGCTCTAAGACCTATGACACACCAGGTAACCCTGACAAAGGAAAAGACACTAACGGTGCCAACACTTTACCGGATCCATCATCATCCTCTGCTAGTCTTCCAATAGTTAATCCTCCGTCTGGACCACTTCATATTGAGAAACCCATGTTCGACTCTATCTTACGCCCTCCTAAGAGCACTATCTGCAAAGCTACCTTTAATCCTCGTTCACGTGCTGCCCAAAACTACAACATTGTTGAATATTTGGCTCAAGCACTGTGTGTTATGTCTGCGTTAGAAGTTCTACAACACTGCCCCAGTCAACGTAGAATGCTCTTGACTGCTCTTGGTGCTATTGATCCTGAGTCGTCCAACCAGATCATGTTTAACCTAGATAATTATGCGTCTCAACTCTCCCACCAACTTACTTTCCAAGTTGATGTTGTTGTTCACAATCAACAAATCCATCGAACTATTCTGGATGAGGGAGCCTTAACTTGTGTCATGTCTTTAGCATGTTGGAAAGGCTTAAAATCACTAGCACTCAACAAATCCCCAATGATGTTACGCACCTTCGATGGGCGAGGTTTTCATCCCCATGGGATTTTACAGTCCCTGCCCATCCAATTGGGTGGAAAAACTGTCACTGTTGATGTCAAGGTGGTCGAATCTCCCCTCAATTACAACTTGTTACTTGGCAGAAGTTGGTTTTATGCCATGACTGTCATTGCCTCATCAGTTTTCCGATGTGTCCAATTTCCTCATCAGGGAAAAATTGTCACTGTTGATCAGTTGGATTTCTGCACGACCGATGCTCGCACTCCTGCTACCAACAATATTCCTTTCTTGGGAGACCACAAGATCACATATGAAAGCGTTGGTGTTGGCTTACTGAAAGATTATAGCCTCATGGGTACCTTCCCTACACCACTTCCACTGACTACACATCATATTTCCAGCGTCGATATGATTTCGACCATAGCTTATCAATCTTTGGAATCATTTGACCCTTGGATTGTACCTTTTCCTTTGGAATTCGATGCACTAAGTGATACCGTGTCCCTTAGTCCAGCCAAAACGTCATACGTTTCTACCCAATCCGCTTCTCCCTCGTCAGATGCCCAACATCTATTGGCATTTGACAGTTCCTCGATGCAATCACAGTTGAATTCCTTGTCGTCTGCGATCGACTACATTTCCCCAACTTTTCCTTCGGATGAATCTATTCCAGAAATGTTTCGCATTGACAAGTTACCTCGGGATAAAAACCATCACCGATCCTCTTTTCTTCCCCCTCGTGCAGAAATCTGGGAAGATATATCATCTATCTCCCCTCCTGGTGTTGATTTTTCAACATCTTCCATGCTTTCAACTTTCGACGATTTGGATCCGGTAGTGGACATGGTGATTTATTCGGTAGGATTATTGGAGCCTGATCTCCTTACTCCTATTGCGATCCTCGACATATGTTCCTTCTCGAGTGATTATCTTCCATCCAGCGAAGATCTCGTGGAGGCCATGACCATGTTTTATCCTTCAACATGGTACCCTTCCAGAGCATTATCCTCTTGGAAGCCATGATCCGGACAAAACCACGAGCATAGTTTCTCTTCTCTGTGGCAAGCTTGTTAAAAAATGAAACAAAGGTCCTGAGCATAGTTCTTTTCCTGTGTCAATCTCATTAAAAAATGAAACAATCACCTCTCTTGAACCTTATTTTCATCCACCCTTCTCCTTTTTCTCATCTACTAGAGAAATTGGTGACGACCTCAGAGCTGGTGAATGAATTAAATCTTGGAGGGCATGTATCCAGCCTTTGATAATCTTTCTGGAGTTAAGCCACTAGATTTCAAGATGGGGGCATATCGATCTTAGTTTTTGTTCTTTCTTGTGCTCGTAAATACATGAGAATGCATCCGGGTAGAATTTTATCTCTTTTTCGGACCTGTATGGATACACGAAAAGGAACCCCCTAGAGTTTCCTTTAAGCTCTTTTCAGACTCTCTAAACATGAAAATATTGTCGAGTGATATTGCTTCCTTTTCCACTCGTTAAACGGTTTGAAAGGGCATCTTTTGAGTGATAATTTATCTCTTTTTCATCCTCGCGAGACTAACATTACAAAAAAGGACAACATTGGAGTCATTTTTAAGTTCTTTTCAGACTCTCTAAAGATGAAAATATTACCGAGTGACCTTGTTCTTTTCACGCTTGTTAAAGTATTTGAAGAAAACGTTTGTTGAGCGATAGTTTATCTCTTTTCGGTCTCATCGGACTACTTTACGAAAAAGGAACTGAGAGAGTTCTCTTTTAAGTGTTTTTTCAGACTCTATGATCATGAAAAACCTTCCATACACACTAGTCCACCTAGATCTAAAAGGAAGTCAGTGACCATGATAAGCACTTTCTGTCTTAGAGTTAAGAGTCTAGCTCTTTGAGGAGATCTACCTGTCCGCAGGGAGATTTTCCTTCAACAAGGTTGTATCCCTTCATTTGCTGGATAATAATAGAGGAAGGACCTAGAAAATTATCTGGTGGACGTAGCCCAGACTGGGTGAACCACGTAAATCTGTGTCTCTCTTATATTGTGTATCTTTTTTGTTTTGTTTCCGTGTTTGTTTTATTTTATTGCTCCAGGTCCTATTTTTCTAACAACTGGTATTAGAGCGAAAGGTAACTCACAGGAAAAGAGCGTTCCTGGTTCGAGTGGGAGCAATGTCAGAAGATAGAAAGTTTAGGGTCGAGAAATTTAACGACCAAAACTACCAGTTATGGAAGATGCAGATGGAAGACTATTTATATCAGAAGGATCTATTCCTACCATTGGGAGGAATAGCAAAGAAGCCGACAGCTACGAAGGATGAAGAATGGGAAATTCTTGACATAAAGGCTCTAGGAACGTTACGACTGAGCTTGGTAGCATCAGTGGATTTCAATATTTCCAAAGAAAAGACAACGAAGGGTTTGATGGATGCATTGGAAAAATTGTATGAAAAACCCTCGACGTCCAATAATGTATTTCTAATGAAGAGATTATTTAATATGAAGATGTCGGAAGGTGGAACGACTTGGTCATGTATGTAAGTAACTCTATCTCTGGTTCAAATACTTTAAAATTTGATGATGTTGTTGGTGTCATCCTTAGTGAGGAAATGCGACGGAAAAACACAAGTGAGACATCAGGAAATGCGTTGAAGGTGGAGAATAGGGGAAGACAAAAGGATAGAGGAAAGGATTTCAGGAACCATGGGAATTATAGGAAGGGAAGATCCAAATCCAGACTTGGAAATATAGAGTGTTGGAATTGTGGGAAGAAAGGACATCTGAAGAAAGACTGCAAGGCTCCAAAGAAACAAAGAGATGGATAGCAGGAGAGAAATCAGGAAGCAAATGTAACAGGTGATGTGTTATAATATGCTTTGATTCTTTCTGTTGATAATATTTCTGAGTCTTGGGTAGTAGATTCAGGGGCTTCATTTCATGCCACACCCCATAGGAAACATTTTCTAGATTATGTTCAAGGTGATTTTGGACAGGTTCATTTGGGTGACGATGCACCATGCAAAATTGTTGGAATGGGAAAGGTAAAAGTAAAGAAACGCAATGGAAGCCAATGGTTCTTGAAAGAGGTAAGACATGTTCTAGATTTAAGGAAAAATCTAATTTCAATAGGGCAATTGGCAAGTGAAGGTTGTATATCCATATTTACAGATAAGACATGGAAGGTCATCAAAGGATCATTGGTGATAGCGAAAGGAGAGAAGGTAGGTACATTGTATTTATGTACTGGTAATACTTACTCGTCTATCTCTTTAGCTTCTACATGAGTGGATACAACACTGTGGCATCATAGGCTTGGACACATGAGTGAGAAGGGGATGCAGATACTTCACAAAAGAAATTTGTTTCCAGATCTTAAACAAATTGATTTGGACTTCTGTGAGCATTGTGTTTATGGAAAACAAAAGAGAGTCAGATTTCTCAGAGTCAGAAAAGAAAAGAAGAGTGAAAGGTTAGATCTTGTGCATACAGATGTATGGGGACCAGCTCAGGTATCATCTCTTGGTGGCTCTCATTATTATATTACTTTTATTGATGATGCAACTAGAGAAACTTGGGTTTATTGCATTCGAAAAAAATATGATTTTTTTTATACTTTTAAGAAATGGAAAGCTTTGGTTGAGAATGAGATAGGAAAAAATTTGAAGTGTCTCAGATCAGATAATGGAGGTGAATATTGTAGCAAGGACTTTGATGATTACTATTCATACCATGGGATTCGTAGAGAGAAGACAGTTCCAACAACACCACAATAAAATGGTGTGTCAGAAAGGATGAATAGGACAATCATGGAGCGTGCAAGGAGTATGAGATTTCATGCTGGTTTTCCCTTATAGTTTTGGGCAGATGTTGTAGATACTACTATTTAATTAATAAATAGACCTTCAAGCTCTTTGGATGGTATAATTCCAGAGGAGGAATGGACAGGAAAAAAGGTAAACTATTCTTTTTTGAAAACTTTCAGTTGTGAAGCATTTGTCCATCTTGATAAAGAAAATATAACAAAGCTTGAGGCAAAATCCAAGAAGTGTACTTTTATTGGATATGGTGTTAATGATTTTGGTTATCGCTTATGGGATTATGAAAATAACAAAATCATTAGGAGTAGAGATGTCATATTCAATGAGAAGGTTATGTACAAAGATCAATTGTAGGGAAAGAAACAGGAAAAAGAAAAACAAGAATACACAGTGCTTGATGAGATCACTGAAAAATAAATTCCAAAGGAACCGAAAAATCAAAATGTACAACAACAAGTACCTCAAACACCTGCAAGTGTTGTTAGAAAATCTACCAGGTTAAGTATACCTCCTGAATGATACTCTCCTTCATTGTATTATTTATCGTTGATTGATTCTGGTGAACCAGAATGTTATGAAGAGGCAATGCAGGTAGACACCAAAAGGAAGTGGGAGCAAGGCATGAAAGAGGAAATGGATTCCTTGGTAAATAACCATAATTGGGACTTGGTTCAGTTGCCTCCAGGAAAAATAGCATTGCAGAATAAACGGGTTTACAAGTTGAAAGAAGAAGATGGAGGAGAAAAGCGGTACAAGGCTAGACTTGTTGTAAAGGGGTTTGCACAAAAGAAAGGTATAGATTTTGATGAAATATTTTCTCCTATTGTTAAAATGACTGAAATTAGAACTATTTTAAGTCTTGTGGCAGTAGAATATTTGCATCTTGAACAGTTAGATGTAAAAACAACTTTTCTCCATTGGGATTTGGAGGAACATATTTATATGCAAAAGCCACAGGGGTATGAGGTCAAAGGGAAAGATAATTTGGTATGCAGGTTGAAGAAGAGTTTATATGGCCTAAAGAAAGCTCCAAGGCAGTGGTATATGAAGTTTGACAGGTTTATGATAGAACAAGGTTATAGTAGATGTCATTCTGATCACTGTGTTTATTTTAAAAAGATAGAAAATGGAAGCTTTATTATCTTGATATTGTATGTAGATGACATACTTGTTGCAGGGTCTAATATGCAGGATATAAATGTGCTCAAGAAGAAATTAGCCAATTCATTTGCGATGAAGGATTTGGGTGCTGAAAAGAAAATCCTTGGTATGAGAATAACAAGAGACAGGAAAAATCGCAAACTGACATTGTCTCGGGGTGAGTACACAGAGAAGGTGTTGGAGAGGTTTAGAATGTAGAATGCAAAACTAGTTAGTACACCTTTGGCCTGCCATTTCAAATTAACTAAGGAAATGTGTCCTAAGGCACAGGAGGAGATAGAATATATGTCCAGGGTCCCATATTCATCAGCAGTTGGCAGCTTGATGTATGCAATTGTTTGCACAAGACCAGATATTGCACATGCAGTGAGAGTTGTGAGCAGATATATGAACAATCTAGGTAAAGAACATTGGGAGGCAGTAAAGTGGATTCTCATATACTTGAGAGGTACTGCTAATCATGCATTATGTTTTGGAGGTTCAGAAACTGTTCTACAAGGATATGTTGATTTAGATATGGTAGGTGATAAAGATAGCAGGAGGAGTACCACAGGGTATGTGTTTACTATAGGTGGAACAATAGTAAGTTGGATTTCAAAACTGCAAAAGGTTGTTTCACTTTCAACAACAGAGGTAGAGTATGTTACTGCTACAGAGGCTAGTAAAGAGATGATTTGGTTACATAGGTTTATGGAGGAATTGGGAAAGAAGCAAGAGAATAGTAGGTTGCACTATGACAATGAGAGTGCCATTCATATTTCAAAGAACTCAACCTTCCATTCGAAGACTAAGCATATATAGTTTAGGTACCACTTCATACGATCCGCCTTGGAAGATGGACATTTGAAGTTGGAAAAGATACACACTAGCCAAAATCCTGCAGACATGTTAACAAAGGGAGTAACAAGGGAGAAACTGAGTTCCTACTCAGTTTTAGTTGGTCTTCAAGAATGAAGATGAAGATGAGAAATTTGCCAGGTCCAAGAAGGTTCAGAGTCCAGCATATACAGCAGGAGTGGAGTTGTTGAGATCAGTCTCCAAGTGGGAGATTGTTGGTTGTGGAGCCTGATTATCTTCCTAATTAAGAGGTCTTTTACTTTCATCCGTGTTTATACCCCATGAAGTATTTACACCCCAGAAGTATGTACACTCTTCCACGCGGGGGAGTGCAGAGGGGGGGTACCCCCTCTGCGGGGTCTAGGGGAAAGTGGGCCCCCAACGGGGGTTCGAGGGAAGTGTCCCCTGATGGGGGTTTGAGGGCGAAGACTAAGCATATATAGTTGAGGTACCACTTCATACGATCCACCTTGGAAGATGGACATTTGAAGTTGGAAAAGATACACACTAGCCAAAATCCTGCAGACATGTTAACAAAGGGATTAACAAGGGAGAAACTGAGTTCCTATTCAGTTTTAGTTGGTCTTCAAGAATGAAGATGAAGATGAGAAATTTGCCAGGTCCAAGAAGGTTCAGAGTCCATCATATACAACGGGAGTGGAGTTGTTGAGATCAGTCTCCAAGTGGGATATTGTTGGTTGTGGAGCCTGATTATCTTCCTAATTAAGAGGTCTTTTACTTTCAGTCGTGTTTATACCCCATGAAGTATTTACACCCCAGAAGTATGTACACTCTTCCACGCGGGGGAGTGTAGAGGGGGGGTACCCCCTCTGCGGGGTCTGGGGGCAAGCGGGCCCCCAACGGGGGTTCGAGGGAAGTGTCCCCTGATGGGGGTTCGAGTGCGAAGCCCCCGAAGGAAAAATTGCCTTTTAAATGTATATTGTAATTTCATTGTAAATCTGGACCGTTCATTATAAGTTCGCAGATCTAACGATCGAGATTATGTTAGGGTTTTTTTCCCTAGAAGGAAACCCTCTTTTATGAGGGAAATGTATTGCGGCTATGGTTGATGGTGAGTATTGTATTCTGAGAGAGGAGACTTTGTGAGAAAGAAGAGGAAGTTACAACGGGTTTTGCTGTAGGTTGTATATTTTCATTTGCTGGATAATAATAAAGGAAGGACCTGGAAAATTCTCTAGTGGACGTAGCCCACACTGGGTGAACCACGTAAATCTGTGTCTCTATTGTATTGTGTATCTTCTGTGTTTTTTTTTCCGCATTTGTTTTATTTTATTGCTCCAGGTCCTATTTTTCTTACACTAAATGCACCATTACAACCCGCGTATACTTGCAAAAGTTGAAAAAATTAAAACGTTGCAAGGAATTCATTGAGATTATGGGCTATTGGGTAGTTTCCTAACTAATCCACTGCCGATAGCCCATCACCTAACCAAATAACCATCCTTTTGTCATATAAAAGGAGGTGTTGGGGTATCATTCCTAAGTTAAGCATAAGAACAGTGAAACTATGCCCGTTTCACATCCCCTCCTTGCCCCAAGCATTTGCAACCTTGTTGTGAGAATTGATTCAGAATTCCCCATTTTTCCCTTTTTCCTCCATCATGAGCCCATTCCATTTCCCAATAAGAAGGTTGAGAGGAGAAATATAGGCGAAGAGGAGCCTGGACCAGGATCTTGGAGTAGTAGCCGATACTCGTTGTAAGTAATCATTGTATTATCAATAAAAGAAGTACTTTTCCTGTCCTAGAACATGATGTGTCAAATGTTTGCATTTGTTTTATGTTTTTATTCTAACATATAACCCGTATTTATGTATGAGATGTATGATTTTAGTTCCATGTTTATCTTTCTTTGATTCCAAGCCAACCTTGGGAGGAGGTTTGCAGTTAGCAGAGCCTTCAAGCATGACAGGATCTACATCGGACACGGAGTAAAGGTACAGTTACCAGATCCTTCTTATTTTACTTTTCTTGCATAAGTCTTGGGTATGTTTGGGGGTAGTTAGAAAAGTAGGATACTTTTAGATGGTTGTGATCTGCCTATATTGTAAAACCTGGTGTCTCCATAGGGAGGTTTTTTCTACTAGCAATTTGGTTGGGTTTTCTTCCCTTTTTGAGAAGGGTTTCCCATGATACTTCTTGTGTTTTTGTGCATGGTGTTTCTTCTTGTGATCTTGGTTGCTGCAAAATTATTGGTTATGGTTAATTTAAATGCTAAAATGAAATTAAATTCATTATTAAAATTTCTTATAGAAAAATAAACATGGTATCAAAGCATAGGTCTTGAAGAATCCATTGCGAAAGCTACAAGATTTTACTAGTCATCCCTCCTCTTCTGCAGAACTGTACGACCCTCCTAGGGTTTCCAAAAAATCCATGTGACCCTCTTCTTTTGAGTGTTTCAGCATTTGGAACTTGGACATTGGGGATAAAACTACCATAGGAGTGTACAACCTCCTTCAATGCACCTCCAACAAGCCTCAGATTGCATTTCCAAGCATTTTGACTTTTTGGCCCAAGGGTTTCTAGGGTTTCTCTAATTTCTACAGAAACTTCAGAATCGGGGTTTCTGCAATTCCTTGAAGGAGCTCTTCATCTCACCAGTGTTCTCCTATATTTCAAAGGATTATTTTTGGAAATCATAAGTCCAACTAAACCTAAAATTTCTAGCCTAGCCCATCCGTTAGGTTTACTAGCCAAGTTGACAAGGGATTGTGAAGAATCCAAAAATGAGAAAAATCATAATGGGAGGAAATCTTGATGATTCAAGCAAAATCAGTTCCTGGAAAACAATACCTCAAAGAAATGAAGACATCAACATATCAACACCCTCATGTATCCACTTATATATATATATATATATATATATATATATATATATATATATATATATATATATATCATTGCCATGAGGGTAATTGCAGGACGAAGGAACCTTTTGTTGAATTCATAGATCCAGAGGGATCTTAGTGCATTCATAGGAATCAAACATTGAAAGTGAAGACTCCAGGTTTGATTGTTGTAATTGTCATTCCTCTAACCTATATTTCTAAATTTTTCTACATTACAAGTAGGTGTTGTAGATGGGACAAGAATCCTTAAAATTGTTTTGATTCTAGAGATGTACACGTTATTCTCCTTTAGGAGATATTATTGTTTTGGTTCCTCTTGTTTTCTTGTTCTAGATAGGTTAATAACAAAGGAATATGCTTATCCATTAGAGGGAGTCACTTGAATCAGAGGGAGTCAAAAAATATTTGAGAAAGAGGAAGAATAGAACCATCATTGAGACAACCAATGCAATAATGCATGATCATAATATTTCTAGGATTCCATGGGCAGAAGCATGCATGAAACAGTATATGTTCAGAATAAGAGTCTTCACTAGACTTTGAAAAACATAAATGCCGAAGAAGGATTCACCGAAATGAAGCCTAAGATTGAACACTTTAGGTTATTTGGGTACCCATTGTATTTGCATGTACCCAAAGAGAAGAAGTCCAAGCTAGATCCTTTAGAAAGAAAGGATATAGTGAATCTTTAAAAACATTCCATATCGACATCCCTGTTCAGATATAGATTGAGAGAAGAAGACAAGTTGTCCTTGAAGAAGATATAGTATTTCAAAGATCCATAGAATATCAGATAGAGATTGAAAATAAGACAATACCTTCTCCCCCTTCAACAATTCAGAGGGAGAAAAAAATTATTCCAGTTGTTCCAGTTGATATGTTCAGAGATATTATAGTAGGGAATAAAAGGGCTACCTAGACTCACTCTACAAGAGGAAGAGAAACATACAAGCCTCTCAAGGCACATGCTGAGGAAGCAAAAGAGATTTTTGAGCTATCCTTCAGTCTTGAGCCACTTGAATGATGTTGATCCTACTTGTCTTAGAGAAGCAACAAGAGAACAGGTATAGCAAGATGCCATAATAGAAGGATACTAGTATATCTTAAAGAATGATGTATAAGATATTATTCAGGGACCAGAAGGGAAGTCTGTGGTAACTTCCAAGTGGATCTATAAGATCAAGCATGCAGTTGATGGAAGTGTCAAGAAATACAAAACAAGATCTATAGCATGAGGTTTCTCACAAACAGAGGGAGTTTTCTATGATGAGACACTTGATCTAGTAAACCCGATACACTTCCATCCATACTACCATCCATGAGTTGGAAACTATATTAGATAGATATATTCTTGATGAGTTTGGATTTCAACAAAAATGTTGTTGATCCAAACCTATATTATTACAGTGTTGGTGATGAGAGCCTGATTTTGTTGACTTATTTAGAAAGCCTTGTTGTTGGATACAAGTAATCCTTGAATTTTGAATTTGAGATGAAGAATATGATTATGATGCACTACTTCTTGGGACAAGAAGTATGATAGAGGACCAATGAGATTTTCATGAGTCAAGGAAAATATACAGTGAAAATATTAAAGAAGTTTAGTATGATAAGAATGAAAAATCCACCATAATGGATTTTAAAAAAATATTGATGATTATTTAGACGAGATTGATCCACAACTGATTATATCACTGATGTATTTGGTTAACACCAAACTTGATTCATGCCATGCAATGAGTGTGCTTAGTCATTTCATGATTTAACTGAGACAGACTCACTAGACAACAACAAAACATGTATTGAGATATATGTGAGGAACAGTTGGATATGGCATGAGATATGCCTCTAGTGTGAAATTGAGTTTGCAGGATATGCCGATTCAGATTGAGTAGAAAAGTACAGTGGAACGAAAGAGAACATCCGGTTGATTTTATATCATGAATTTTTCCATGGTTTTCTGATGCAGCAAGAAAAAAAACTCTATGGCCTTAAGTACCAAAGAGACATAGTATATAGCAATGAGTGTGTGAAGCAATGTGGCTTCACAAGATTTTGATAGATTTACTTGACCATGAGATGGATCCTATGATGATAACCAAGAGTCGTGTATAAATCTCCATGAGAACCCAGTGTTTCCTTATGGATCGAAACACGATGAGATGAAATGTGTTTATATCAGATATATGATGCAGAGTAAAATCATACACATGCAGTACCTTCCTACACATGAGTAGATTGTAGACATCTTCACTAGACTAACATGGTGAAGAGTTCCTCCCTAGTTGAGAGGGAGTGTTGATGACTCCATCCAAGACAAAATTCAAAGTACATCTGTGTGATACTTAACATGATGAAGAATGCCTCCCTAGCTGAGAGGGAGTGTTGATTATTGCAACTATGTGAGACATTATCCAACTTACAAACCTGTGAGATGTGGATCATTGCAGCTATGTGAGACTTTCTCCAGCTTGCAAACCTGAGAGAAAGCCCCTAAGAAGGGTACGTGGTTCCTATCTGAGATAGAGTTGGAATGTAGAGATGACCTCCTCCATTCAGAGAGTTGAGAAGAACTCCAGATGATTATCCTGTGGGAAAGGCGATCTGCTAAGTTGGATGTGATTGTGGTTGAGCACAAGGTGAACATGTGAAATCCCAAAGTGTTGGGTGCATCTTCATGAGAACATAAATGAATATGATGTATTAGCCTCCTCTGAGCAGCAGAGTTAACGAGAAACTTCAAATGACTCTCCTGTGTGATGCAGTGGGAAAGAATATTTGTTGAGTGGATGTGTTTGTGGACGAGCATAGATGAATGTGTCAAGAATTGGTTCTTCTATGTAATGCAGTGATCCAGAGATATGGACATCCCTATGGATGTGCCCCTAGTGGATGAGCACTAGTGGGTGTATAAGATCCCTTGCTATATTGTTCAAGAGTCAGACCTGCCTGTAACCCTAATTTTAATGTAAAGGGTACAAGTTGGCCCCACCTTAATGTGATTAGTAATAAATGTAAAAGATAATTAATCTAGTTAATATTAATTATAATGTGACTTAGAGAGTTCGGCCCTGTTGTGCCAATAGACACTTTTGTTGATAGGAAAAGTCAAATATAAGTAAAGGAAGATTCCCCATTGTGGAATCATATCCTTCACACAAGTTTGGAAATTTCATAAAGTACACCTTCTTGGGAAAAGTGTGCACCTCTCTTGGGTGCTATTATTCTAGGGTTTGAGCACCCTCTTGTGTGCTAGCTTTTCTTGGCGGTGAAGGTATTTCTCTTGAAGAATATAGCAAAGTATTTGGCTGGGTTTTCTTCCCTTGTTGAGAAGGGTTTCCCAGGATACTTATTTTGTTCTTGTTTCTTCTTGTGACCTTGGTTGCTGCAACATTATTATTTATGGTTAAGTTAAATGCTAAAATGGAATGAACTTCATGCTTAACCTTGCTTATAGAAAAATAAACATCTAGAAGACATTCATTATATTACTCCCAAATTGGGGACAAGCCTACTTTGAGAACCATCTATAGTAAATGTTTTAGTCTCATAACACATACAACGCACCCATGATTTCTTAGCTAGAGGGATCTTCTTAGAATGTTGTTACTATTAATTTAAAAAATAATAATAAAATATTATATATATTAAATAAATAAATAAAACATTAAAACATTAAAAAAAAACAAAATAAAATACATATGCCAAAATATATCTATACCTATATATATATATATATATATATATATATATATATATATATTGATTAGATAAAAAACAAAATATAATAAAACATTATAAAAAAACAAAAAAATAAATACATATTCCAAAATTAAAACACATGTCCCACGCAATGTCATGACCTCTCCAAACCAAAACGTAGGATTACACACTAAAGCCATGATTTTTCATGTCGACCTGTGCCTACACCCTCACCACATTTGATTTCTCAATCGACAGAGAGTGATAGAGGAGGCCGAGAGAGAGCTAGGACAAAGAGCAAGCTAGGATGCCGACCGTCACCGCATTTGAGCTCTTAATCGACAAAGAGCGATAGAGGAGGCCAAGAGTGAGCTAGGAGGCCGAGAGAAATAGAGGAGCATTTATAGAGGAGGCTAGCTAGCCCTAGCGTGATAGAGGAGCCTTGATAGAGGAGGCCAGCCATCCCTAGCGTCGATAGAGAGACCAACAATGTCATCAAATTGGGTAATTTTTTCTAACATTTTAAAACCCTAAATCGAGAACTGAATAACACATTTTTCCTTGTTGCCCACTGTTGGGCTCCAAAAATGTCATACAAATATCACTCATTACCATACATTTTTCACCTATGCTTCCATTACATCACTCATTATTCACTACCATGTCACTTCATTTTCCCTATTATTCACCATTAATGGGTCTCTTTTATATTTTCCAAACATTATTTATTTTTAAGCATTTTTAAGAGAAATTCTTGATGAAAAATTAGAAAATAATATATTTTACTTCATATATGGAAAGTGGATTGTTTTTGTGACATGTGTAGGTGCCAAGGAAGCTTCCAAGACACCTTTATGTTGCCTTGAATGATCAAATTCGAATTTGATAAGATAAGAGATCATGATCTCATGGAGAAGATCAAGGACAAAAGAGGGTTATGTGTCTAGATGGTTGAGAGATGTATGGAACTAAAGAGAGATTAGTGGATGATCATTATGAGTTTGTTACTCATCCCATTGTATAAATAGGAGTAAAATCTCCTCCATTTGTAATCTTAAGCTTTGTAATCTTAGAATTTTGGAGTATGTAATCTTAGAAGCTTAGAGTTGGTTTGTAATGGAGATTTTGAAATAAAGAATCATACTTCGATTTTGCTTCTACATCTGAGTCTCCTTTGAAGTGGTGTTCTTGTGGAGTTATGGAGGGCCCCCATGGCCTCACTTGCATGCTTATTTGCTTATTTTAGGTATAACTCAATTTATGTTTTTGTTTGATTTCAGCTTTTAAGTTTTGTTAAATGTTCTAATACTGGAAGGATCTTATTTGAAAGTGTTTTTGTAAGAGAACCATAAGATCTCA
>ML787648.1:283239-307078 GCA_009831015.1 Picea engelmannii | reverse complement strand
AAGTTTTGTTAAATGTTCTAATATTGGAGGAGATCCTAAAATTCAGGTGTTCTTGTAAGAGAACCTTAGGATCTTGACAATTGTTAGATCTAGGTTTGATTAGTTGTTGAAAGAGATTTTGATGAATATGTTCTTGTAAGGGAACTTTAAGATCTCATACATATTAGGAATCCTTCTAGATCTATATATTTTAGGTAGCGCTTCTAAGTTTACCTTCCCGGGTTGACATTAAATAAACTCTAATTGACATCATCAATTAGAACTAAACACCCACCTCATAGCACACATCCATTTCTAATTGTTTTTCAATGAGTATACCAATTATCATAGTTTCCAATTTCAAATGGGATTGCATTGAGCACACATAATTCGTTCCTTCAAGCTAGATGAGTTAAGGTAGGAGTAGGGGATTAGAGAATATTGATAGAAAGAGATTAAGGAAACTAATAATACAAGTCATCAAAATAACTACAAATTCCAATTGAAGTTCCAATTATAAATACTTTCTTCTTTACAACTAATTAAATTACCTAAACTCGCATTCTAGGCCCTACATTTTCCTTAATTAAGCATCAATATAAACAACATGCATGTATCACTCTTGAATTTCCACCAAGAATTTTTCCTCCCACACCTCTTGACAATGTTTCCACTAGAGGGCCAAGGTTACCACATACCATTGTGATTTTGTTAACCCTTTTTCACATCGTCTCATGATTTTGTTGACCTACAATAACTCACGCATCACACTCCAATTCTCCCCACATGACTATGCCATCCTATCCATAATTTTAAAGATTCCCAAATCAAATGGGTCTTCCATAAAGAACTATGACCTATTAAGGAAATTTCAAGGAGTCCAATCACTACCTTCCCTAGAATGAGATGACTAGAGAAAGATATTATGGCCAAACCATATAAACTATAGGCTCAAGGGAGGGAATAAATTGCTCTCCTAGCCCACCCTTCAATCCAAATAAAACTAGGCATAGAGAGAATTTGGACTGGATTGGCATGATCTCATTAATCAAAAGCATTGACAATTGGTAGCAATAGAGAGTGTGACATATTAAGGGCCATAACCCATATTCCTTTTGATCCCATCAAACTAAGAATTATTGTAGATAGAGTCATCATGATTTTTAACGTTGATTAATGTAATGGGAGAAAAAAACAATGGAGAACACCTCCATTTTTCTTAATTGAACTTCATTCATGGATGCCCCCATATCCATAAGAAAATTATGGGATAGTTCCATCATTCTTTGAAATCGATGACATAGCCAAGGATTTTGAGATGTTTCCTAGTTTCTCGATAAGACTTTGTGATGTTTCCATGAACCTCTATAATTTATTTCACGCACTATCACATTCATCTACAAAATTCACTAATTATATCTCCCATCCTAAAGTGCATAAACAGTCGCAATATTCCATGTTGGTGCGAGGAATGTTGTGAACACTCAATTCCCCACCCTACAAAGTTGCAATGCATAACTGAGAAAAGAGAATGTCAATGTATTTGAAGAGCAGGAGAAGAATAGTGTGAGAAGAGAAGTGATCCACATTGCTTCTATAAATCTCTCCATTAATGCAAAAGGATTGCATGGAAGATGATAACATCTCCATTGAGCTACACTTGAACTCATTGTTCTACAACTCGGGGGATCCTAGGCGAGTACTTTATTATTTAGTAAATGCCACATAAAAAATTATGACTTAGATGGGAATTTCAACCACCATACCTTTTTCCACCACCATTGTGAAAGAGATTAATTCCCTCATGCAACCAAGGCCCTATAGCCTTCTCTAGGAGAATAATCCCTTATTGGATTCAAAGACCAGAACAATGCATATTCCTTGTCCTTGACCCTTACAAAACTTGATTTGAGACTTCCAACATATCTATGCCAAGTGTAAACATATTCATCCCGGAAACTAGGTCCCTCTAGGTAAGTCAACCTTGGTGACAAATAGTATTTTTATTCAAGTTATCTCTCCAGGACAATTTTTTTTTTTTTGTAAGTTAGAGTTTGTATTGAATTTTTAAAAAAGTTATAGATGACTATTGTTCCTAATCATATGTGGCAGTGGTTCCCTTCTGGGAAACCACCACTGCCCTTAGGTCCAAAAAAAATAGTGTTGTTCCTAATCATACGTGGCAACGGTGACCTTCCGAGAAACCACCGCTGCCAATTGTTCAAAAAATATATTAGGCCATGTTGATGCCACGCAGGGAAGATGCTAATAGCCAAAAGTAAACAAAATGAGAAAAAAATAAACATGGAACATATATAAAGAATTAGAAACTTGGTCTATTCCTTGGCCCAGTGTAGACCTTTCACACCTGTGACTTTCCCTTGTCCCAGTCCGCCATTGCTTGTCGAAGGTCCTGGAGGAAGGCCATCAACTTGTCAACCCACCTCCAGCGACCAGTGTATCTGTGCTTCATATCAGGTCCCTCGGGTCCTTTTTGATGTCTCTCAGGTCTCTTTTGAGGTCTATGAAGGTGTCCATGTCCTCTACGCAGTCCTGGCATCTGTCACCAATAGGGCGTATGAGGGGTGACAACAGGGAGGCCAAGTAGGAGGAGGGAGAGAGGGTCGGGATAGAGGTGTTGGGAGGGTGGCGAAAGGGGGAAGGAGGAGGTGGAGGACGTCGAGGTGGGGAGGGGGGAGGAGGCACGTAACCCAATGAGTTTCCAAAGGTGTCGAACCACTCGACCCTACAATTGTAGGGATTCAAGAGGGGGGAAATATCTGTGGTGGTCTCAAGGAGTGGTGCATCGACTAGAGCCAAGACAGGGAAAAGATTAGCCTTAGGAGGATGAATGGGAGTGGGCAAAATGACTAGAGCCAGGACAGGGAAAAAATTGGCCTCAGAAGGATGATCAAAGATGGGCACATCAATTGGAGCTAGGACTGAGAGAAGTTCAGCCTCAAGAGGATGGTTAGGGGTGGGAAGATTCCTCCCCCTGGCCTCATACCATGTGGCACCCCTTTTGGCCTTACCTCTAATGTTTTGGCATGTTAAAATCCAACAACGACCTTAGAAAGAGGACACATAGGATCAATTGACCTGGAGAGGTGAGGCCCAATATTGCATTCCTGTGAGCCAAATGGAGGTTGCACCAGAGGGGAGGCCGAAAGGTAATCAGGTTGATCAAACTGGGAGGGGGCGAGTGGTGATCTGCATGCTCAGGAGCGGATTTAGGAATGCCTATGAGGAAGAGTAGAAGTGACCGAGGAGGTACCATGCACAACACCATGAAGGTGCCCACACTCCATAGCTTCCGACTTGTGTGGATGAAGGTTTGTGTTGGAGGTTTGTAAGGTGGTGGCAGCAAGATTATGTCCATGAGGTGATGGAAATGGTAGGACAAGACTTGTCGAACACCAGGTGGCCTCCCTGTAGTTTGATTGCTTGTTGAACTTGGAAGCACCCCATCCGAGGGTCGATCCTTGGTGTTTTTTATGTTTCTGCAAGTAATAATTGTGGGGTGGGAGTGATTAGAGGTGGGGGGGCACACAAAGACTCCCTCCTCCAGCTCGAATTTGACATTTGCCAACAGGTTAGCCACTTGATTTGTTGTTCTTTGTACATGGGAAGGGTAGATTACCCAATGTGGCTAGAGGGTGGATTT
Source organism: Picea engelmannii (assembly GCA_009831015.1). Lineage (NCBI taxonomy): Eukaryota > Viridiplantae > Streptophyta > Pinopsida > Pinales > Pinaceae > Picea > Picea engelmannii. Next base: position 303,435 of record ML787648.1, on the reverse strand, counting down.
GATTATGAGAATTCCATTCATAAGTCTCCATCCTGGATAAAGTTCCTCTGGTTCATCCCCATTAAGGATATGGGAGAAAATATTTATGACAATTTTTGAGTCACCCTCGATGATGATAGGAAAGAGATATTGTTCTGTGGCCACTTGTAGACCACCAAAGATTCCCCATACTTCTACGACGTTATTGGTGTTGTGCCCAATATTTCCTATAATGATGTGGAGGATTTCCCCTTTGTTGTTGTGAATGACAGCTCTATAGCATGTAGGTCCTAGATTCCCTCTGGAGGCCCCATCAAAATTTAATTTGTGGCACCCTGTAGGTGGAGCTTCCCAATGAGTGGGGCTAAGATTACAACTAACAGCGGTGGGAATTGAGGGGTGGAGGTTGAGCTACCAGGTGCTAAGGATGAGACTTTCATTCGAGGGGTAGTTTAAATCCTGAGCCATCCAGGGATGGAAGGAGATTGTTTCATTGAGATTAGAGTGGATTGTGGTCCAAAATTCTTGTCAGGTCCTGGTCACTATTTGAAAGGTTCGTCTGTTCCTTTATTTCCAAATTTTCCGGATAATGAATCCCGATAAAAGCTTCCAGATTTTGTTGAGAATTGGGGATAAAAAAATTGAGCTTCGCCATCCTGCTATTGTTTCCTGGAGTCCCATGCGATTTATGTCCGTGGTTCTCATTAGGAAGGCGTTGTGGTCACAGATGCATGAACTATAGGTGCACAGGTTTAGGAGATGATTTTGAGTTTCCTCCTCTGAGATGCATAACTGACACCAGGAAGGACTGATGAAGCCCCTTTTCCTTAGTTTGTCCCAAGTGAGAATGATGTTGTGCGCAACTAGCGAGAGGAAATTGCTAATTTTCGGCCAAGATTTTGCTGCCCAAATTTTCCCCCAAACCTCTTCCCGGTGTAATGATTTGTGACTTGCTCTTAGGTGGTACGCTTCTTGAATGTTGAAGGTTCCTGTGGTGGAATGTCCCCATATAAGGATGTCATCTCCTTGTTGACTTATAATTTTCTGTGAATTGAGGTGAGCCTGCAAAGGTTGGATATTGAGATCAGTGGGAATGTTCAGTTCCTCATTGTTGTTGGGAAAAATACCCTACAGACTAGAAAACTAGGGTCGGGCTTGCACGCAGATTTTGACCAAAAATAAATTACTTTTAACCTACAACCCAAGATTAAAACCCCTCTTTCACAGTAAATGCATGAAGAGAATCACTAACCTTTTTACCGACGTTCGATGTAGATCCTCCGTTGCGCTTTGACCACTTGCTTGTGTTTCTCCTTCCACAGATATCCTGCAATCAAGACAAATACCAACTACACATGCATGCTACTTCTCTACTCAAGGGTTAGAAATCAAGCATAAATTCATCAAATCACAGATAACTCATGCATTGGGACGGGAAAAGTATTCTTTTTATTAATGAAAATGAATCAACTTACAACCAAAGCTGAGATCGACCACTGCTCCTTGAACATGATCCTGGGCTTCTCTTCTTTGTCCTCCAACTACTTTGCGTTAAATCTCCTTTGGCATGAGGAAAGGCTAAAGGGTTGGGACAATGGATTACATAAATGGGTAGAGTTTCTTCGCTATAATTTTTCCTCTTCCAAATGGTACCCCTACCCCTTCTTTTATAGGCTAGAAGGAGCTAGGGTTTTGGATGAACCCTCGGCCATACATGGCCGGGAGTTTCAGTTAACTGACCCATATCTTTTTTTTCCATCGACAACTTTCCTCTTTTCATGCTTTGTTAGGTACACGCGGGTTGTAGTGAGCCAGCCAGCATGCACACGCATGCAGTAATGGGTTAGGGCGCGTGGGCCTTGACACAAGAGGATTTCCAAAGAGTTGTTCAGCAGATGTTTTGGCAATGAAGGGATATGAGTTGGCCTGATGCCAGGTAAGCATGTGTGGTGCAATTTAGGGTTATAATAGATGCCCCCTAATGTGTGAGGTCACAAGAGAATCTAATGGCCGAAATACATTACCAATCTTTTACCAATCTTTACTGATGTGCTGAATGAGTGAGCCCAAGGATCAGGAACTAGGAGGTCTCATCTACAAAATAACAAATGTCTCACCGAGGCAGGCATACCCATTCTCAGGATAAAATAGAACCATGGCTACCAATCAAATACACTGTAGATCCATGTCAAATAACTATAAAGAGTAGCCATGAATAATACACAGCGGAGCTACATCTCGAAATCAGAAAGATATACATATAGAGTACCCATCTTTCAAAAGATGATTTGGCCTGATGGCTGTACTTCAGAGCTCAAGAAACAACTTCAAAATCTTCTAAAACTCAGGTAGGAGTGTAATATGAGTGTACGACTGCACTACCCAGAGGTCTTCGACGGCTCGTTGGTTGTGGACTTGATAATCTTGATGTTCGGACTGAAGGCTTCAATGATTTCGAACAAAGACTTGATTGAACTTTCAGGATGGTCGGGTATGCGGACAAGAGACATATTGCAGAGGGGCTGACTCAGGATTAGTAAAAACTTCCCTTGGACAACAACACGACAAGTGATAAGACTCAGGCAGCATATATGTTAATCATAAGTCTACGAAGCAGGAGGCAATGCAAACTCTCCATATGTTTGGAAGAGTAACCAAACTGTGGAGGACACAACTCTATATAGCGAGAAAAGCTTCCTAAGGTTGTACTACATCCCATAGTATGATAATCAAACGGAAAGATGTGCATTATCCAAGGGCGACTCAATATGCTGCCAATAAAGAAAATACCTTTCCCATCCTCTTTTTGGGGTGTATTTGATTTTTTTGTTCTTTTTGATAATTTTTGAAAAAGAATAAAGGAATATTATGTTACAATGGAGGAATGAGTACTGAAAACATACAAGCTCAAGGCACAAGGACAAGACTGATGTTCTGGTAAAATGATACTCGGGAAAAATCCTCCAGCGGCCAAAGGTGTTAATACGCCGAAGAAAACTGTCACAAGTCTGATGGATAAGGTATGCAAATGCGGTTGATAGAACACACAATGGTAACGTCCTTCGATGTAAGTTTAACGAGCCGAGAGAAGGTAAGCTCGGTGGTTTTTCATATTTAGAGAGTCTGAAAAAGCATAAAAGGAGACTCCACTGGGGTACCTTTTTCGACAATAGTCTATTCGGTTCGAAAAAGGGATAAACTAGCACCGATTAGACGTCAATTCAAAGCTATTTTAATGAGTGTGACAAGGACAAGATCACTCAGCTATTTTTTCACTTTGAAGGAGTCTGAAAAAAGCTTAACTATAGACTCCGTCAATAATATTCTTCTAGACCAATTTAACGAGTGTGAAAGAATAAGGTCACTCGGTGATCTTTTCAATTTTAGGGAGTCTGAAAAGAGCTTAACTATGGACTCCGTGGGGGTTTATTTTTCGTAAATTTAGTCCCTCAGGCCCGAAAAAGGAATAAAATTATACCTGAGAGTACTCTTCTAAAGAATGAGAATTCGATAGAGTATACCTTTGTTCGTACAGTTGACCGTCAGGACCGAAAAGGGGTAAACTACCACCGGACAGACGTGACTTCAAATTTCAGTTTAATGAGCATGAAATATCACAAGATCACTCGACAATATTTTCATTTTTAGAGGGTCTGAAAAGGGCTTAAAAGGAGACCCATTATTTTTTGGGAGTTCTGAGGGTAAGACAAAGAGTGAAAAAGACTCATGCAAATGAGGCTCAAACTCATATTCAGGAAAGACTATACGGACTCCCGAGCCTACAGTGTTGTTAGAAACGGCATGGACACCATAATGCAACCAGGACCTACCTAGGGCATCCATGTTCTGGTAAGATCTACCACCCAGTTGCGACACTTCTAGAGCAGATATGACGGTTCCATGTCAAAACCATATGGGATCGATCCTATAGCATAAGAAAAAGGCAACGAGATGCAAAATTTGGGGTGGTATCCTAACCTATATGATCAAGTTGATTTTTGAAAAAAATAAAAAAAATTATGGACCGTCAATATTTTTTCGAAACTCAAAAAAAAAAAATGTCCCAATACCTGATCAAATCCATCCCATATAACTCCTGGATCACTCTAAATGGTTTTTGATATAAAGAAACTGATAAGTGGGCCCAAAAAAGTGACAAAAAGAGGCCAAAAAGTCTATAAATAGAAGCTGGCATCTCATTATCACCATTGCTGATTTGGAAATTGACTCTAGAGCCAAAAGGCCCCCTTTGCCAAAGATCATGATTCTGGGAGCTACAGTGGACGAAACGGAATTCTCCTTGGACCAAGTAAGTACAAACTCCCTTATCTAGCTAATCAATACTTCATTTTCATCATTTAAGTTATTTTTTGGGTGGGCGTCGACCTTAAAAAGGTCGGCCCTAGGTACACGCGGGCTATCCAGAGATAGCCCACATGTACATGCATGCAAAGTAAAGCCTGCACGCGTGTACACACGACTGTCACCTCTACAGACCGCGTGTACCCCCCCCTATTGATGGAAAAGAAAATGAAAAGAAGTATTGACCCTCTTTTACCTTGGTGTGTTGGCAGGATGTATGTCCAGTGGAGGGAAAGGGAGCATGAGGCAATCATTGAATTGGTTGCTGCAGATATGAATGTTGTGGTCGTGTTAATGCAATGCGGTTTACTCAAATTCTTCCTATGTCTGTTTATGCATGCGCAACCAAGGCTACTGAATGCCTTGATTGATTACTGGCATCCTGACGCAGAGGCATTTATGCTATAGGGGAAATCCTTGGTGCCCACCACCGAGGACATTTACTTTCTGACTGGCCTCTCAAGGAGAGGGGAACTAGTCAACTTCCAGACTTTTCCTGTGGGGCCGAGCAAGATCTCGGAGTTGATAGCTGAGTACTGTGAGGCTGGGACCGATCGTAGAGGTTCCCAGGTACCCATTAGCAATATTACCAATTTAGCACTACATACTATCTTGTTTCTTATTGGGGGGATTACCGGCTCAGCAACCGTGCATCAGGCTTCGCACGCACAGATGAACTGTGCTATCCAGTGCATGAATGCACAGATTTTTGATTGGAGTACCACACTGCTGGAGTGTATGAAGAGGCAATTGACATATTTCCGACAACAAACACAGAGGAACTTCGGGTTCGGGACTATCCTATGTTCGTTCTTTTTTGAGAGAGTTCTGTGTTTCAGTCCTCGGGTTGTAGTACGAGGACATCTGGCCTCTTTCCCTGCAGTGTGTATATGGGCAGTGTTACTGCCGTGACAGGGTGGTGGAAGGACCGTTGAGGCCTTCGATGATGACTTTTTTGCTTGGATGTCATGACAGATCCCTGCTATCGAGGACTACCCATATGCGGGGATAGACTTCTCTAGAGATCCAAAGATACCCGTGCCTTCTGGTGAGGAGCGAGGGGAGATGGGTAAGTCTCCACCTTTGTAGTTTTTTTTTTGTTTGCATATGTAATTTTTATGTCTTTTTTGATATATATATCATTTTTTTGTATGCCAGAGTATTTGACGGGTAAACATTTATTGCATGCAGATGTGGGACCCGTGCAACCTGCCAATTATGCACGGAACAAGCGTCGCCCACGGCCCGAAGTCGTGGCTACCACCGCTGGTGGAGTACTAGTAGCAAGGAACCTCCCAGCAGGAGAGGCCGAGAGGGTCCTTAGGCAAATTGAGTGGAACTTCATTGCGCTCACTCGCACAGTCCCGATGGCAGAGATAGAGGACCTGTCACCATCCATGCAGCCTCATGTTGTGAGGGAACCTCGGACATGGGTCCGATTGTTTAGGCGTTTAGCCCATGCTGTAGATGATTATAACAGGGCTCATAGGCCCTAAACAGATTTAGACTTTTGATGTGCCACGAGCACCTACTTGTATATATATTTTTGAGGGCATAAGCCCGATGACTCGTTACTGTTCCCATTTTTGAGGCGTTTGCGTCCATCTATGTACTCTGAGGATTTTATGATGTTTATATATGGTTTTTATCTTTTTTGTGTCTTATGGATTCTATGTGCAAAAATGTATTTACATGTTTATGTCCATGTTCTTTTTATATGTGGGCCAAATGCTAATCTAAAATTTGATTAGCTAGAGTATCTGTAATTTGGTTTAATCTTCTAGGAACATGAAAATATGTAATATAATCAAAGTTGCATTCTAAGAGACGCACCCTAAGGAATCGTCGGTGTAACGTTGGATCATGAATCCGATATATTCTGTTTAGCTGCGACACAACCAGTTGAGCATCGAGATAGACCTGGAGATGAGAGATACCCAATGACAAGGCGTCACGAAGCAACTCAATAACTGCACTATACTCGGCGACATTATTTGTGGTGTCACCTAAGCATATACCTCCGGAAGATAACAACTGACCTTGTGGTGTAAAGATTACCCAAGCTGCGGAGGCAAGCCTCTGCGTGTGTCAACTAGCACCATCCGCATACCCAACGAACACCTCGGACTCACTTGACATCTTCCATATTGACGAAAGATAACATCAATGACACGTCCATAACACTTTTAAAAGAAACGTAAAAAGTAATAGTACAAAGACTATACATATGTTACAAAAAGTTACGCACAGTGACCTGTCTATGAGAAATACTTCTTGATGTAGAGCCCATTTCTAGGCTCCGCCAAAGCATTCCCTTCAAAATCAACCAAACGATAAGCGCCCTTTTTTAATACCTCTTTTATAATGAAGGGTCCAAACCACATGGGTTTAAACTTTCCTGCCCCCAGGGGGTCCTTGTCTTGGTCATAGACCAAGACAAGGTCACCCTCAGAAAAAACCCGAGGACGAATAGACCTATCATATTGACACTTGTCCTTATGTTTATGAGCCTCTTTGTCCAGGGCCCCGTCGCGATGCTGCTCATCAAGCTGCTCCAGGTGTACTAACCGTTCTTCAAGTGGAGAAGTGTCTGGCAATAACTGTACTACCAATTTCAGAGATGGGATTTGACATTTGATGGGCAAGACTGCCTCCAGCCCGTAAACGAGTTGGAAAGGTGAGAAACCGGTTGCAGTCTTAATAGATGTTTGGTAATCCCATAATGCCAAATACAACATCAAATGCCAATTTGACCTGGCTGAGTTGATAGTTCGCTATAGAATAGTCTTAAGAGTTTTGTTTACAGCTTCCACCTACCCATTGGCTTGGGGGTAGTAAGGTGATGAATGTTCCTGCTGTAACCCAAGATTTGATGTTAATTCAGACATCATTTGGTTCTGAAAGTGACTTCCATGGTCAGTGACAATCTCTCTCGGGACGTCGAACCGTGTTATAATCTGGTTGAATAAAAAGAGAGCTGCAGTCTCTCCATCATCTTTAAACATTGGCATATCTTCGACCCACTTAGTGAAGTAGTCGACAACTACGATGATATAGCGGTGCCCCCTTGCTGATGGGGGGTTGCATGTAGTGTAATCAATCCCCACTTAGTGAAGGGACCAACTGTGATGACAGGAAACATAGGAGTGGGATGTGCCCTCATCTTTCGAGAGAAGACTTGGCATGGATGACACTTCTTGACCGATTCGATACAATCTTTGATAAGTGTCGGCCAGAAGTAACCTGCTCATAGAATCTTTTGGGCTATTGCCAACCCAGATAAATGACCGCCACAAGATCCAGTATGACAATCATTGAGCACTATGACGGCCTCCTCATGAGTGAGACATTGACGCAAGATGCAGTCTACACCTCTCCGATACAACGTATCATTGAGTATGAGATAATTCTTAGCCTGATGGCATATCCGCCGATGCTCGTCACGAGAAGCAAAGGTGGGGCACTTCAAAGTCTGGAGATAGATAAGTATATCTCCATACCAGGAGTCTGATGATTCAATCAAAAACATATCCCCCCGGATAGGCGATTCTTCAGGCACAACGTCACCTGACTTAACCGGAAGTTCCGAAATAAGTTCTGCGAAGACCAATGACTTCTTGGATTTTGCTGAAACGAAGTCTAAGTCAAATTCTTGGAGGATAACCATCCATCTACTGATTTTTCTGCCTATAACTCATCGTGTCAAAATGTACTGGAATGGATTCACGACAGCGATGACAGTGGTCTTGTGAAACAGAACATAGTGACGGAACTGTTGAATAGCATGAACTACTGCCAACGCAAGTTTTTCGAGATGGGAATAATTAAGTTTCGGTCCTACGAGGCCTCGGCTCAAGTAATAGATCACGTATTCTAAAAATGAATTGTCTTCCTGAACTAAAACCATGCCTATAGTTGACTCTGCGGCAGCCAGATATAAGAATAAATCTTTGTTATAATTAGGTGGCCATAGCAGAGGTGCGGTTGTAAGGGCATGTTTTAATGCATCGAAAGAGCGTTGAGCGGCTTCGTCCCAGAAAAAGGGAACATCTTTCTTCAGTAAACGCATAAATCCCTTGGTGATTTCGGCATAGTTGGCGATGAAGCGTCGTAAGAAGTTCGCCTTGCCTTGTAGACTTTGAAGTTGTAAGATTGTGCGTGGGGGGGGGCAATTGGCTTATTGCCTCCACCTTAAGAAGATCGACCATGATCCCTATTGTTGATATGATGAAACCTAACAAACGTCCTGACGTTACACAGAAGTGGCACTTGTTGGGATTCAAGCGAATCCTGAAGTAGCGACAGTGTTTGAAGATTAGTCTGAGGTGTGCAGGATGATACTTTCACTTGCGAGAGCATGATGCTAAATCATCTAGATAAGCCTCGACTATATGTTTGAGGTCATGAAATGAAAAAGACATGACCCGATGGAATGTGGCTCCAACATTTTTAAGGCCAAAAGGCATCTTACGATAGGCGAATGTATCCCACGGAAAAATGAATGTCATTTTGTGTTGGTCTTCAGGTTTGATTTGGATTTGATTATATCCCAAAAAACCATCCATGAACGAAAAGGCTTCACAACTGGCACATTCATCAATGATCTGGTCGATAAATGGCGTTGGAAATTTATCTTTTGGACATGCCTTGTTCAAATCATGGAAATTGGTACATACACGAATCATGCCTTGTTTTTTATTGACCGGCACAGGGTTTGACACCCATTGAGTCAAATGAATAGGATAAATGAGACCTTCCTTAAGAAATTTCTCAACCTCAATATTGATGGTTGTTGCTTTCTTAGGATTGACTGGACGAAGTTTTTGTCGAACAGGTTTGGCATCAGGATACATTGTGATTTCATGTTCAACTATTTTCGGATCGATACCTGGCATTTCCTCATAAGACCAGGCAAAAATGTCATGAAATTATTTGAAAAGATCCGTGTAAATCTGAATCTATTCAGGGGAGAAATCCACTTCGATGAAGACATTCTTTATGACACCAGGGTTTCAAGAGATATTGATAGGTATAGTTTCAGCGATAGTCACCATATTCCCCTCAGCATAAATTTCCTATCTAGCTAAGAGATTAATAGGACATGGCTGATCTCCCTTCATGGTGATAGTGAATTCTCCTACCTCGATTCAGCTTAACTCTGGGAGGAAATATGATCTGTGATGAAGATCTTCCCAAGGTTTGTCCGGACTAGTCATTGCTTCGATTACGGCTTCGTCAGAAGGTAAGACTAAGTCTAATGAATCAATGTTAGCAAGAGAACCCTGAGCCCAAATAGGCTCTGGAAGTGGATCTAACTCTTGTGTGGGAGTTGGATCAGGGTTAGCTGAAGCTTGTTGGACTAAAGAGTATGCTACTTCAATGGTCGACAAGGGCATGGACATGCCGGGGTGCCCTATCTCATCCATCGTGGCTTATGGGGAAGGAAGAATCCAAGGATCCTCAAAGTAAGTCGTGCAGAATGACGAAACTTGAAAAATCTCAACCTTATGGTGATTAGATATAAAATTGACATCATCATGAGGAGGTGGGTAATTGAAGGTGCCCATCAAGGATGGGCACAAACCAAATCCTATGTTAACGACACCTGGTTGAGGATTATCAATCATGGGAACCGTGGATGCCCCCAAAGCTGGGTCAGGTCTAGAGAAGGACCGTTGATCGATGGTCACTATCCGACCCTCATGTGGAAACAACAAGACTCAGAAAAATGTAGCAACCACAACTTACATAGCATAAGTCCAACTCTGACCTAACAAGAGGTTATAGTCGAGGGGAGAATCGACTACCTCTACCTCGACGCACACGGTCTTCCCTCCTAACTGCACAGGGAAAGAAGGAACGATGCCATGTGGTAGAAAAGAACGACTGTCGAACGCAGTGAGGAGAGTAGGTGATGGAGACAAAGCAGGCTGGCCAATGGCCTTCCAACATGCTAATGACATAATGCAAGTCGAGGCGCACTCGTCGACCACCGTGTGAAAGATATTCCGTGTAAAATTTTTCATGGGATGAGCCACTACTATCTGAAACACTACGTGGTAAGGTAGATGAGGTTTTAATTCGGTTGTATCTAACATGATGGTACGCAAGTTACAAGTCTCAGTAGAGCCTAAAGCAGTTAACAAGGATTTCCTCTGAGCAGGGCAGCTTTGGAGGACTTCCAAAGTAGACATAGCACAAGGGGTTTGTGATAAATCCTCCACCACAGAGTAATTTTGGGCGGCCCTTGCGTTTGGGTTGTGAGAAGATTTCTTAAATGCACCCTTTGGAATGCGTGTCATTGTTTCTCCCAACATCTTCTCGATCTGTAGAGGAAGAGATGGGAGCTCAGCTTCTTTACCCTTCTTAGAAGTGTTTGGTTTACTATAGTCATGCGTTCTAGTCATTATGAAATCATCACCCCTAACCATATATACGTTTGCAGATGAGGGATTGTTTGGAGGAGGGAAGGATTCTTGACTACCCCCTTCTGCACTTGTAGAGGCTTGAGTTAATTTTTTCCCATGTTGAAAGGGATTAGTCAACACTGCTTGTTGTTGCTGTGTGACAAACTTTTGGGCCTCTGCAAGTCGAGGACAAAGATGGGTCGGGTGGTCTTCCGCACACAAGTTGCACGGATACCTCACCTTCCATTTTTCCATGGTGTCCCCGCCAGCATTATCAGTGGGTTTTTTATCCCCCTTACCCTTCTTTCGTTGTTTTTTCTTCCCTTCAGGCTGCTGGGTGGCCTTTGGGTTAGTCGACTACATGGAGTGTACTTCCGACATTTGAGTAGGAGGAGCAGCCAAAGCAGTGGTCTGGTTGGCCACTGAGTGATGTATAGATAATTGTTGCAATCGTTTTGTCAATTGCTCAACGGGATTAGTTTGTGCTGAACCAACAATACCATCGGCAGGTGGTCTAGCTCTCTGTCTAGTTTTATCTAGTATCGATCGTGGTGCATCTGGAAGGATGTTATATAATAAACTAGACTGAGAGTAGATGAGCTCAAACTGTTGAGCCCTCATTATGGCATCTTCTTCGGAGAAAACTCCGGAAGTCGCGACATCTTTGGATAATTGTGGGACCAGAGACTTAAGGAACCACTCCAGCAGGAATGCTAGTGGGACTGGTACTTTGATTAGACTCTTCCGACGTCTCCACTCTCGGATATGATCATAGATATGGTCCACTGTTGTCTGTTCGAAATTGGCAAGAAACTCTATGCCAACATCGTATCTCACAGGTAACTGGAAATGGTTAAGGAAGGCCATCACCAGTTCGCCGAAAGAAGAGTATCTAGAGCGATCAAGCTCGATGTACCATTTCGTGACACTCTCGATAAGAGTGCATTGAAACAATCGCAATTGTACGGAGTCATCTTTTAATGAGTTAGATGAACACCAAAGATGGAAGGTAGTCACATGATCACCTGGATCTTCATTAGGCTTGGCCTCAAACTTTGGAATGTCTAAAGGCAACTTCGTGGGCATAGGAGGCCAACGTGGATCGTGACAAATAGGATCATTTAACAACCTTGTCAAATATAGCAAGTGTAATGTCGCCAGGAATGGTAGTTTGGGTTTCTGCTGATAACCTAGTAAAAAGGGTCCTGGAGTTTGATTGGCACTAGGTTGCCAGGAAAAGTTTGGTTGCTGGCCCGAATTCTGGTAGAAACCATGGCCCTGACCAACATAAGGATTTTTCATCTGTGGAGACATCATCGACTGTTTTCCCATAAAGGACATAGGATGTTGGGCATTCATCGTGTTTGACGGACTTTGGGAAGGATTACCCCATGCCGGTCCTCCTGGGAGAGGCATAGTAGTCTGTCTAGGGTTCCATTGACTATGGAAAGAATTACCCCAGAATGACATTCCAGAGGAGGGAATTGATCCTTGTCCTAAATTCCAAGGTCCTGCTATATGTGCCCCCGACGCAGGAATAATACCCTGCGCCGAAGTAGACTGTCCAAAAATGGAAGTGCCCCCAGACGGGAAAGCAGTGGATGTGAAAGTGTTGTTACCAAATGTACCATTCCAAACAAATGGTGATGAACTTACCGGCATAGTGTGCGCAGGTGTTTCTTGACTCCCGACTCCAAATAAACTAGTGTGTGCAGGCTGCCTGACGAACTACTGATGCAGACCACCAAGTGAAGGGGACGAAGGAGAGATATGACCTCCAGCGTAAGGAAAAGTGTTAAAAGGGATAGAAGTGCCCCCAAGTTGACCTTGCAGAGGAGAATTAGAGCTCCCTTCCCCCAGACCCAAAGTCTATAAAGTGGAGTGAGTGAGTGCAGAACTTGTGCCCGAACTAGGCATACCGTATGAGAACGGAGGGCCTGTCGCACTAGGTGTGAAGGGAGTTGTGGTCGCCGCCATAGATGGAATCAGACCATTGTGCGATGTAGTTGTGGCCGAGACCATGGTGACTCAGACTGATGACGGTAAGTTAGGAGATGCTTCTCATGTGGTAGCAACTGTGGTGGGAATGGAAGAATTCCCAGAGGAAGTAACAACGTTTGTTTCCATAGCTGTGTGAGGCACTGACAGGTGTTCATAAAATTGGATTGGTACAATAACTGATGGCCATGTATCAGTGGTTGGGGTGTCAACCAAGCCAAGATTGGTGGTTGATTCCTCCGGGAGTTGTTTGGGCACAATGGTTTGTAACCCGGTCGCTTCAAAAGACCCTTGTTGGTCTAGCTTCCGCCTCAATGGTGGCGAGGGTGGCTCCAGTATAACCGGCGGCAGGCCCAGAAGCCTTCGTGATCGGTGGAGCTCAGGATCCTCCACTGTGTGAGAAGATCCAAGACATGCTAAGGTATTCTACACGTTCAAACAGTAACACACACTAAAAAGAATCCCCTAAGAGATAAGACAAGCAAACACTGAACTAGTTGGAAGAGCAGTTACAACAACCAACACTAGAGCAACTTACCGGTGCAAGTGCAACTCGAACACGGAAGCACCCTCTGAGTATAATCTGCAAAGCTTGGCCCGATGTCTGTCCTAGGTACCGCGGTATACCCCCTCAGTCACATGTGTATGTCCCTAAAAAGATTGGCAACTAGGTTGCCAGCACGCAAACAGTCACCAGGCGGGTATAGTCGAAAGTCGGGTAGACCACAATGAGCAGGGTATCAAGCCTGAAACCTATCAAGGGTATTGAGATAAAATGGTCCAGAAGACAACTGAGGACCTCAAATGGATTCGATACCCACGAAGCCCCGTGGCAAATGAAAATGATGGAATCCCAAAACAAGCCCTCGATATGTGTTCTCCACTACGTTTGGTCCGGTTTTGGAGGGGTTATCTCTGCTACCTTTCTGCACGCGACCTCGTGTTTATCCCCTGTGTTAGAGGGGGGTCCCAGATAACTTCCACGAAACTAGACTTCTACACTCCCTACCACAGACTCTAATGTTTGGTTTTGAATGGCCTTGGAGAGTTTCCTCTCCAACCTAATCCAAGGCCCTAGTCCTGAACTAGTTTGTGAACCCTACAAACAAAAAGTCTAATAGTTTTTAAATTATCGTTGCTTTTAAGGTTTTTTATTATGTCAAAGGGTATGGAAGTTGTTAGCGATATTTCTTGTAAAGGGGTTAGAATGCAAAAGAATGGTTTTAAAAAACCACTTGTCCTAAGTTTTGAATGATAATGCGCTTGTGGTAAGTGACAAGCAAGTCTGGGCGGCAGAGATTTGCGCGCCCATATCAATGGTGCATATAGGATTCCGAACCCCCCCCCCACCTTTCTAGCTTTAAGCGGAGGGGGGGGGTCTGGAATCGGGGGCACATCTCTTCAACGGTCCTGATCGGAGCACCCGGATCAACGACGATTAAGGCAATTCCGAACCCCCCCTGCCCTTCTACCTTTAAGAAGAGGGGGGGGGTCCGGAATTGGGCGCGCATCTTTCCCAACGGTTGAGATCTAAGCGCTTGGATCATCGGCGCTTGTGCGATCCCATCCTTCTCAGCTGCTCTATGCTTAACCAACATGGGCCCTTCCCCCGTTATGTCATCCTCCTGAGCCGCCTCTCCCCTATTACCATGTGTCACCTGTCCATCTCCCCTTTTCGGTCCGTATGGTCTATTTCCCATCTCATCATTCACTCATCGCCTGCCATATGTCCCGCTCCTTGCCATGATAGCCTCCCATCAAGGCGCGCCCGTTATGTCTCATCCCCTACTCCCACCACTTGTTGCCTCCCGCCATGTGTCTTTCCCTGTAGCCCCTATCATGCCCTCGTGGTCTCGGTGTCACCACTCCCGCTGTGCACCCCATCCTCCGCTCTGGCCGCCACACCCATTCATCGGGCCGTTCAGTTAATCAAGGTGGAAGCTTGAGGGGCCTTCCACATCATAAAGGTGCCAAGTTGGCCGGGCTGTCCCCAATCCCAATAAAGAAGTTATTGAAGCAGTTGGTGGTGGTTAGATATCGCCTCCGCCATAATGGGAAAGTCTGGTGATGAATTAAAGGCACGTCGATTCGCCCACGGTGCTGTCAGAAGTTAGATTGCGTCTTCTGCAAGTGCACGATTAGTCAAAGATTGTAGGTGCAGATTGTCAGAAGCCATGCAGATGCAAATCTGTTAATGCAATGTCTCGATTTTGTTGTTGTTGTCGTTTTGAGTATATGAAGGCGTTTTCTCCATTTTTGCATTTATCGATGGTTGAGCAGAGCTCCCGGTTGTGAAGTTTTAATGAAGCACTGTTATCTCTAGTTATGTATGAACTCTTGAGATTTCTTTCCTTATGGATGCTAGTTTCTTTCATATCTTTGTTTAAACTATGTTAGAGCAGCTCGGAATTGGAGAATCCAGTCGAGTTGTAGCTGCCATAGGATGATGTAGAATTTGATCATTGTGACTGTTGCATTGCCTCTAATCAGTCTTTATGACTTCCTTAACGCTGAATGACTTGAAATTGGAGAATCCAGTCAAGTCCCTTTATCAGTACCTTGAAGCCATGAACCTGAGGATCTCGCGTTCGGGGTTTTTCTTCTACAAATTGCCGAAAGCCTGTTGCTCGAAGTAGTTTGTTCACTCTTCTCATCAAGTCTTCCACCTGCTTACCCTTTAATCAACTCACTGGCTGAAGTTAGGATTCCAGACCTCTTTTGTTCTTTATGTACCATACTCAGTCTCTGAGTTAGAGTGACATCTCCCTGAGTCTCTATCCCTTTGATCACCCATAAAAAAAACCACTGTGACGTAAAATTGATGGGCATCAGGCTCTGCTCCTGTTAGCAATCCAGGAGTGACTTCCATCGCCAACAGAAGTGAAACTGATGGTGTGTAGAGACGAAAGAAAAATGAAATGAAAAAAGAAACTGGAAACAAAATACTTTTACTAAATGCAAAATTTTCAGCAACTTTTCACAAAGAAAGATTTCTTTTTCTTTTCAATTTTTCTAAGATTTTATGCAGCAAAAATGAATAAATTTCACTCAACTACGAGCTACTTATGCTCTAAATGCAATGCAAAAACTTACGAAATAAAGACTTCTCCCTAGCTAATGATGCAGAAACACACTCTTCAAACAAAGAAGAAAATGAAAAGAGATTTATTTATTTATTTAAGTGCTAAATAAAGCAACAAAGGGAAAATACTGACAAGCACAAAACCAAGAAAAAAAAATTCTATCTTAAAGTGCAAATCACAAAGAATTAGAGAAAAGACACGCAATGCAATAAAGAAAACAGAGACTCTTAAGCTTGCCTAAAAACCATAAAGAAAAGTATCTTTTTTTTTTATGTTTTCCATTCAACTGTCAACTGAGAAAAAGCAGGCTAAGGGTAAGATGACCTAACCTACTGACTGTTCAACCCTAGACTCAAACACCTAAGAGGAATACTTCTCATCAAAGGAGGGGATGACTGCCCCACCCTGAACAAAAAGTAGCCTATCAAGCACGCTATTGTCACTACAACAACATGCGTGCAAACGCGTGCTGCACTGAAACAGGACGCATGTACACGCGGGTTGACCTTGTACAGGCCGCGTGTATGTATAACTTCTAAGACAGAGATAAAAAAAGTCAGTTCAGACTGGGAAGAGGCCTCTGGTATTGCCAACCAGGGTCCCTTGAAGTCTTGAATTCTCTTTCTAACAGAAAAGAAAAATAATTGCAAGGAATAACAAGACACAAAAGACAATCTGATACAGGACTGTGAAACCAACAAGACCCAGACATGATTCCAGAAAACCCCCTGAGAATGTATAATTATGACAGGGAAGAGGTGGACTGGCTCTTAAATTTATTTGAACCCCTACACGCTACTAAAACCTCTACAACTAGCGTTCGGGCTGTAAGAGGTTAGGGCGCGGGTACATGCGTGCAGGCCTTCTGCAGGCCGTGCGTACCTCTGTCTATCCTGACAACTACCATCAAGTAGAAGTCAGGGAAATCTAGTATGAAGAACCAGGCTCCCTGCTCGCTTAGACCTTACAGAAAAATATAGGCAAAGAAACAAAAAATATAATCTTTTTAATCTACCCAAAAACCTCAACTAAATCCGGAAACCCTAAAGAGTATCTTCCCTAGTATGGTCGCCAATTCTGTTGTTGGGAAAAATACCCTATGGACTAGAAAACTAGGGTCGGGCTTGCACGCGGATTTTGACCGAAAATAAATTACTTTTAACCTACAACCCAAGATTAAAACCCCTCTTTCACAGTAAATGCATGAAGAGAATCACTAACCTTTTTACCGACGTTCGATGTAGATCCTCTGTTGTGCTTTGACCACTTTCTTGCGCTGCTCCTTCCACAGATATCCTGCAATCAAGACAAATACCAACTATGCATGCATGCTACTTCTCTACTCAAGGGTTAGAAATCAAGCATAAATTCATCAAATCACAGATAACTCATGCATTGGGACGGAAAAATTTTCTTTTTATTAATGAAAATGAATCAACTTACAATCAAAGTTGAGACCGGCCACCGCTCCTTGAACCTGATCCTGGGCTCCTCTTCTTTGTCCTCCAACTGCTTTGCGTTAAATCTCCTTTGGCATGAGGAAAGGCTAACGGGTTGGGACAATGGATTACGTAAATGAGCAGAGTTTCTTAGCTATAATTTTTCCTCTTCCAAATGGTACCCCTACCCCTTCTTTTATAGGCTAGAATGAGCTAGGGTTTTGGATGAACCCTCGGCCATGCATGGCCGAGAGTTTCATTTAATTGACCCATAGCTTTTTGTTCCGTCGGAAACTTTCCTCTTTTCATGCTTTGTTAGGTACACGTGGGCTATAGTGAGCCAGCCAGTGTGCACATGCATGCAATAATGGGTTAGGGTGCATGGGCCTTGACACAAGAGGATTTCCAAAGAGTTGTTCAGTAGATGTTTTGGCAATGGAGGGATATGAGTTGGCCTGATTCCAGGTAAGCAGGTGTGGTGCAATTTAGGGTTATAACACTCATGGGATTTCTTCCAAATGTGCCAAATTTACCTTGGGACATTTGGGATCCAGAAATCCTTCACTTTGATGAGTCCTGATTCAGTGTTGAAAGGGATGAAGGCACTGAGATTTGGATCTGTATTTAGGGTTGGGATTTGTTGCCAAGAATCACTCCAAAAGAGGGTTGAAGACCCGCTCTATAGTTGCCAAAATGAATGGTTTGTGATGAGTCTCTGATTATTTATGGCTACATTCCAGATGAGTGATCTTGGGTTCTAATCACTCCACCTGATGAGCTCTTTTTGTGGGATTGTGGGAGTGTATTTTTTCCTCCAAAGATGGGCCCCAAGGTCTTGGGGTCTCTTTAGCCATCACCACCAAAGTTTGGCGCTAAGGAATTTGTTGAGTATGGTTGGGTCTCTAAGACCAAGGCCTCCTGAGTTCTTTGGTTTACAGACTCTTTACCAACTTACCAAAGTGAATTTGTGCCATTCTTTGGTACCCTTCTAGATAAATCTTTGTTGTATATTTATTAAGGTGCTGAGTATGAAATTTGGGGCCCCTGGAGTACCAAAGATGAGGTGACTAGGAAGATTGAGGGATCAGAAGGTCCAAGAGGAGATTTTCTTGCAGAAGCTGGACACCAGGGAGTCTTAGGAATCATTTCTTAGAAGGTTATCAATGAGGGGGATACCCAGGTAAGCAAAGGGGAGAGTGTTGTGAGTAAATCCAAGGATTTGGGTGAGGTGTTTTTATATCTCAATTGGCGTGTTGAATAAGAAAACTTGGGATTTGGTCATGTTCACCTCCATGCCCGAGGCCTCACAAAAGAGGTCAATGATGGATCTGAAGCGTAGGGATTCTCTGGATGTAGACAATACCATGAGAAGTATGTCATCCACAAATTGATTGTGAGAGATAGGGGGAGAGATGCCATGAGGGGTGAGGTCAGAGAGGGAATTGTTGGTGATGGCTTCTATTGGCATCAACGCTTCAACAACGCACCAACAAAACCCTAACTACCAACCCTTTAGGCAACACCTGCGAAGCAGATGAACTCTCACCCAAGGTAGAGGCAGGGATGGTTGCAGGACTCAGATGTCTGTAACCTTATCTGAGACACAGATCTATGATTGTAACATCTTAACAAAGCACTTAGCAGTTACATATCATTAGTATTCATCCTTAATTAACAACAAAGATAAAACCTAACAACAAATCAGCGTAGTATTCACCCAGATCTAGTATATTCAAGCACTAAGCATATCAACACAGATCAGATCTAACATTCATTCATATTATTCAGAACTGAGCTATCATATCATATCCATCTAAGCATACATTACTACACTAAGCATTAACCATATGAACAATAAACAATCACAATGCACAAATAAACCATACATAGGATGTACGTGGTTCACCCCTAGCCTGGGGCTATGTCCACCAACTCTTCTTCTCTTTATTGTCTTTTGTCAATATTCTACATGCACAAAGCCACAAGATCCTACTCTGCATAGGATAGGAGATCTGTGCACACTTCACTAGATCCTCCTTGCCTGAGCTAGATTACATCACAAATCCTTTACATAGTCTCTTACAGTCACTTGCACTTAGCTCTGCAAGTTCTCAACATAGCATGCACAAAGAATTTACAAGTTGCACTCATCACTTTGGCTAGGTACCAAGTCCCCCCTTTTCTTCCATTTCTTACATCACATAGACTTCTATTTATACATTACAAAGAGGGCCTAAACATGGGTAAACCCATGGGCCGACATCCCCATATCGTTACATAATCCCAAAACCCAAAAATCACTAAACAAGGGGTCGAGATCCCGGGATATCCGCTTTGACTTGTGCTATGCATTCGACAGCCTGTCGAAGTCCCAAAATAGGTCAAACATGACCAAGGATCCTCAAAACTTGGTCAAGGGAAAACATGCCCGCAACACCCACCTGTGACTCGTCCCAAGTCACTCTGGTCTAGGTAGCTCTACTTCAAAGGCCTCGAGCTTGGCTCGAGTTGCTTTGACCTATTGATGCGCCAAGGACTCCTACTTGACAAACTCTTGGATAACTACTTTGTTGACATGTCCTTATAATCATTGTTCAACTAAAGTGACTACTTGTTCTAGCTCTTCTCCTCGGCCTTCAATCTCCTCAAATAGTTGGCATGCTTCATCCTAGGCTGGTTGGAGCCTCTGAGTCACTTCCATGAATTTTCTATATATGGTGTGGATGTTGTTGGGTATTTTACCCTACGGACTAATAAGCTAGGGTTCTAAGCCTATATGCAGATAATGACCCTTCAGATTTAACCTTTTACCTTCTACCCAAAATCTCAACCCCTTTTCTCAGACAAGCACAGGAAGAATGAACTAACCTTGTTTTCCGAAGGTTGAAGTAGATCCTCCGTTGAGTTGTTGTCTCCTTGCTACTGCTG